>CAUJGJ010000258.1:2371100-2416100 GCA_963170055.1 Halisarca cf. caerulea | reverse complement strand
ATAGTACCTCTAAAGTCATTAATAATGCTGATATTAACTGTGGCACCACCATAATATATGTCGGTTTCTTCTTTACACTAATTTAAGGCTGATATTTGCTCTTCGTGTTCACTTTCCATGTCACACACACACACATACACACACACACACACGCGCGCGCGCACACACACACACACACACACACACACGCACACACACACACACACACGCACACACACAACACACACACACAAACACACACGCGCGCGCGCACGCACACACACAAACACACATACACACACACACACACACAAACACACATACACACACATACATGTACGTATGCAGGTATCTTCACTTTGACTTTCACAAGGAATGCAGCAAGATGCGCTGGCACAGGCTCAGTATTCTCATGGATAAACTCGACCAAGATCAGGCAACATTTGGGTCAGTCTGCAGTGCATTCGCGGCAATCTACCCACTGCAATCCACCCAGACCCACAAATCCACCATGCGTATGCTTCACAGAGCAACTTTCTTAACACAGCATAACACCAAACCCTCTAGTATGAGAGCACTGCTAGTTTCCCACAAGCTTTCTTTACATGCTTGTGGTGGACTACTGAGGTAGCTTTGTAGACTGTTTGTGTACAAATCACGTCAACCTATCCGGTTTGAATTTAGGCCTGTTTAGTTGCTGTGTTTCAATTCCTCCAACCATGAAGCCTAAACTGATTTGTCCTTTATTCTACAATGAAGTTATCCATGTCCAGTACATAGTCACGCAGTAAAAATCAAAATCTTAATCTCAAGTTACGTAAATGAACCATCCTACGGTCAAACATTGTTAAGCACCAGCCTGGGGACCCATGAAGTCAGGTGTCAGGTATTCTTATTTAGACTGGGGAACCGTTAGCCAAGGGCTACTATTAGTGGCACCAGAAAAGAAAAGGAAAAAAAGTATGTGTAGAAAATAAACGTAGATACAAAAGAGATTGAAAGTGTTTGTACAAAAGAATTCTAAGATAAATAAATAAGTAAATGAATAAAATTAAAAAAATGAAGTTCAGAATTTACATTCGAGAATTTTTACATGCAGGAGTAGAAATAAATTAAGATTTGATTTAGTAGAGTAAGGGAAATCAGTTCTCACCAGAAGTTCCTGTGAGGACATAAAGAGTACATGTACGTTATTACATCAAACCAAGCAGGGCTTGGAAACTAGCTTGTGTTCAGTTGAAGGTTATTATGTGTTCTTTGTAATGAGGTCTACTGTAGTTGAGCTTGGTCCTGTACGGAACATTGCACGTCCACTGTCTGATGTTGTTCAGGCTCTATGTTCTCGTGTGCTGTGTGTGCAGGTACTACTATCAGAATAGAGATGGTGTGGTCGAGTCTCACCAGAGTGGCGTGTTTAGGGCCAACTGTATGGACTGCCTGGACCGGACCAACGTCGTGCAGAGTATGCTGGCAAGGCGCAGTCTACTCAGCCAGCTACGGGTAGCCCACACACACACACATACAGTACACACGTATACAAAATGTAGGCAACTTCTTATCTCCAACACCACAAGTAACCTACTGGTACTGTTCTATGTGGAACACTACATACATAGTCCAATGGCACACACTACATACGTACATACACGCTGCACAGTTCTGTGGCAGGATAATCCCCATAGCCTGCGGTACAGAATAAACCCAGGGTCACAGAACACAGATTTGTAGTGTACCACACAGTGCACAGTCTGATGGCACATGCTGTGGTATGCATACACACTTGCACCTCATACGTACATATATACTGTATGTATGTGTGGAAGAAAAATACACATTTTCACTGGTGTAAAATTCTACTCAGAGAATGAGAGTGCTGTCCCTTGGAGAGACTGTGGAGCTTCATGACAATTTGGAGAAGACCTTTAAGAATGGTTGGCCTTTATGAGTCTCTTCTTTGTCCAAAATGCACACATCCAATTCAGTGTGTATCTGTCTATCTGTCCCCTATTCCAGTTTGGGCCGACAATGCAAACATGTGTTCACTGCAGTATGCTGGGACGGGGGCACTGAAGACGGACTTCACTCGAACTGGAAAGAGAACTCGCATGGGTGCTGTGAAGGACGGCATTAACTCTGTCACTCGTTACTACTACAACAACTTTGTGGATGGATTCCGGCAGGATGCTATGGACCTGTTCCTGGGAAACCACATTGTGTCCAGGGACGAAGACGTCACCATTCCCTCTGTACTCCAGCCTCCAAGGAACCTTAGAGTGACAGTGGTGAGGCAGTGAGGCTGTTGAATTCCGCTAATGCAGATGTAGCCTCTATGCAAGGACACCTCCCAATGCGGCTGCCTCTTCATTCAGGGCACCATCACCCTGCCCCCATTGAAATCCCACTCATTTACATATGTATGTACATCTACGTATGTACATACATACATATGTACTGTTTACTGTGGTCCCAGTGGTGTCCTCATTGTAGAGGTTCTGCCGTACAGGACTATCTAGTGTGATCCCAGTGGTGTCCTCATTACAGAGGTTCAACTATACAGGACTGTTTACTGCAGTCCCAATGGTGTCCTCATTACAGAGGTTGTGCTGTGCAGTAATCACCTTCATCATGCTTTGTATTCGTCTGTGGAATGCTCAGAGCTTCCTTTTGGGACAAACTTCATAGCTGTCTTGTTAGATACATTGTTTTTTTTGTAATAGTTGTATCCTGCCTTGGTGTGCTACAGCAGCCATAAAGGTCAATTAATTTGCACTTTATGCTGCTGTAGCACACCAAGGCAGGATACAACTATTATGTGTCATGGTGAAGCAAAACACTGCAAAATGTGACAATTGACAACTACTAATTAATGAGGCATGAATGGGTTTGGCTGGTAGGAGATTGACAAGACCCTTGACCTGGGCTACATCAGAGTAGCAGGGCTACATCGTGGATGTAAGCCCGCAGTTCTCTTTGATCCACCCAATATTCGCCCCCGTGTCATGACACATGTACTATTTTGGTCCCAGAGCCCCCTTTAAAGGCAGGTGGCTGCTACTGTAGATGATTAATATGCAAGTATCCCTACATACATGCATACATGTTTAGTAGCATTAGTCTTCTATGTACCGACCTGCTCAGTGTGTGTCCGTATTATCCATACTTGAGTGTGAGATTGCAGCACCAGCATGGAGATTGGCCACCCAGCCGGCAATATCATGCTCTGTATGACATGTGCATGCTGGTCTACTTGCTATTGTTTGTTTCTGTGTATCACTGTTTATTGTTCTTCCTGCAAACACGGTAGATGCAACTGTGTATTGCTTTTATGCTTTTATGAGTCGTCCTAACTTTTTCTACCTCTGTAGCTGCCCCTCATTCTGCTGTTTGGACTGGCAATGCTGGTCCTAAGCTTCCTATTGGTGTCAGGTGGGGTTGTGTGTGTGTGTGTGTGTGTGTTTGTTTGTGTGTGAGTGTGTACTTGCATGTGTGCATGTGTGTATGCATGTATGGTAGGTACGTGTATGTATATACGTATATATACTCATGTACACATCACTCACTCCTTCCTTTGCCTTTCTTTTTTGAAACACGAAAAAGTTTTGTCAGTACTAATGCAAGTAAAGTTTGTCATGTACTAACATAAGTTTGTTCATTTGAATAAAGAAAAATGCTATTACGTGTCTGCTCCCAAAATGCAGAAACCTTTACTTCACTCTTTGTTCTTCGTCCTTGATCCATTCAAACTGGAAAATGAAAATCCTTGCTCTACAGTTCAGACCATTCTCATTAGACTCAGCTTGACTTTGTTTGGTGTGTAGCTGTGGTAGACCAGTGGCTGAGGTGGAGATGAATTTAAACAAAGTCTTTTTGTTTGTGTACGAATACTGTGGAATCTCGGAGTGCAGTAAAGTGCACTTTGGGACAGCCTCTTTTGTCCTTTGTAGGGAGGTTGGCCTCTTTGGGAGATTCAAAATGCATTGTAGCTATAGGGAGAAAATATTTTTGGATGTCAAGCTGTGTCCTTGTAGAGAAGGTGTCCTGAGTGCAGAGCGTCCACTATCGGAGATTCCACTGTATCTAGATGTAGTGGCAGGTTTGGATTGTTTACTACCTGGGCGTGTTCCACCACTGTTATGCTGCTAACTTCATACAGTGGAAACTTATTGTAACGAATCTCAGGGAACATTGAACATTCGTTATATCAGAAATTCGTTCTAACCAGTTACATTTGCATAGTAGAATATTTACTGGGTCACATAATTTATTCAGTACGTCCAGAAATTCACTGTAAGAGATGTCTTTATGGCGAGTTTCCACTGTATTCTTCTTTGGTTGCAGGTGAAGGGTCAATCAACTACCAGCTGTCTTATGTTGCTTTCTGGTTCGCAGCAGTAGCCCTCACCCTGTGGTACATGATCCGTCACGGAAAAGAGTTTGTGAACTCGCCAAGACTGGCTGCTGACTCATTCCTCAACAAGAAGAGTTTATGACTAGAGAAGGGACAATTTGCCCAGATTTTGGATGTGTAGTGATACCGAAATGTATATAATTGTAGCGAAATTATATTTGGTGGTTAATTTCCCACACAGGGAGAATAGGGAATTTGTTGGTTGTAGTGCGCTCATTTGCCAAATAAGGGCGATGACGTAATGGGTAAGATGGCGGTCTGCGGGGTTTAGCGGTTGGCATTTCAACCCGTCTTACCTACTTATGTTTGAGCGGAACTTTTCTGTTGACGAATACAAGTCGTGCAAACTCGTACGTTTAACTACTTTTTGATGTGTTTAGTTGCCAATTACCTATCTATAAACAATTTGGTTAATTGTTTTTTTATTCACTATTTAGGATCATTTAAAAATGGATGAACAAAAACTTCAAGGGCAAAGCAATCGCATTTTAAGTCTTTCAAAGACTAAGAAATGTCTCTTGAAAAAATGGCACGTGTCAGAAGGTCAAAAAGTGAGAACAGGCTCTGTTCTTTGCAAATACTTTGCTGAAGGCGACAGCAAAGAGGAGGATTTGCGCTCCCCCTGCGTTGGTGTAGTGAAGCACCTCGCCGTCAGAGAGGAGCAGTTTGTAGACAAAAGGTAGCTTTGTGCTTTGCTGTCCACGTACATGGTGTTGCCCACGAATTTTGTACTCTGTGGCTGTTACCATAGCATTGTCTGTACACGCGACTTAGTGGTCAGCTATCCCGTGTTGTACGCTCCTGCAGTTGCCCAGTTGTCGTAGTTACAGAGAAGTGCGACCATTCAGTGGTTGTTCACGACCTATGCAGTGACTGTGGCATGGATATGCAAAGGTTGGTGCATGCTGTACAGCATAGGAAGTGTGTGTGTGTGTGTGTGTGTGTGTGTGTGTGTGTGTGTGTGTGTGTGTGAGTGTGTGTGTGAGTGTGTGTGTATGTGTGTGAGTGTGTGTGTATGTGTGTGTGTGTGTGTGTGTGTTCCACTTCACTCGCACTCAGTTGTGCGTGTCAGCATATGTGATGTATGTCAACGTACTAGCATTTTCCTATAAGCATGTTGATTTATTTAATTATAGTTATTATTATGTCTTCATACATATATACACATGTGCATCTATGTGTGTGTGTTTATCAATGTACATACAGTAACATCTGGTTTATTCGACACTGGTTCATCCGACACTGGTTCATCCGACACTGGTTCATCCAACACTGGTTTATCCAACACTGGTTTATCCAACACTGGTTTATCTGACACTGGTTTATCTGAAAACCTCATTTATTCGATCGTCTGTTGTGGATCCCCGTCACCAAGTTGTGTACACTTCTACTTGATTTATCCATCACCTGACAGACATAGTTGGATAACCCAGGTCCCACTGTATGCGCATGTGTATGTGTATGTATGTGTGCTACGTGGAATGATTTCCTGTGTTTGGGTAGATACTGTCTGTGTCTACTTTGTATGTATAGGATTAGAAGTACTGCCACCGTCTCTATGATACACAGTGCACCACAGATAAAGCTGAGTAAAGAGGTGTGTGTGTGTGTGTGTGTGTGTGTGTGTGTGTGTGTGTGTGTGTGTGTGTGTGTGTGTGTGTGTACATGCATGTGTACATGCATGTGTACAGGACATGTGTGCTTTTTATATGTCTGTGTCTGTGTGTACTGTGTTTGTGTGTGTTTGTGTGTGTGTGTGTGTGTGTGTGTGTGTGTGTGTGTGTGTGTGTGTGTGTGTGTGTGTGTGCTCATGTGCGTGCATGCATGTGTGTTTTCATGTGTACATGTGTACAATATCTGCATATGATTATGTGAGAGGGAGTACATATACATATGTATGTTATGTGGATTTGTATGAATACTGCGTTTCATGTACTGTATAGGAAGCCAGCGTCATCGCTAATCGTGACAAGCAGCATCTGCTATCAAAGTGCAAATTGGCACTCATTGTTGACTTGGACCAGACCCTGATTCACACTTCAATGAACCCATCCATTCCCCCAGGACTACCAGTACGTGAGCTGTCAGAAATTGTTAAAGTTATATACTAAAGTCTTTGGATTGGTCCAGATAGATGGTTATGTACATGAAATCATCTCTGAATAGGGGAACCTCTGTATAACAATCTTTTTCAGTTCCCGAAGTGTCCATTGTTGGGCAGCTCAAATATATAAATCCCTACATATGCACATATATGTATGTACATGCCAGCCATCTTGTACACATTTACTGGGATTCACGTAATATGATGTTCCTGCAGGATTAATTTCAAGTTTGGTAGTTTGTATACTTCCTGCTTGTAATTCAAATTAATGACTACACAATGACATGAATTGATCCTTGACGAGTGCAGGATTGTCCAATTAAGGTTTTACGTCTAAAAGATTAAAATTTGAAAGTGTGATATGCTGTGTATGCCAAATGTAACCGTGTGAGGACCTGCACCCTATATGGGGAACCATGGGAAGCACTGACATGCATACGTATGTAGCTGCACATCTTGTCTACAAGTTGATTGTGCACTGTACATACGGTAGAGCTGTACTGACACAGTGGAAACCCTCTATTTGGACACCTTTGGGCCAAAAGACACTGTCTTCATTATTGAGATGTCCTCATTTCGGTGGTTGAAGCTGTTTTATACTGTAGTATAGTGATGTACAGTGGAACCTGTCTATTGTGGTCACTGTGTAATGCAGCCACCTGTCTATACCAGCCACTAATTCTTCTCTGAATCAGCAGTAATGTATGGTATTCTACCTCATTAAAGCAGCCACCTGTCTATAACAGCCAAAAAATTTCGCCCCAATGGTGACCGCAATAGACAGGTTCCACTGTATTTGGTTTCAGGTGGCATGTGTCCATAATAGGGGGTGTCTGCCATTCTGGGGTCTGGATTAGATGAGTCTCCCAAAGAGGATGACCTCCTTACAAAGGACAAAAGAGGCCGTCCTAAAGTGTCCTTTATTCAGAGATTCCGCTGAACAGTATACGTATATAGCACTGTACATACATTGCAGCACTGCAGTATTAAAGTGTGCAATCTTTGTTACACGCAGGATGTGTATGAGTTCCTGCTTGTGGATCATCCCTTCACCTACCACTGTCGGCTGCGGCCACACACCAGGAGCTTTCTGGAGAAGGTCTCCAAACTGTTTGAGCTCCATGTATTCACCATGGGGACGCGGTCCTACGCTGAACAAGTGACAAACATTATTGACCCAGGGAGGAAGTATTTCTGCCGCAGAATTCTATCCAGAGATGAATTCATCGATCCCCGATCAAAATCTGTGTCCTTAGAGTGAGTTTGTGCTCATAAACTTGCTGATGTCCCTATTCACCGTGTCTGTGTTGGTGCACATGCACACTTGTAAGTAGCTCACATTTTTGGTGGTCACAGTTTTGGTGGTTATATGCAGCTTACTGTATAGGTGCCAGTTTTCACTGGGTGCATATTCCAGGAATCAGAAACTTAGTTGTAATTTGCGATTTTATTTTCACAAATGGACCAGTCCCTACTCTATAATATTACATTAGTAGACTATGGAATCAGCCAAACATTCACAATTGAATTTTTTGGGAATGCAAATTCATTTGCGAAATTTGCGAAAATGAAGTCCCATGAAAATTAGCACCTGTATGGTATGCATTTACTTTGTGGAGCTGACATTCTATGCATGGTTGCAATTGGGGGTAAATGATGGTGAGGTATGAAACTTAAAAGTCTGTCATGCCGTATACGTAGGTTTGTATCACACCGCCTGGAGAGAGTGTGTGTGTGCGCTGTCTGTATAGCCAGGTGTTGGGTACGTCAGATAGGTGTGTGGCTGTGTGCATGTGTGCAGCTTACTCAGCTTGTGCTTACTGTAAACTGTAAATTGATTCACTGGATTGACAGTTCTCAGATCACTGACACGGTTCTTCCTACAGATCTGTCTTCCCCGAGGGGACCGAAATGGTGGTTATCATTGATGATCGAGAGGATGTGTGGAGGAAGTGTCCCAACCTTGTACACGTAAAGCCATACTTGTTTTTTGCAGACGTCGGTGACATTAATGCCCCACCCAATGGTACTGTGCAAAATGACTATCCCTTACCACAACGAAGGCCGTCGTCATCGAACTCAGATGACCCACCTGTCAAAATCCCTCGGGTTGACACACAGGAAGGAGCAGTTGGGCCAGAAGGGGATAACTGTAGCCATAAAAGCGGACTTTGTGAGGCGGTGAATGACAGTAACAGTGTCAGCGCATCTCACGAGACAAAGGAGAGCAGTGATAATTCTTCACACTGCAAAGAACCAGAGAAAGAAGGAGAATCAACTCCTGTAGAAAACCAACTAGCTGATTTGCCTTCTCCCTCGTCAGAAGGGGAAGCTACTGAGAATGTGTCTGATCCACCTGTCGCTGATTCCCAGGACAGTTCGGATGACAGCAGCAGTAGTAGTAGTAGTTCAAACAGTGGGAGTGATTCAGACAGCAGCTCGTCCTCTGATGAAGAAAACGAATCCAATTCTGCTAAGAGAAAAATGAAATCAGTGGAGAATTCCAGTCCAAAACTGCCCGAAATTCCCTCTTCTGCTAACCCAGACAACAACACTACTAATGATGCAGTCTCTAATGTGGAGACAAGAGAGCAACAGCCCAGAGCTGAGATGGAGAAGATAGCCACACCCTCTCCTGAGAAGCCTCCAAAGCAAAGGAAAAAGATTAGGGACAATGATAACTTTTTGCTGCATCTAGGTGACATCTTGGAGAGAATTCACCAATCTTTTTACAAGGCACACACTGCATTGTCATCTGGTGAGAATCCGAGCACAAGACCCCCAGATGTGAAGTTGATAATCCCTGAATTGCGTTTCTCCGTCTTCCGAAGCGTGCGAATCTTATTCACAGGCGTGATTCCTAACAACCAGCCTGTCGAGAGGAACCGCGAGTGGAACACAGCAAGGGCTTTTGGGGCTGAAATCCACACAGATGTTGAGCTGGGTCTGGACAGCACACACGAATGGAAGAGGAAGAGAGCTACCACACACGTTGTGGTTGGAAAGAAGGGCACTGAGAAGTTGAAGAAAGCGCTGAAAGTTCCTGGATTGAAGTTCGTAACAGTGAAGTGGCTCTGGGCTTGTGCAGAGCAATGGAAGGTCCTTTCAGAGGAAAACTATCGAGTCGATGGAATTGACTATTCAACACTGCCGAAGCTAGCTGTATCACAGCCTCAGACCTTACACTCCCGATCCAAGAGTGCTACTGTTTCTGGGCCACCACAACTAAGCTTGAAGCTACGTACCATATCAGTGCCTGAAGATAGCGCTCTCCTCAGTCCATCTTCACTTGTCTCTTTCACTCCAAAGGAGTGGGACGAAATGAGTAAGGAGGTTGACGATGAAATCAGTAGTGGAGAGGAGGACAATCCTTCAGATGTGTCCCTAGCAATGGACACCAACGCACTGCAGTCAGAAGAAGAGGAAGCAGAAGAAGAGGAACTGTATAATCTTGAAGAGAATGAGCAGAACGAAGAAGTCAATTCCAGCGGATCCTCTGATGACAGTAACGATGATTCGGAAGACGAACTAGCAAAGCTTATTTGACTATCCCTGCCCATGATGTATTCCTATTCTGCAATGCTTGTGTCAATGTGTGTCTGTTCTTCCGCCACTACACACCGCAAAGTGTTTGTATTCCCACCAGCATGTGTGCATGTTCACCTACAAGCCACGTAGTTTTAATTCCACAATACTTAATCCCTCACTAGTTGTTTACGTTTACAGGTCTGTGTGTGACGCTGTTTTCAATGATGACTCCACATTGCTGTCAGCGTGTGTATGTATTGCCTTGTTGATTTCAGTACATATTGTGTACGTGTCTTGTTATCGTATGTATGTATTTCCTCAATTGAAGGTCATCTCTTACAGTTGTTGATGCAGTGCATGTGTGTTTGTGTGTGTGTGTGTGTGTGTGTGTGTGTGTGTGTGTGTGTGTGTGTGTGTGTGTGCGTGCGTGTGTGTTTATGTATATTTTATGTATGTGTTTGCATGTACATGTGCATGTGTGTTTGTGTGTGTTTTGTATGCGTACATTTGTGTGTGTACCTGTTTGTGTGTGTGTGTGTGTGTGTGTGTCATTTACATCCGTTACATAGTGCATATTCAGATTGAATCTACGTACTCCTTGTCAGCTGCAGTCTCCTGTCATGGGTCAGCAGACTGAGTGCAGTATGTGGTGCGGACTACAGTGTAACTTACACGGAAGCATCTTCACTTCTTTGCACAATGGTGTGCATCGTTTGTGTTGGAGAAATTGAAGCTGAAAAATACACACACTGTGTGTATGTGTTTGTTGTAAAGTATACTCTGTAGGAGAGTAGATACTCGCTACATTCAATGTACTGTATTGTCGCACAATGGACAGAGTTGTTTCAATGCTATCGAGTTTAGTATAGTCACAGATACTCAACATGTGGGGTCGAGTAACGACTGTGGTATAGCTAACCTCTCAAGTTACCAGTACAAGTACTTTGCCTTTCAAGCACTTTTGTTAGGCCTCGGATGACAGTTCACATGACTGTTTGTACCTGCAGTTCCCTAGTACATCCGGGATATACTGATTGCTTGCACACAGCACAGCTCTCACAGAATCCTATCGGTACTTATTAATTTCACTGCTGAAGTGTAGTATAGATTTGTAAATGTGTACTGATAATTTTTCTGGATAAAAAAGGATGGTTGGTTACATGTGTGAGTGCAGGTGTGTATCACATGTTGTGCACAATAAGTACAGTGTGTATGGCACGATAAGTTGTTTGTTTTTTAAAGGTACGATAAGTATAGTGTGCGAGCTTAATTTACAAAATATCAAATGACATTGTACAAAAATTGTGTACAGTCACAAAAACATGAAAACTATACAATATACTGCATGTACATACATACAGTCATTATAATACTATTATATACAACATATACAATATGCAGAGGTATGTACAGACGCTATACTCAAGATATATGCATTATATGTGACACTGTATCCGCAGACACTACCTATACAGTGTGTAGGGAGAACTGATATTTGATATCTTCTCTGTGTTCTCGTGTGAGTTTTTACTGTACTTCACTTCTTGATGATGGTCGCTCAATTTCCTTTAATTTCTGATCACAACCGCTATCATTGTCGTCTATGTTCACATAGTCACATGTTGCTTGAGGTGATGTAGATCTTTTGTCGTTATCCATGCTCACATAGTCCTGTTTTGATTGAGATTTTCCATCATGGTCGCCTAAGTTGACATAATTGTGCTTTGGTTGAGATCTTCCATCATGGTCATCAATGTTGACATAATCATGTTTTGATTGAGATGATGTAGATTTTCCATCATGGTTGCCGATGTTGACATAATCGTGCTTTGGTTTAGATTTTCCATCATGGTTGTCAATATTGACATAATTGTGTTTTTCTCGAGATAGCTTAAATCTGCCTTGATTAGAGGAGACCAGACTATTTGGATTGGACTCGACACTTGTGGTCTCAAGCTGTGTGTCTTCATTACTGTGTGAGTGTGGTTCACTTTCACTGTAGGCTGCAGTGTCACCTCCATTATTAGCACAAGTGTCACCTCCACCATTAGCACCAATGTCACTCCCACCATTGGCACCACTATCACCTTCACCATTGGCAACAACGTTCACATCCCAGTTAACGTAGTAGTGTGGCTTCCCTGTTGACGTAGACAGTGGGGGAGGCTCGGGCTTGGTAACTGTCCCATATGCATCGACCTGCTTCTCTTGGAGCAGTTCACTATTGGTATCTCTGTCCCTTCCATTGTCAACAGTAGTCAAATCAGAGTGGGTGCAGATATGAGAATGTTGCTGCAAACCAGACTGTGGTGAGGTCTCAGAGTGGCCGTTTGTACTGGTGTAAGAGGACTGGTCTTTGGGTGTAGATATGGGTTGATCCATGTCTCTCACTGTATCATATATCATGTCCTCCACTGGTGGGGAGGGAGGGGATGTAGGGACACTGGGCGTGGATGGACCATGCTGGGTGCTGTTTTCTTTGTGTTTGCTCCAGTCGAGCACGCATGCGTATTCATTTGAATCATTTAGATCAGCCTTATCGTCTTTTTCCGGGTGGTATATGTAGCTGTACAAATTTGGGTCATCCTCACTTGATTCTGCTGGCGTTTTGTGCTTCCGTTTCAGTGTTTCGTGGACTATGCTATAAATTTCCTTCTCATCTTCGCGATTACGCAGGGAGACCTTCACCATTGCAACAGGGCACTCAACAGGGATCTCCAAATACTGTGAAAGCCTTCTTCGCTTCAGTGAATCGTACCTCTGTGCTACCAAGACTTCCAGAGTCTCCGCACGCTGTAAGGTCACTGCATCCGTTGTGTACACACCATCCTCAAAGAGCACCTTCATTGGCAACTGACAATGGTGGATTACCTCGGGTAGATACAACTTCAAATCGTCTGGATGTGAGCTAAATACTCCAGGGCAGTTGGAGGCAATTGAAATTGTCTCCCGATCTGAATTTTTTGCTCTGATTATGGCTTTTCTTACTTTCCTTGAAAGAGCTTTCAACTTTGTTTCTGTTTTAAAGTAGAGGAGTGTTCCGGGTTCAACCTTCACTCCTTTCTCGTCTGTGAAGCCTTCTCTCACCTTAGCCACTGGCGGAAGGGTCATGCTGGCATGTAGTGCACGTGCGGTTAGGAATCTCGACTGTTGGATTTCGTTGTAGATCGGACACATTGTCTTTGGGGAGTTCTGTGATAGGTAGATCCTTTGGCCGTTATTGTCGACTCCTTCCACTACAACTACTTGTTTCTTGTACATTGCCATAATGAATTCGTTCTTTTGTAGGTGAATTTCTCTTCCATAATACTCTGTTTCCACCTTATAGAGTTGTGGTAGTGTGGCCTTTTCAGGATTTGCAGCCTCTTTCAATGACATCAGACAACTTGTCACCATGTAGTCTGGAAGGGGGGACCTTGAGCGGCCTATTCTGGAGGGACTCTGGGGAGCAGGAGAGGGTACAACCTTTGTTGCCTCTGTGGGGACTCTAACTGGAGGCTCTAGTAGTAGGTCAGTTTCTGTTGGTGGTGGAGATGGGAGGATATTTGGGTTGTAAGGAGGTACCTCAGGTGGCTCATCTGTGTCAGACTGTACACTGTCGAGTGAGAAAGCTCTAGATTGCTCAGTTTGGTTCTCAGATAAAGCTGATGCTCGTGTATACTTTGTCTTCTTAACTTCGGTATCACTCTTTGGCTGAGCCGTTGGAGGTGTTTCATCCTCATCCGGTATCACCACTAGCTGTGGGCCAAGGTCTCTAATCACTTCTGTATAGAAATTACCTTCATCTGTGTCAGTATCAGGGAACACAACTTCGGCCATGGGTTACCCGTGAGTATAAGAGAGCTACAAGCCAGTGTTGGTGTGGTCATAAAGGTACCAACAGTTAGTTACTCCTGTAGTAAGCAAAACAACTCTAACTAACTTCAAGAAGCTATATATAGGTTCTGATATGTACTAATCCCCTTACCTTCTTCACTCTTCTTTCTAGTTCCTACTGGATATGTTGTTTTCACTTAGGACTGCCTACCACTTATCAGTTTCCTCATTCTTGAAATTTCTTGGTATTCTTGACTTAAAATATGAATTAGTACCGTTGTGTGTCCAGCTATGGGAATATTTACAGTGAAATGCCCCCAGCTAGTGTACCAATTTGCCTGGTTTAGTATTGGTTACCTAGGAATGTGTTCCACATTATAAGAAATCACATATACGTATGTAATATGTGTGGAATTCATTAGATCATTACTGAAATTCCTCACACCCCCACAATCCCATTCCAGTTCCAATTTGAATTGCAGTCCCATTCCCATGTGTAAGTGGGAGTTACATTCACAGTTGAAACAGGATCTAGTGTGAACACGCAATGCATGTGACATGTAACTCTAGAAGTACGCACACATACCTGGATGCATGGACAGTGGTGCTTGCTGTGTGTTCCTATGCCTGTGTACACCATGCACGCAGCTATGCAACAAGATCCCAGATCTAGTTGCATGCCGTGTAGTACACACTCAGCACATGCAAGCTTGTGTTCATGGAATACAGTGGAGTCTCCCATAGTGGACACTTTCTCTACAAAGGACACAGCTTAAGGCCCCAATATATTTCTCCCTATAGTTCCAATACAGTTTGAATCTCCCAAAGAGGACAATCTCCTTGCAAAGGACAAAAGAGACTCCCCAAAGTGTCCTCTGTTTGGAGATTCCACTGTACGTTATTGTTCCTGTGCAGGACATGTCCAGGAGTGTTGGCATGGGGTAGGGACCTCAGGGTCAGGGTCAGGGTCAGGGTCAGGGTCAGGGTCAGGGTCAGGGTCAGGGTCAGGGTTAGGATATTATTACAGGGGAGCCTTTAGCTATAGGCTATTCCTACGGGCGCCCATGCAGGGGTACCTGTAGACTATTCCTTGAAGTAGTGTCAGAGAGGCTCATTGTGTGCTTGTCAATATAGCGAAGCAGTTTAATTTCTTGAGTGATGTGTTGTAGAAGATATGCAATCATGCAGTCAATGATGGGACACTTCTGCCATATATAGGCCTAGCTTTGTCAGCTGCAGAAAGTTGCCTGTTAGAGGATGGTATGGTATGCATTTGTGGGAATGTTTCATCCCCCAATTTGGCTTGCTATTTGCACACCTGTGGTTCCCCTACTTTACAATGGTTTAGTCCTCTGTCCTTAGTCCTCTGATGACTACATTTGCCTCTGCTATCCTTGAAGAGTTTCAAACTTCAGCACTGCATGGTGGGGAGATCTCTAGTGTTCTGCTATCGAGGTAGTCGTCCATCTACCCTCAGCACAACATGCATGTTCACTATACATGATCTTGCTTGGCTCGATCCTGTGAAGGCCCAAGACTCGTGAGCTTATGTGCTATTATGTGAATATATACAGTTCATAACTCAAAGAGGAAGGAGGCCTGCAGAATCCCCATCTGAATCCTTGTTCACTGCATGCACTGCAGATGCTACTGTGTGTACACGTTGGTGTCACATACGGGATATGACACTTCCATATATGGTATACACGTATATGTATCTATACTTTCAAGTGCACAATTATTCTGTATGTAGTAATGTATGCATGATATTTGGATGGCATATACACACAATGGCATACATGCACAAGTTGCAACACACACACACACACACACACACACACACACATACACACACACACACACACACATACACACACACACACACACACACACACATACACACACATACACACACACACACACACACACACACACACAACACACACACACAACACACACACACACAATGTACACATACACACACACACACACACACACACACACACACACACACACACACACACACACATACACACACGCGCGCGGTGACATATGCACACAGTGACATACATACACACATTGCGACATACACACCTATGGACACACATAGTGACATGCAAACCCATGCACACACATTGTGACATGCACACACATTGCAACATACACACACATTGCAACATACACACACTTTGCAACATACACACACATTGCAACATACACATTGCGACACACACACACATTGCGACATACACACACATTGCGACATACACACACATTGCGACATACACACACATTGCGACATACACACACATTGTGGCATACACACATACACACACATTGCTACATACACACATGACAGTAGGCAGTTCCTCTGTGGCATAGCTGCATGGAAACCAATCCTGAAAAGCATGCATGCATTTCTGTGTACACTATGTCCGTATATAGTTATAATATGTTTTGGATCAACTCTCCAGTACCACTGCTACTTCCATATTAACTGTAAAAATGGATATTAGTTTACACAAATCCGCTCTTTGGAAGAGAGAAGGTTATATTTGGAAGCATCCTGTTGGTGTTCGGTATTGTGATGGTATCACAGCAATGCCATAGTTAACGAGGGTAATGACTCACCACATTTTGTGTACATCTGGTTGCTATGTTACCAGTAGAGAGAGAGCTGCATGCTCTTTTGCAAGAATTTTTGAAGTAAAATATTATTTTTGTGTGGCAGTACTGTACAGTGTATGGTGTGCTTTGCAGGGTAACTCCTGATGGTGGAATCTCCCAAATAAGCACACGCTACATTACAAATGTCTAACAAGACTGCAACTCAAGTTCCCAAAATATTTCCTATACCGCAATATGGCAAATTCCAAAAAGGACAAACTTGAAAGCAGACAAAGTTATACTACCCTCAAAATGTTATTTTAATTATTATTGTTATTATAATTATTGTTATTATTGTTAATATTAGGGGGCTGTATCAGTGGACTGTATTAGGGGGCTGTATCAGGGGGCTGTATCAGTGGGCTGTATTAGGGGGATGTATTGAGGGGGCTGTATGAATGTGATGTATTAGGGGGCTGTATCGGTGGGTATGCTGGTGTGAAAGCCGCACGGGTGCATAAATTGAAGTCAGTCGACTGTGGCATACTAGTGTATGTGGCTCTCCACTGTCCACACCATGCACTGCATGCATACATACACTCAAGAACAGCACACAGTCTAAAGGCAACATGCATGACTTACAGTTGAATGGGGCACATCAGAATTTCACATATCGTATATGTGTACAGAGCAGCTCTTTAGAATAGTTTGCAATAATTTTGTATAAATACACTGCACATACGCAGTACATGCATCTCCAAATAGCATCATGCTGTACGTTATATCTGTATAGTTAAAAGACATTACACGGACGCGTCAAATGTACAATTGAGCAAGTATCTGTTGTGCCGAAGAGCGGCCGTCTATAACTTTCAATAGTCGCAGCCGGTGTATGTGGCTACTGATGTTGAGCTCCATTTCCAAGTCATCTTCGTTCAAACTGCTGAGCACTTCCCCGTCCACCTTTTCTCTCTGGAAGTGTACCTGATGCTCTTGCATTCCTAGCCCTTCTAACAGCTGAAGCACTTCCGGGGGGTTCAAGGTTTTTAGGAAGCTTATGTTTTCCTCTGGTGTGGTATCCACTCTTGCATTCTCCTTGGGTGACAAGACGGGTGGTTCAGTTGATGCCTGAGGTGGAGATGGTGGATGATCTTGTTTGAGCTGGAGTCTGAGTGCAGGTAGCCAGTCGTTGACATAGTCATAACCACTGCTCTCGTCAAGATTGGGCTCTGTCTTGCTGCGTTGCCGGAAAGAACAGTAATGAGCTATGGTGTACGGGTCTTCATCATCTTGAATTGAAACTGGTTGAACAGTGACGTCCCAGCTAATCGGAATCTGAATGTACTGCAACTTCGGTTTACCCTTCTCTCTGTCAAAAGGCTGTGCAACCAGAATGTCTTGTTGGCACACACTTTCCAAAGTGACTACTTTGGGTGCTGGGTCTACATGCACTTGGAATTTGGCGGGAAATTTGAAATGGTGAATAATTTCTGGCAGGAACATGCTTATATCCTCTGAATTCACACTGAAAGTTGCCTTTGATGTATTTGATATTAAAATACTTGTCCCATTTGAATCTTTTGCTTTTAGGTACGTTTTACGGGAGAGACGGCTTTGATGTTTGGCATCTCTGTCAAAGAAAAGAAGCGTTCCTTTGGATATCGTTTGCCCTTTAGCAGCTGTGAACGTCTCCATGACACTTACCACAGGGGGCAGTCGCTTGGAGGAGAGAAGGTTCTCAACTGAAAGCAATTCACTTGTTTGAAGCTCCTCTGAAGCAGGTGATAGTTGGTGTTTTGAATTTTGCAGCAGATGGACTGATTGTCCATTCTCATCGCAAGTGCCATTGACAGCAGTAACCTTCCGTCTATCTACCAAAAGAAGAATGTCTCCATGTGCTACAGAGCCGCCAACAGGGCACGTGAACCCCTTCTTAACCTCAGCCAGCTGAGGTAACTGTATGTTCAAGGAATTCATTACTTCCTTCAGCGTAACATATCCACTTGTGGGGACAAGATTAAGTGTCTTGGGCTCTGCTGCTTTGTGAATATCTTGTGTCTGCCCTTCCCAGTAATTTGCATCAATGTGCTCGTATGTGGTTTCAGTTGGTGGACTTGTAAGGAGCATGTTTTCCCTCAAGCTTGCAGGGATTTCCTCATAATGTGAGGTGTCACTCTCCAGCCTCTCCCATGCATCCTGCCTGGGTGTACCGTTAGGTAAGCAAACCTCAGTGGTTCTACTCAAGTCTGTGGTCATTGTATTAGTTTCATCAGATTGATGGGCCAGTTCAGCTGAGTCTTGATCTTCATCTGCTTGGCTAGAAGGTCGGTTTACCTTTGATAACTCTTGCTCTTCACCTGGGGATGTTATTGAAGCTGGGTTAGGACTCAGTCTTTCAGGGCTAGCTGCAACCTCCTCTTTAGGATCAACTTCCGTTGTTCTAAGTATTCTGTGATTGGCTATCATTTCTGCAAATATGTTAGGATTAGTTTTCTTTTTTTGTTCCTTGATCACCTCTAACTGCATTTCAACGTGGGATTCACCATGTGAATGACTCTTTTGCTTCTTTTTGGTGGCCTTTGATTTGCTTGAATTTGGCAGATTGTCCATGAGAACCAAAGCCAAGCTGCTGGCAGACGATGCTTTATGTTTAGAGAGAGGAATGCTAATCTTAGGCTTCGGAGGAGGTAAAGGTTTCATACCTTCTGCATATGATGCTGTTTTTCTCTTCCTATCATCACTCTGTCTTGTTCTCGTCTCCATTTACCTTACATACATTCAACTAATGTATATGCCTATAGTGCTGTTCCAGCAGCTTCTGCTAACTCCAATAAACAACTTGTGCTAAATCTTTACTCCTGTGTCTAGCTAGAGGTTGTAGTTATACTGAAATCTTACTCGGGTTATCCACTGTTATATATATCCTGTCCCATCAATCGCCCTTTATGGAATCTGAAGCCTTACATGTGTGTGTGTGTCCCGTGTTCCTGTTGCTGGGGCCTTGTGAATAGGAATGTGTGGGAGAAGTGTGACAGGTGCAGCTCGTTGTATCTGAGCATTGAGGAAGGTGTACTAGTCATAACACACTGCCTTTTCGTGAAATGTACTCACATCATGTTTGGCCACTTACATGCTTTGATTATGCAGCAAAAGTATTATTGTTGTCATAATTAGTATAACTGATGTGCATTTGCTTGCCTGTACACACACTTGTACATGCTGTGGACCTGTAGTCAGGTTTTCTTCCAAATTAAGAGATGCCATCAGTGCTGCTGATGTGATCCAATGCTTCAAACTGTAAAGTACCTGTAGTTAGTCTTGCATAGCCAGACCCTTTCCTCCATTTTTTATGATGTCAGTTCTCTTCCACCTAGTACCTGTGCAGTTAAGCAAAATGGTGGTAATGAGTCTAGCTATGCAAGACTACCCTGTAGACGGTTAATCCTTCTCGAAACCCTTTTCTACCATTAGATGTATGCCAGTAGCTGCAGTACATACAGCATACTGTATACTGTATATATAGTTTCTGTATGTTGACATGTATGAGTTGCGTGTGCATGCATGCATAGCTGTTGTGCAAGGGTAATATTGCTGCTAATATTATTTAGCTTTTGTCTGAGGCAACCGAATATGTTAACAATCACTGTGATGAAATTGACCTAAATTTAAGTTTTTAACAAGGAAAGGAACATGTCTAATTCCAATATGGCTCCTTGAATGGTCCGAAGAGCAGGAGATAACGAAGAGTGGGAGTGGTTACCAAAACTGCCAAGTTCTTTCATTCATGGAAGGAAATTGAACATAGAGTGTGTGCGGATGAAAAGCCTGAGCTTGTATGCACTGACCATTACCAATTTTGGACAGCACTTTCTGTTACTCTGCATGAAGTTTGTCAGAACCTGACAAGTAGCAGAATCACGATATGGTGTTCGTCAGGAGTTGACTCTCCTTTGCCTTTCCTCTGAATCTGTTCTCTCACAATGCATAATGATATTTTAGATATGTCTTATGTACAGCCCCTACTCCCAGGTAGTCTTGCATAGCCAGCCCTTTTCCTTTTTGCTAGGAGGCGAATAGGAAAAGGGGCTGGCAACATGAGACCAACCCCCGGGAATAACAATACTAGTGGCACATACATCTTTCTATATAAGAAAACGTGCAAACATGCTTGAAAAAGAAACAAACTAATACTACAACTACATTATGTGTTCACTGGCATTCTACAAGGTATGATGTGTTGCCCCAAATTGGCATTTGTCATTGAAGACAATCTAGCCAGGATTAACCAGGTGCTCCTTAATTGTGTACTCTGAATGTAGATATCACTTAATGCAATGTGCAAACAAGTGCTTTTTCACTTTCAACATGTATTGTGTCATATTTCGCCCATTCCGTCGAGATTAGATATCCTGTTTGACAGGATCGGTGATTGGATTCTATCGTGGCGGCATCGATCTGTCCCAAGATGGACGAAGCCTCGCAAGTTGGCAACACAAGATTATAGGCCTAGAAAGGGATGTTGGGTATCGAGGTCAAACAGAAGTCCACGCAAACCTTTTCATTCTTGTGTAACGATTACCGCCAAAGACGCCAGCAAGTTACTTTTGTAACAGTGGCCGCCGCCAAAGACGCCGGACGCTGGGGCCTAGTACAATAACGATTCAAAAGCGCGAACGATAAGAGACATTGATGAATACTATTCAGTATTGCGAAGAACACCTTGTCTTAACTCCCTACTCGTTCTCTCGCTCGCTCTCAAGTTTTGCTTAGTCTGGGGTTGCCGACCCTTTCCTCCATTTTTATGACTAAATCTATTACATTACTTGGAAAGCTATAGGGATAGAAAAATGGACCAATGAGTCTGGCTACATTAGATGGGGCTAGTTTTGCTAGGACGACTTTGCATGCAGAAGTTATTTAGTGTAATATAACCGACCCTTTCCGCCATTTTAGTGGACAGTCAAGAAATGTGGTCTACTCCAGTCCTGAATAGCAGACACACATCAACCTGCAAACTGCTGTGGCGCTGAGACATGAAGCACCATGTACACTGCTCTTGCACTGATATTGCACAGTAGCAACACTCCTATATATAATATTTCATCATTGAAGTACATTCTCTATTGTGTTGCAACAGTGCTGCTGAGAAATAGCTACAAAACTCAAAAAATTGGTAATATATTATGCATATGTAATCATTATGCATACACATACATATACATGTGTAACATCTGATTAAAGCGGTTGTGTATTTGTTGAACTCATGTAAAAGTAGACTAGCAGTATCTTTGTTGTGTTTGTCACGTCCATATTAGAATGTGTAACTAACTAAATAGCGCCCTGCGCTAATGTATGTTGAACACTAGATTGGTTTTTGTTCTACTGTGTTAGAGAGGAACAGTTAGTGTCCACGTGTTCTAGAAGTAGCAGTGGTAGTACAGTGAGTGTGGTAGAATGTAATGCTGACCGTGTTCAGCCTTTCTAGTAATTATTGGTTGTGATCACTTGTGTTCCATCGCGGATCCGAATATTAACGCTACACATGTACATGTGAGTACGTCATGCAGTGTTTGGTATATGACGGGTATTTGTGTATTCATCATTGTAGTACAAATTACCAAGTTACATAATAAGACTAGCACACTTGTAAACTTCTGTGCTAGCGCTACACAGTAGGTAAATATGCTGAAGCTGAAAATACATGAGGCAATGAATGTACTGAGAATGACTACTGCGTGGGGAACATTTATGTATGTAATGAAAGTGTATACTTGGCTGTAGGGCAGGTGTAAACTCCATGCAATCAGTTTAGATGTATAGTTCATTCATAATCTTCCTCACAGAGTGGTGTCCCTCAATGATCTTCATGAGTCGCACACGATCCAAACGTCGTTTCACGTCAAGTTCTTCTAAAAGATCCTCTTCTGTCAGGCTACTGAGTATTTCTCCATCAATTCCCTCCTCCAAAAAGAGCTCCTTGAATTGAGTCATCTTCAGCGAATCCAGAATCATTTGAACTCCATCCACTCCTAGCTTTTTCAAGAAGGCAACATTTTCAGCTCTGCTTTGCAATTTTAGCTCAGCTGAACTTTGAGAAGAAGGGGGAGACATAGTTCTCAGCATTGATGTACTAAAATTTTCAGAGCATGAATTAAACCTTTGAAAACTTTTGCCATTCACAACATAAGAATATTCATCATAGACCTCCTCCTCTGTGGAGAGCTCGTCAATTTTACTGTAGATGGCATCATTGTGGGGTCCGAGCGTGTCTTCCTTGGTGGAAACTGTCTGCACAATGACATCCCAGCTCACCGGCATCTCAAAATACTGCAGTTTTGGTCTGCTTTCCTTCATGTCGAATGGCTGTGCAACCAAGACGTCTTCCTGGCACACACACTCGACTGAAACTAATTTTGACACTGGATGCACATTTACCTGCAGCATCATCTGCGGCTGAAGAAAGCCAATTATTTCATGAAGCTGAATATTCACATCTTGTGGATTGATGCTGAATATTTTCTTATCGGATGGATTAAGAGTGAAATTTTCACTGTTGGAGTCTCTAGCTTTGAGATATGCTTTGCGTGACAGTCTTGCCTGTTGTTTGGCATCTTTTTCAAAGAAGAGATATGTTCCCTTGGATACAGTGCGTCCTTTAGAAGGTGTAAACGTTTCCATCACTCTAACTGTAGGAGGCAGTCGCTTGGCAGAGAGGAGATTATCAACTGAAATCCAGTCTTTCATGGAAAGCTCGTCAGAAACAAGCGAAAGAGCATATTTGGAGTTTTGTAGCAAACGAACAGGTTGTCCGTTCTCAATGCAAACTCCATTGGCAGCTGTCACCTTCCTTATGTCTACCAGAAGTAGAACATCTCCTTGAGTTGCAGAGCCACCAATAGGGCATGTGTAGCCCCTCTTGACTTGCACCAGCTGTGGCAAATGTATGTTAGGGGAGTTTGCTACTTCCTTCAGTGTGAGGGGTCCTCTGGTGGGCACTAATTGGGGTGTGGAGGTAGAATGTGTGGGGGAATTTGTTACAACGTGTGTGGTATCTACCTTGCGTGCTGTGCGACGTCTGAACTTGCGATACTGCATCACTTCTTCCTTTTTTGGTGAAATATTGGGCTTTTTAGGCGCATTCACTGAAGTGTGAACTACTGTGATATACCGATTTTCAGTATCCTCTCCATCAGCCCCACTAGTGTTTTGCCCTGAGTTCAAATCAAATGTGTTCTTACCTTGTTTGGTGTCACCGTCATCTTTTGTGGATGAGCTGGATTTTGCATTCCATTTTTCTACTTTTCGATATACTGTTTCTGATGCAGTGGTATCTCCTTCTGGTTTAGGAAGCTTCTTGTCTTGCATGAAATCCCCAGAAACCTGTCTAGCTATCTGCATACCTGATTGAAAAGCTGAATCTTTCTTGTTATCTCCTTGTATTTCTGAATCAGCTTCTGTATCGTTGTCTTTCAGAGATATGGTCAGTTTCATATTTCCTATCTGAACAGTCTGAGGTGCATTACCACTTCTGCTTGAATTTGAAGGGAAAGTTAAATATTTTCCCTTCAGCAGATCCGGATCACTGGCTTGGATAGTCAGTTTAGAAGTGGAAGAAGAAGATCTTAAGCTGGTTAGTTTGCCAGTGTTGAATTCTCCCGTAGTATTTACTTTGGCCGCCTGCCCTTGTCGTGGCTTTTCTGATTTCTCTCGCTTGAACATTACAAAGGGAAGATTTCCACTGTAGTGATATAATTCAACGACTTACAGCACTACGTTTCCTCAAGTCACAACTTGGCCTACATTCAAGGCTTAATTTACACTTGGTTCATTGCTGACTAACTCAAGTATGCATTAATGATATTCATATAACTTGTGTTTTTCTGTGGTAAATTGATGGTGGGATGAAGATATGTGTGCTATTTGTTACTCCAATGTACTGCTTTGTACATGTATAAACATCTAGTATTGACCTGGGCCAAATTATGTATTGTGTGCATTCATAGTCGGAAAGCGTAGTTTCTGCCTCCACATCAAATTATGCTCAGTTTTCTTTTGTACAATGACTGCCTTCAGTTCTTAGAACCACAGGTGCTAATGGAACACCTCTTGGTTCCGATAGGATACATACCTCATTCAGTGGAATTGTTTTCATCACAGTGTGGTGGAACTGTACAGCATGTAGTGTATAAACCTATACTGTATATACTGTATAAATCCGTCTATATATATACTGCAACTGGAACTGTATGCCAGTTAGTACAATTTTATACGTAATACTATGCTATTGTAACATTGTTTCTGTTAGCAGCAAACATTAAGACTTTTGTATTCTAGATTACGTACAGACTGTACTGCCATGTTATTGCTCTAGATCATGTTTTTAATTAGTTTTAATTAGTTACAGCTGGACAGGTGCAATGACCATTATGTATTTTGTGTGTAAGGTGTTGTATATGAGGTGGCAATTTGCCCGATGTGTTAGTAAAGAGAATGATCATTGCTGCTGGGAAGTTCATTCGTTCGAGTTAGCGATTGTTTTAGTTACTACCAGTCTGTGCACTTGAGAGATAAGTGCTACACTATATCAATATGTATGTACCAGAGGAACCACTAGGGGAGGTAGGGCACTAGCCGTACGTATACCACTGGACCTGTACCAAACTTCCAAAATTACATTGGCAATTAATAGGATTTTATCGCCTGCTGTAGCCATATGCAAACCAAGTTGAGACATCTCACCAATTTTGTGTGGCTTTCTCCGGCCAGCTGCAGGCAGTGAAAGAAAGGGATTTTTTCTTTCAGGTGTATATATCTCACAACTGTGGACAATGCATGGGTTACCAAGTGTACGTAGGTTATAATATAATATAGGACAAGTATTCAACTACATAATATATAGTTTAGTTGATGCACGACAGTGTTCAGAGCTGCTGTATGCAATATTGTACTTACATATTGATCATTGCATATGCAGATATAGGAAGTACTTGGAATTCACCAGCCCAGGGGCTCTTAACTCCCTGACCCCCCCCCCCCCCCCCAACCCTATAATATTGTACCAGCCTATATCATACAGGCCTGAAATCATTACACCACATATTGTTTGTTTACATTACAAGATGTTGCATTACAGCTGCTCTTCTCTGTTAACGTACCTATGGAGGAGTGAGCTAATTTGAATGGACGATTGGGTCTCAATAGAGCTTGTGTGGGACAATCACGTGCTGTGCATGTGAAATAGGAATGTGTGCATTCTCTCTTTAATGTGTATTAAGAGCTTTATACATCGACCTAATCGACCGGTAGTTGTTATGGAGCATAGTACAGTATGCTCCATATGTAAGGATGTGTGGATGCCATATAATATTTGTAGCCAATTAAGGGCTAACAGCTCCCCACATTAGATAATAGTAGCCAAGGGCTAACGGCTCCCCACATTAGATAATAGTAGCCAAGGGCTAACGGCTCCCCACATTAGATAATAGTAGCCAATTGCAAGGGCTAACAGCTCCCCACATTAGATAATAGTAGCCAAGGGCTAACAGCTCCCCACATTAGATAATAGTAGCCAAGGGCTAACAGCTCCCCACATTAGGTAATAGTAGCCAAGGGCTAATGGCTCCCCACGTTAGATAGTAGTAGCCAAGGGCTAATGGCTCCCCACATTAGATAATAGTAGCCAAGGGCTAACGGCTCCCCACGTTAGATAATAGTAGCCAAGGGCTAATGGCTCCCCACATTAGATAATAGTAGCCAAGGGCTAATGGCTCCCCACATTAGGTAATAGTAGCCAAGGGCTAACGGCTCCCCACATTAGATAATAGTAGCCAAGGGCTAATGGCTCCCCACATTAGGTAATAGTAGCCAAGGGCTAACGGCTCCCCACGTTAGATAGTAGTAGCCAAGGGCTAACGGCTCCCCACGTTAGATAGTAGTAGCCAAGGGCTAATGGCTCCCCACGTTAGATAGTACGTAGTAGCCAAGGGCTAATGGCTCCCCACGTTAGATAGTACGTAGTAGCCAAGGGCTATAAGAGTATCTAACCTAATCTGACCTGACCTGACCTGGGGATGATGTGAAAACCAGATGGGGGCATACAATTTGGGTACTACATAAATGCATGTATACGTCACTTCGATCTGTTAACTGTGGAGCTCCATTAATGTATACAGTCGGCATCTTAATACACACAGCATGCACTGACACTATACAGTAATAGTACCTTTAAGTTAATTTATACATGCAGCATGCACAGACAGTAATATAGTAGTACCTTAATTTATACATGCAACATGCACAGACAGTAAAACAAAAATACCTTAATTTATACAATAATTATAGTAACACTAGCTGTTCATTAACAAATCCTTGCATGGAATTGTACATATAATATAGATATCAATTTATGAATTAATGTGTATCAACAGACCATTAAAGTATATAGTACTTAATTATCTACTTCAACCAAAAATTGTCGAGCTGAGGTCTGTCCTGATATAATCATCATCAATCGCAAGCGGTGTAGCGATTTAGCAACTTGTAGATCATCTGTTAGCATTTGTTCGGTCAATGAGCTCATGAGTTCGCCATTTATCTGTTCTCTTTCAAAGGCATCTTTGTACTCTCCAAGGTTCATACCTTCAAGGAGTTGAATAATATCTCCTCTTTCAAGGGTCTTCAGAAACAATAAATTTTCTTCTAAATTTGTATTTAACTTGGGATCAGGGGTAGGAGATACATTGTGTACTGTCTCTGATGATTTGGGTGTGGAGAATTCCACCCCTCCTTCAGGTGGGCCATCAGAGAGAAATTTGCTTCTTGCTTTTGCCACTGGTGGCTTAGGTGTACATGATGTCACACCTAAATCACCATTTTTGTCGGAAGGAGATTCATTTCTTTCTTCTTTAATGGCTGGTATTGAGGTAGAGGATTCTGTGATTTCTTTTGGCATACCAACAGAATTGATCTCGTTGAGAGATTTACTTCTTGGTTTCACCTTTGGCAGCATTGATGAAGAATGTGCTGTGATTTCTTCACCTGTTGCAGTGCTTTCAAAAGCATCTTTGTACTCTCTAAGGTTCATACCTTCAAGGAGTTGAATAGTATCTCCTCTTTCGAGGGTCTTCAGAAATGGTACATTATCCTCTAAACTTGTATTTAACTTGGCATCAGGGGTAGGAGATACATTGTGTACTGTCTCTGATGATTTTGGTGTGGAGATTTCCACCCCTCCTTCAGGTGGGCCATCAGAGAGAAATTTGCTTCTTGCTTTTGCCACTGGTGGTTTAGGTGTGCATGATGTCACACTTGGTCCAATTTCATCAGAAGGAGATTCATTTCTTTCTTCTTCAATGGCTGGTATTGAGGTAGAGGATTCTGTGATTTCTTTTGGCGTACCAACAGAATTGATCTCGTTGAGAGATTTACTTCTTGGTTTCACCTTTGGCAGCGTTGATGAAGAATGTGCTGTCATTTCACCTGTTGCAGTGGGGTTGTCTGCAGCATATTCACTTGATTCGTTCGATGTACTCGATGACTTTGGCAAGCTGACCTGTATGTAATCATCATCCCCGCTGTCATTGTATGCGTCTATGGTTTCATAATATTCTAAACTGCTGTTATTCTCTGAAACTGAAGAAATGTGATGTCCCAGTTTTCTGTCACTGGTTTGTGTCTCAAATAAGGATGCTTGGGGTATCGGAGGTAATGGCCAAGAGACAATGTGGGCATTAGGCTGTGAGATAGCAGTAGTGTAGACATTTGCCAAAGGCTGACTAGTGATGGAAATTGCTGTTTGAGGCACATTGTTTGGTGTGAGGGTTCTTGGAGGTAAACTGGTATGGGAAGGAGTTGCTGGTGGTTTGTTGGCAGTGAACGGTGAGGAAGTATTCCACGTATCTTGGGTTAGGTGTGAATATATATTGGCTGGGGGACTGGGAATGGTATCGCTATTGGTCGGTAGATAGTATTTGGGTAGATTTTGGTTCTCGCGTAGTTCGGCCAGCATTATATTTCTGTTAGTTGGAATCTCGATGGGCATCTCCAAAGGTTCTCCACTAATCATGTGGAGCTGCTGGGCCACAAGTACCTCCTGTGTGTACACCCCTTGTAGTGTAATGACATCACTGTTGTAGTCACCTTCCTCTAACAGGACTTTACAGGGGAAATGACAGTATTGAATAACCTCTTGCACAAAGAGTTTGATCTCATCTGGATGAACAGAGAATATGCCGTCACATTCAGGTGTGATACGAAAAGTAGTTCCCTTTGAGTTGGTTGCCACAAATGTTTGTCGACAGAAATATGGAGACCTTTTAGTTTTTCTCTCTACCACCTCTCCTTTTAGGAAAAGCAGGGTGTGCGCTGGGACAATAGACCCTTTACTGGACCGAAAAGCCCTTTTCACCATAACCACATATGGCAAGTTTTTATGAATGCAGAGATCAGGAGCACTCATTGTGTATTCTTTCCTGTTTTCTGTAAAGACTGGAGATACTTTTGTTCGCAAGTTTTGAGGTATGCTTACCTTTACACCTTGTTCTGTTTTACCTGCTACAACTTGCAATGTCTTTGCAAACTTGATGTATAAAGTTTGACCTCTGGGAAGCAAAGGAAATGTGGGGTCTGTTGTTTCAACTTTGAAGTATTGTGGCAGACGTTCTTTTGGTAAATTGGGCACTTCACTAACAGTCATGAATGACCCAGTTGTACTCCATCTCTGAGTGTGTGTTTCAGAAACTGCAGGATTTGTTGATACTGGTGATAGATGTGGGAAACTTGGCAAAGAGGACACGGTGCTTTCACACATTTTGTTGCTGTGCAATGGTTTAGGAGGTAGTGGAGGAATTGATTGCTGGGATTGATTCATGGGAACTGCTGACCTTGGAGAATGTACTTGAGAGACCAGAGGTGGTGCACTTGGAGAATGTACTTGAGAGACCAGAGGTGGTGCACTTGGAGAATGTACTTGAGGGTCCAGAGGTGGTACACCTAGAGGTTGTTGTGAAAGAAGTGTCAAATTTTTCTCAGTTGTTGTGATAGGTAGCTCTGCTTCTTTCAATAGATTTTGACGTGGTAGAGGCATTGGGGGCTTGTTGTCAGTTTGAGGTGTTTTAGTACGTTTTGTTATTATCCTTCCGTCATTGGTAGATCGAGTGAAAACACTATATCTTTCATCTTTATTTCCTCTTGCTTCCTCACGGACAACTTGGAGTTGTGCACTGCACTGTGCATTAGGATTCATGTCGATCTTTTTTATTCAGAATCTGTACTTCTTTAGTCCCTAAACTCTTAGACTACACAATACTTTGGGCCGAGGCCTGTAGGATATCTGTGTATATGCACAGTCTGAGAACGCCAGGTTCATACCTGACATGGTGACAGTAAGAGGACACCATATGGTGTGATCTAAACTATTCATATGTACTGTACATCTATGGGGAATGCCTATAAACATGCACCACGTGCACTCTATTTCAATACATTAAACATTCTTTTCAAAATTTCCCCTCACACTACAGATGTGTGTGAATTGTGATCCCCTCAGAGGTATGCACTCCCCCATATGCTCTCATTCCATTCCTGTAAATACCCACTAGTCATGCAGTTCCTGACATGCAATGTGAACTACAAATCCATCCAATATTTTTGGTAATAGAAGTGCACTCGGTTGGGATAAATTTACTGTCCAAGATACTTACGTAGTCTATTATTGCGGTTTGGAAGTATGTAGGCGTTCGACATTTGACAGTAATGATTTTGTATGCATAGTGGGCTTGTTTGTTTACTTATTGTGTACTTGTAGCTGATTACTGGGTCCCGTGAAAAGTAGCCATTCAGGTATAAGTGGGTGCCTCAGTCCGAACAGAGTCAATCAAATCAATTACATCAACTCAAATAGCACTGAATTTAAGTTGATTGTATTACATTACATGGATGTTGCATTAGTAGCAGCCACAGCACAGCTGCTCTTCTTAGTATACGGTGGAGTGATTCAGAACTAATTGAATGGACGATTGCATGGGTCTCAATAGAGCTTATGTGGGACAACCATGTGATGTGCATGTGACATAGAAACATGTGCATTCTCTCTTTAATATAATAACTAGTAAGAGCATCATACATCGACCAGATTAACCAATGGTTGCAATGGAATAATGTTTTATACTCCATGGATATGTAGGGATAAAAGAAATGGGGCATACATTTAGGCACACATACACACTTAGTCTAAAAAGTCACTACGGTTAACTGTTGGAGCTCTGTTAATATGTACAGTCAGCATCAGATTCTTTAAATTATACACACAGCATGCACAGACAGTAAAACAATAGTACTTAATTTATACATGTAGTAACTAACACGTCCATGCATTAAAATATCCTTGTATGCAATTGTCTACATATATATATATATATATATATACAGTAGAACCTCACAAATACGACCACCCTTGGAACTGTTGTAAGTGGTCTTAATTTTGAGGTGGTCTTATTTCTGAAAGTACTGCCAAGAATAGCATAGCACATCCAGAAGTCATTCCGTAGACACAAGATGCACATAAGGCAATAAAACTGTAGATAAATTGTACCATCACATCTCTTTTATTGTTACTCCATTACGATGTTAAAAATGCGCCCCCAGTTTACCATCTCTTTCTAATGCTGTCGTCATTTCAGAGCCTAATGTCCATAGAAAACAGCAGTATCCACAAATAAGTGGTCTTAATTGTGAGGTTTTGACATCCAGAAGAAAAAATGTGGTCTTTATTCTGAAACTAATTTCCATGTAAAACTATAGGAGAAATTCCAGAATGCAACAAAAAAGTGGTCTTAATTCTGAGGTGGTCTTATTTCCAGGGTGGTCTTATTGCGAGGTTCTACTGTATATATATATATATATATACTAATGCACAGTAGATACAAATAATTCATATAAAATTATGTAAAATAAAATGTATGAACAGACCATAATATAGTTGGAGTATTAAGTGCTTAATTATCTACTTCAACCAAAAATTGTCGAGCTGAGGTCTGTCCTGATATAATCATCATCAATCGCAAGCGGTGTAGCGATTTAGCAACTTGTAGATCATCTGTTAGCATTTGTTCGGTCAATGAGCTCATGAGTTCACCATTTATCTGTTCTCTTTCAAAGGCATCTTTGTACTCTCCAAGGTTCATACCTTCAAGGAGTCGAATAATATCTCTTCTTTTGAGGGTCTTCAGAAACAATAAATTTTCTTCTAAATTTGTATTTAACTTGGGATCAGGGGTAGGAGATACATTGTGTACTGTCTCTGATGATTTGGGTGTGGAGACTTCGACCCCTCCTTCAGGTGGGCCATCAGAGAGACATTTGCTTCTTGCTTTTGCCACTGGTGGCTTAGGTGTGCATGATGTCACACTTGTAACACCAATTTCATCAGAAGGAGATTCATTTCTTTTTTCTTCAATGGCTGGTATTGAGGTAGATGATTCTGTGATTTCTTTTGGCATACCAACAGAATTGATCTCGTTGAGAGATTTACTTCTTGGTTTCACCTTTGGCAGCGTTGATGAAGAATGTGCTGTCATTTCACCTGTTGCAGTGGGGTTGTCTGCAGCATATTCACTTGATTCTTTCGATGTACTCGATGACTTTGGCAAGCTGACCTGCATGTAATCATCATCCCCGCTGTCATTGTATGTATCTATGGTATCATAAAATTCTAAACTGCTGTTATTCTCTGAAACTGAAGAAATGTGATGTCCCAGGTTTCTGTCACTGGTTTGTGTCTCAAATAAGGATGCTTGCGGTATCGGAGGTAATGGCCAAGAGACAATGTGGGCATTAGGCTGTGAGATAGCAGTGGTATAGACATTTGCCGAAGGCTGACTACTGATGGAAATTGCTGTTGGAGGCACATTGGTTGGTATGAGGGTTGTTGGAGGAGCATTGGTTGATGTGAGGGCTGTTGGAGGAGCATTGGTTGATGTGAGGGCTGTTAGAGGTACATTGTTTGGTGTGAGGGTTGTTGGAGGCACATTGTTTGGTGTGAGGGTTGTTGAAGGAGCATTGGTTGATGTGAGGGTTGTTGGAGACACATCGTTTGGTGTGAGGGTTGTTGAAGGAGCATTGGTTGATGTGAGGGTTGTTGGAGGCACATTGTTTGGTGTGAGGGTTGTTGGAGGTGAACTGGTATGAGGAGGAGTTGCTGGTGGTTTGTTGGCAGTGAACGGTGAGGTAGTGCTCCACGTATCTTGGGTTAGGTGTGAATATATATTGGCTGGGGGACTGGGAATGGTATCGCTATTGGTCGGTAGATAGTATTTGGGTAGATTTTGGTTCTCGCGTAGTTCGGCCAGCAATATATTTCTGTTAGTTGGAATCTCGATGGGCATCTCCAAAGGTTCTCCGCTAATCATGTGGAGCTGCTGGGCCACAAGTACCTCCTGTGTGTACACCCCTTGTAGTGTAATGACATCACTGTTGTAGTCACCTTCCTCTAACAGGACTTTACAGGGGAAATGACAGTATTGAATAACCTCTTGCACAAAGAGTTTGATCTCATCTGGATGAACAGAGAATATGCCGTCACATTCAGGTGTGATACGAAAAGTAGTTCCCTTTGAGTTGGTTGCCACAAATGCTTGTCGGCGGAATATTGGAGACCTTTTAGTTTTTCTCTCTACCACCTCTCCTTTTAGGAAAAGCAATGTGTCCACTGGGACAATAGACCCTTTACTGGACCGAAAAGCCCTTTTCACCACAACCACATATGGCAAGTTTTTATGAATGCAGAGTTCAGGAGCACTCATTGTGTACTCTTCTCTATTTTCTGTAAAGACTGGAGATACTTTTGTTCGCAAGTTTTGGGGTATGCTTACCTTTACACCTTGTTCTGTTTTACCTGCCATAACTTGCAATGTCTTTGCAAACTTGACATGTAAAATTTGACCTCTGGAAAGCGAGGGAAATGTGGGGTCTGTTGTTTCAACTTTGAAGTATTGTGGCAGATGTTCTTTTGGTAATTTGGACACTTCACTAACAGTCATGAATGACCCAGTTGTACTCCATCTCTGAGTGTGTGTTTCAGAAACTGCAGGATTTGCTAATACTGGTGATAGATGTGGGACGCTTGGCAAAGAGGACACGGTGCTTTCACACATTTTGTTGCTGTGCAATGTTATAGGAGGTAGTGGAGGAATTGATTGCTGGGATTGATTCATGGGAACTGGAGTGGTTGGTAGTAAATGTACTTGAGAGACCAGAGGTGGTGCACTTGGAGAATGTACTTGAGAGACTACAGGTGGTGCACTTGGAGAATGTACTTGAGAGACCAGAGGTGGTGCACTTGGAGAATGTACTTGAGAGACCACAGGTGGTGCACTTGGAGAATGTACTTGAGGGTCCAGAGGTGGTGCACTTGGAGAATGTACTTGAGAGACCAGAGGTGGTGCACTGGGAGAATGTACTTGAGAGACCAGAGGTGGTACACTTAGAGGTTGTTGTGAAAGAAGTGTGGAATTTTTCTCAGTTGTTGTGATAGGTAGCTCTGCTTCTTTCAATAGATTTTGACGCCGTAGAGGCATTGGGGGCTTGTTGTCAGTTTGAGGTGTTTTGATACGCTTTGTTATTATCCTTCCGTCATTGGTAGATCGAGTGAAAACACTATATCTTTCATCTTTATTTCCTCTTGCTTCCTCACGGACAACTTGAGATTGTGGAGTGCACTGTGTATTAGGATTCATATCAATCTTTTCTGCTACACTACTTCTTCAGTCCCTAAAGTCAACTAGTTACTTTGAGCAAAGCCTGTAGGAAATCTGTGTATATGCACAGTCTGAGAAGGCCAGCTTCATACCTGACATGGTGACAGTAAGAGGACACCATATGGTGTGATCTAAACTATTCATATGTACTATACATCTATGGGGAATGTATATGAAATGGAATAAGCATGCACCATGTACACTCTATTTCAATACGCTAAACATTCTTTCCCGATCCCCCAGAGGTATGCACTCCCCCGTATGCTCTTATTCCATCCCTGTAAGAGTCAGACTGAGTTCTTGACCATGCGAATTGCAAATCCAATAATATTTTAATAATAGAAATGCATCCACTTGGGATAAATCTACTGTAGGTATCAAATGGAGTCAAGACTGATACTTGGTCTATTAATTATGGTTTTGAAGTATATAGAAATTTAAGTCACATGCAACTACAGCAACACCTTTTGCCTTTGTCTTCAGGGGATTTAGGTGGCTGTTCGACCTGATGTTGACCACTCCGGAGAACTATTCTTCCTTGTGTGGGTCTCTTACTTCCGTTCTCATCTGCATTCATAGAAACGGTTACCTTCATTTTTAGTGTGTCATTGCCAGGTGTTGAGCTGTTGTTCGCTGGAACTGTTTTGGTTATCACAATTTTTTGATCGCTCATTTCTCTGAACCGATACAATGGTTATGATCAGGTATCAGATTCAATGGTTTATATGAAATCTTCTATTCTTGTCAGAATAAGAACCTTTAGCTTGAAGATGTGTTTCTGTGCTCAGGCGTTTCTTCTGTAATGATTTTCTCTTGGAGATTGTCCAACGATGTAACTCACTAGTAGGCAAAATAACAATTGCTTTCAGTAGTTCTGGACTTAATAGCCCCATAGCTACGTATATTTGGTATGCACACACAATAAATTTGTGGTGAGCACTGGATGTGAGGGATGTGTAAGTCTAACATGTTTTCAGTGAAAGAATGTGTGGGAGGGATACTAGCTGTGTGTGGTGCCTTGCACCTGAATTCATCATGACGTGTGTAGAAAGTAGCGAAATGGACTCTGTGTGTGTGTGTGTGTGTGTGTGTGTGTGCGCGCGTGTGTGCGTGTGTGCGCGTGCGTGCGTGCGTGCATGTGTGTGTGTGACTACATGCAGAGGAATCTTCAGTGTAAAGAAAGGTGTTGGAGGCTTAAAATGTATTAGAACTATAGAACTAGAATTGAAACTTAGAACTATAGAAATGAATATTTCAAGACCACAAGCTGTGTCCTTACTGGAGAGGTTTGTTATACTGCGTCCTTATTTGGGACCTCAGCGTCCACTATTGTAGATTGTACTGCATATAAACAAGGCAATTGTAAGGGTACTATTGTTTTTGTGGTAATCTTGCTATATATAGCCAGCTGTAATTGTATCTCTGCACATCATACAACTACAACTGGCTGGCAAGGGGGACGCAGCAGGAGCATTTCATACAAGAACAAGAACACTTCAAAGCACTAACGTTAGCATGGATTGGTGCATACAAGGAGATTTATTCCAGCTAAAGATTCTACGAATGCCCCAGCTACGGATTCTTCGACCAGCCATACGGCTCTAACCTGTATACAGCACTCCATCATGTGCAATATACGTAATAGATGCGGCACGTGCGCGTGGAGATCAATGTTTCGATAGAAAATGGCGGTCGGGTTATGGGCTGCTCTCCATCGTCTCGAGTTGTGCCCGTCTCCTGGCCAAACGGTGGCCTAGGCATTCAAAGTGAGACCAGTATCAATAACGGCAGTGCCCGCGAAAGTGTACCACCGAACAGGCAGCAGGTTTTGCGTTTGAAAATAGCCAGGGACGTATTGAAGGATTACGCTGTTGTTAGTTTAATCGGCAAAGGAGCGTTCTCGCAAGTGCTACAAGTAACAGAGAATGACTCTGGACAGTGTTACGCTATGAAGATGATCAAACGAAGTGACTTCTTGCAGAATAGCGTCGAAATGGATGTCTTAAGTAGGTTGTCACCAAGTCATCCCAATCTGCTATCTCTTCACCATTTCTTCGAAACCAGTGGACAGATATACATACTGACTGATTTGGCTGAAGGGGGAGACCTGTTTGAATGGTTGCTTAGCCATGGACGTTTTCAAGAGCCATGTGTCTGTAGCTTTATTTGTCAAGTTGTTCTTGGAGTTCAGTTTCTTCATAAACATGCCATTCTCCACCGAGACATCAAACTCGAGAATGTTCTTGTCAAGAAAAGGAGTTACAACACACAAATAATGCTTGGTGACTTTGGGCTGGCGTACATCTTTCCAAACGAGTCTGATTTGACTGTTAAAGGTCCATGTGGCACCCTGGAGTACCAATCCCCAGAAGCTATCTCCGGCCAATGTTACAGCTTCCCTGTAGACATGTGGGCCATTGGCGTTATGATGTACACGCTTCTTTTCGGTCAGTTACCTTTCACCCATGACAATGACATGACTCTACGAGACTTAATCATCTATGTAAACTACAAGACGTCAGGACAGGTATGCAATTTGCTATCCTTTCGGGTTTGCTATTATATTTTCGGGTATTAATTTGCCTTGATTGCCACGGCCAAACATGCCCTTTGCAATTCTTTGGACTTGCTCCTCATTGGTCTCGTATACAGGGCATCACGCGGCAGCCATTTTGTACTGCCCTTACCGACTTGGTGCTATAAATGGCACCTGTGGTGAACTGTGTGTGCAAGACTAAGTCCTTATACAGTGTTCCCCCCCCCCCCCCCCCCCAGAAATAATTTCATGCATGTTCAATATGTACATACGTACATGGGTACGTACATCATCAGGTATCAGGTAATATTATGTAAACTGGGTAGCCTTTAGCCAATGGCTATTTTTCCAGGTGCCCAGTGATCATAATGTATGTATGCATGAATACAATACGTCACAAAATGCTTGTATGTAGCTTCAGTTTTGGGCACTAGCATGATTTGTACTAAACAGATTTTCAACAATCTGTGAATCCATGCATGTTTTTTTCCTTAGTAGTCATAAATTTTACTAAAGAAGGCATGCTGTACCAACATGCCTTAAGATACCTGGGGAGAACACTGCTTATATCAAAATTTTGCTGTGGTTTCAATTGCTTGCTACCATGTTGCACATTTACATGATAAACAAGACCATTTTGTGATGCTGACAGTACCAATCACGTCCCATGGAATTATCTGTAGTGAAATTGTACTGTACAGTAAAACCTCTCTTAATCCGACACCCACTAGTGCTTGAAAAAATGTCAGATTAGGAGGTTGTCATATTACAGAGTGACTCTTTAGCATGCTTTACTATGGTGATTGTACATCATAAGATGGTCGGATTAGAGAGAATGTCGGATTGCTGAGGTAGGTTAAGGTGGAGTAAAACAGAACACTAGTGGGTGAAGCAGAACATTGACCAAAAATAGGCCTGTGAGTTGCTGTTCACAGTGCTTTTGATCGGCCATTCCAAATTACCCTGCCATCCCAAATCATCTCACTTACCCTACCACTCAACAGTATGGGTATGTACATGCGTGCACTGATTGTGGTATGTTGCTCATCATTCCAGTGGGTGTACGGCAGGCATTATCCTGAGTTCTTCACATTCGTTTCATGCAGGTGTGGCACAGTCTGACTGGAAACTGTAAAAATTTCTTGTCACAGGTTCTGTGTCGCGATCCCGCTCAAAGACTGACAGCTCATGAAGCCCCTGCTCATTCATGGTTTTTAGCATGACTGTTCTCACTTATTCGGCTTCATTTCTTTTCTGTGTGTTTGTTCTTAGGACTCTTTGGTCAGCCACCAAGAACATTGAGTGTTTTTATCCCTTAGCTTGTAATTTTTAAAACTTTATTACAAGGCCACAATAATGTCGTTTTGTTTGCGTTTTGACATCGTTTCCGATTTTTTTAAATGGCGGATTCTTTTTTATTGCCCAAGAATAGTCGTTTCAAATGGACAAAAGGCGATGTTTTACAGAATGCCCCTTGTGTTCCACGGGACAGAGAAAAGAAAACTGTTGCGGAATCAGCTACGTTAAATTTAGTATCTAGGTCAAGAAATAGGGTATGGCGCCCTGCAGCTGGTTTGAACTCAGTTGCCCACTCTGGGACGCTAGTAGCTAAGGAAAAACCCAGCGTGCATTCTAATGCCAGTCGCGATAAAAGCCCCAAACAGCCGAGGTCTGCCAAGAGTGGTAAATTTCATTCAAATAGAGTGTGGTTTCCTAAACCAGTGCATAGAGAGGACAAGTTAGCAGCGCCTGTTTACGGTACTCATGTCGGCAAGAGTGATGTACTTGAAGTTGGAAACAGCAAAAGTCTTGTTGGATCAGGTTCTACCGAGAACAAGTCGCAAAATGTTTCGGCTTGTGATTCACGCTCACAATCAGCAATTAGGAGTCAGAACCAGGACGTTGTGAAATCCAGGACAACTTTTCACAAAAATAGAGTATGGAGGCCACAGTGCCAGACTCAAAGCACAGTGGGAACATTTGAAAATAAGCTGTCCCCTACACCACCAACCCTCAAGGGTTCTGCTCAGGTCAAGATGCGGACCCGGAGAAAGCATAAAAATCTTGTGTGGAAACCACAAACTGTTGTTTCAGAGACACCCCTAAGTGTTCCCTCTGTTACTGTTACCATGGAGATGCAAAAAATGGCAGCCTTGACCAACAGTAAAGGGAAAAGAATTCAATCTTCTACACCTTCAGTGTCACAGTCACTGTCTGGTCAGCCTCGGTGGAGCGGAGGGAACAAGTATCGCTGGAGAAGAAGAAGGAGCTCATCTCTGTCAAATTCAAAGGAAGGTGAGATCGTGGATGACACATTGTACTGAAACTTTGTGATCCTTGCCCACCATTCACCAGGGTACATACGTACAGATGTAGATTAATGTCTTTGTGATTGGCCAGGGTAGTGCATTTACTGCAGGGCTGCATATTTGCCCCCCCCCCCCCCACATGCACACGCACACACACACGCACACACACACACACACACACACATACACACACACACACACACACACATACACACACACACGCACGCACACACACACACACACACACATACACACACACACACACACATGCACACACACACACACACACACACACACACACACACACACACACACACACACACACACACACACACACACACACACACATACACGCACCCTCGGGATCCTTCTGCTTACGTGTGATCCCCTAGCTTTCTGCCTTTATCCCACACCACTTGGTCTACTAATTCCCATTTTCACACACCCTTCCCCACCCACCCCCTATGAAATGCTACGTATAAATGTAGTACTGTACTGCCCTGTATGCCTATGTATGTATGTATGTATATGGCACATACGTACCTATGTATGTTTGTACCTATGTACGTACGTATGTACTTACGTATGTAGTAACCCTTTAGAAGATTCCTCTGATTTGCTGGTCTTGTACATAATACGTATGTATAATTATACTTATACGTATGTATGTACAACGCCATGGTGCACTTAACCGGAGAATACTCCGTCTAAATGTCTGCCCATGCATGGCCAACCACTGAGGGTGGTCTGTTAAAGTGGGTAGTGGTGTACAGTATGTTTGTGTTGTATTGTGTCTTTATTATGTACATACGTACATTTAATCCTATTTTGTATTATGCATTACAATAAAATTATGCATAATTTTACTGTATTCTGAAGGATACATGTGGAAGTCCCCTACTAGTTCACAGAATTTGCTTGTCCATTCACCTTATCACTCACTGTGGTTGGAAAGGGGCAAGTACAGAGTGAGTAGTTTGTATGTGTGCCTGCTTGCATACTTGTGTGTGTTTGTGTTTGTGTACGTATGTGTGTGTGCGTGGGTGTGTGTTTGTGTGTACATGTGCATGTGTGTGTGTGTGTGTATGTGTTCGTGTGTGTGTGTGTGTGTGTGTGTGTGTGTGTGTGTGTGTGTGAGAGAGAGAGAGAGAAAGAGAGAGCGTGCATGCATACGTACATGCATGTCAGTGTGTGTGCTGGTACGTATGTTTCAGTTGCAGGCATATGTGTATGTGTATTCAACATTGGGGGAGAGAGAACTAGGCGTTGGTATACAGATGCTTACATACGTACATATATCAATCCACTCTGCAGCGGTCAGCATATCCCAAACCAGCCAGATTGAACAGGTCAGTGGTGTTAAACTTTGCATGAGAGATATGTACAGTGTGTGCGTGTGTACGTGTGTGTGCGTGTAGTGTATGTGTATGTACGTACGTACATATGTGTCTGTCTTATTGTGAAAATGTACGTATGTACGTATATGCACAAGTGTGCTTGGCTGCATCTTTGTGAGTATGAATACTGCACACATGTACATTGTTCATATGTACGTAGTACGTATGTAAAGTACGTGTATTTTCTCTCGTTCTTATTTTATACATTATAGGCGCAAAATGCCAAACTTGAAGTGGACAAGAGATAGTGGGACAGGCAGCAAGGTCCCTACTCAAAATCACTCCATGCATGTCACCCAACGGAGAACCTCTTCCTATCACTATAGTTACTGGAGTCAACCTAAACAAAATGTTCCCAGCAAGGTTTCATCTTCTAGGTTGAGCAGATGGCCTTCTTCTTCTTCTTCTTCTTCTTCTTCCAGATTTCACTGGTTTTCTTCCCCCTTCTTGAGACGTATGTCTTCCACACACAAGCAACCTCTGTTGTGGACTAGAGCTAAGCCTTCGTCCTCTTTCCCATCAGCTGTCGTCAGAGAGCACAGAAGAACAAAGAAGTGTCAGAGAAATCGTGTGTGGATGCCGAGTAGCTCGCGTGTTTTCAGAAGAGTGGAGGGAGCAGTGTCTCCCAGTGTGAAGGATGCATCTCGGTCTCCATCTCTGATGGAGTCCACTTCTCGCTACTCTCATGAACCATCTGCTAAGAGGTTGATGGCAAAGTACGTATACATATACTATGCATACATATATGCATACGTACATACGTATGAGAGTACGGTCGAGTGTACGTTCATACAGACATACAGTGAAACCTCTCTATAATCCAACACCCACTGGGAGTTGAAAATATAGTTGGATTAGGAGGTTGTCAGATTAGAGAGGTGTTTTTGTGTTGAAAAGGTACATGTGTATGCTTACATTTGGTGTTGGCTTGAGAGGTTGTCGGTTTAGAGTGGTGTTGGATTAGAGAGGTTTCACTGTAGGTGCAGTACATATGTGCATGTACGTACGTATGTGAAGTTATTGTGTCTGTCCTTGTCTATGTCTCTTGAATAGACGAGCTGTTCAACGAAGCAAGGCCTACTTCTGGTCCATCAAGCAGAAGCAATTGTGTACCTATTATTGTCGTTTTGGTATGTGTGTGTGTGTGTGTGTGTGTGTGTGTGTGTGTGTGTGTGTGTGTGTGTGTGCCAGTGCCACCTGTCTATAGCAGTCATTGTATGAAGCAGCCACCTGTTTATCGCAGCCATTAGGTTGGTTTGGACAGTGGCCTATACACAGAGGTTCTACTATGTAATTGTATGTGTGTCCTGTGTTATCTGTGCACCAATGGGTATGGTTGTGTGTACTAGTGTGTGTGTGTTTATGTATTTCAGCATACAGTGTATGTACACGTAGTTTGTATTATGAATGGTTGAGTGTGAGAGCTTCGAGTGAACATGCGTAAGCACTGTACAAGATCCTCAATGTCTACTGTACGTACCTTCAGGGAAGTGCACACGGGAGAATTGTCCCTACATCCATGACAAAGATAAAGTGAAGATCTGTCCTCAGTGAGTTTCAGTGTGTGCTTCCTCTTCACCCAGCATCCCCTCTCATCACCCAGCACACCCGCTCCTCACCAAAGACATCCACCCCTCACTCCTCACCAGCACACCCTCCCCCCTCACTCATCACCAGAACACCCTGCCCTCACTCCTCACCCAGCACACCCTCCCCCTCATTCCTTACTCAGCATACCCCCTCACTCCTCACCCAGCACACCCACCTTCACTCTTCACACCTTCCCCTCGCTCCCCACCCAGCACACCCTCTCCCTCACTCCTCACCAGCACACCCTCCCCCTCATTCCTTACTCAGCATACCCCCTCACTCCTCACCCAGCACACCCACCTTCACTCTTCACACCTTCCCCTCGCTCCCCACCCAGCACACCCTCTCCCTCACTCCTCACCAGCACACTCACCTGTCACTCCTCACCCAGCATACCCATCCGTCACTCCTCACCCAGCATGCCCACCCCTCACTCCTCACCCAGCACACTCACTCCTCACTCCTCACCCAGCACACCCTCCTCTCACTCCACACCCAGCACACCCACTCCTCACCCAGCACACCCTCCTCTCACTCCTCATCCAGCACACCCACTCCTCACCCAGCACACTCACTCCTCACCCAGCACACCCACTCCTCACTCCTCACCCAGCACACCCTCCTCTCACTCCTCACCCAGCACACCTACTCCTCACCCAGCACACTCACTCCTCACCCAGCACACCCACTCCTTACTCCCCACCCAGCACACCCTCCTCTCACTCTAGCCTGGTGTGCCTATCTACGGCCATAGCATTCACACTCCATGTACCGCAGGTTCCTCCTTGGTGCCTGTGAGAAGAAAGGTGACGAGTGTATCCTGTCACACAAGATTGACAAGAACAAGGTCAGACTCGCTTATTAGAGTGTTTGTGCGTGTGTTTGTGTGTGTATTTTTGAGATCTGTGTATGTACATACGTACGTACGTTTGTATACATACGTACATTATATGTATGACATTATACGTATGTGTACATAGGCAGATGAGAAGGTGTCTGTGTATGAATACATTAAACTGCACTTACAGTACATAGATCCACATTCCTGATGCTGTACATGTTCAGTACATACATAGATCCACATTCCTGATGCTGTATATGTTCAGTACATACGTACGTACGTGTAGTCTTATATGTATGTACGTATGTGTTTGTCTGTATTTGTATTGTTTGTTTAGGTTCTGATACTGCACGTACTTTGTATGTAAAAAACATACATTCGTATGTGTATAGATTCCAGTATGCCTATGTACGTACGTATGTATGTATGTATGTATGTGTATAGATTCTAGTAGATTTCTATGTGTATGTAGATGGTAGTATTTAAATTTGCTTATTTTTAGTGTAAATTCTAGAACGTATATTTGTATATAGATTCTAGTAACCTTGTGTACACTCACAGATGCCAGTGTGTCTGTTTTTCTTGCGAGGGGTCTGTGGTCGAGGGGACTGTCCTTATCTCCATGTGAACCTGGGTCGGGAGGCGGAGGTGTGCAAGGAATTCGTACAGGGGCACTGCAGTCAGGGCCAGGAGGTGTGTACATGTTACATATGTATGTACGTGTGTGTGTGTGTGTATGTGTGTGTGTGTGTGTGTGTGTGTGTGTGTGTGTGTGTATGTACGTATGTGTGTGTGTGTGTACGTTTGTGTGTGTGTGTGTGTGTGTGTGTGTGTGTGTGTGTGTGTGTGTGTGTGTGTGTGTGTGTATGTACGTGTGTGTGTGTGTGTGTGTGTGTGTGTGTGTGTGTGTGTGTGTGTGTGTATGTACGTGTGTGTGTGTGTGTGTGTGTGTGTGTTTTATGGTATGTTACATAATATATGTATATCACTGTTGTCTGTACACATATAGTATACGGCCATAAGTTCTCTGTGTCCCTCCTGTAGTGCACCAAGCTCCACGCTTACTATTGTCCGGAATACACCATATATGGTGCGTGCGGTCGAGGACCCAGCTGCCCTCTGAGGCACAAGAAACAGGCAAGGCATGCTGTGTTCCAGGCCAGCAAGTCTGCACCACAGCAGCAAGCCAGCACAAAAGCGCCGAAAGCTTTCAAGCGAAATAAGACAACTGAAGTTGTGTCAGCTGATGGCAGTACCAGTGGGTGTGTTGGCGTTCACACTGGAGTGGATTCTAAAGAAGTGGGAGCTCAAAGTGATCAAATGATAACTCTGCGTCCACTTGATCTGAAGGAAACACCAGATTATATTCCTTTGTAACAGTACTTGTGTGTAGAAGTATTCAAGGGTGTATGTAAGCACTATGTGTGTGTGTAAACGTATGTGTGCAGGTGTGTGTGTGGGCTTGTGCTGTGTGTGTGTGTGCACGCGCGCGCGCACGCGTTCACATGTGTAGATATGTACGTTTGTGTCATGCTCCCTCCAGTATGTACAGTAGCTGCAGTAGGTGTGGTGCACGTAGCTGTGTGTTTAGCTGTGTGTGTCTTTCGTGCAATCTGAACATGTACAGTGGACCCTGTGCATACGTACGCATATACTCCATCTCCTCACACTGTTCTTCTCCAGGTCACTCATTGCATCTGGTGCATTGTGCACAAAGTATACTGTGTGTACAAGTACTGATGTATGTACGTACGTACATGTGTCTTTCATGTGGGCATATGTACATACTGTAGTGTACTTCTGCCATGCAAGCAGTGTTAAATGGTGTTGCAATGGTCACTCCACTAGTCTCCACTAGTTTCCACTAGTCTCCACTAGTCTCCACTAGTCTCCACTAGTTTCCACTGGTTTCCACTAGTCTCCACTAGTTTCCACTATTTACGTAAGCAAGACAATGCATCCATACTGTGGATGCTGTTGCCATGGCAGCGTCACCATTTTTTACTCCAATCAACTTTTATTCTGTACATACATTTTGACTACTTGTAAATAATAATGTTTATTTGCATTTTATGAACATGATATGTTGTTGATTGTAGTAATATTTAGATACAAGATAAAAATAAAATAAT
>CAUJGJ010000258.1:2328600-2363600 GCA_963170055.1 Halisarca cf. caerulea | reverse complement strand
GATTTTGCAGAAAAGAAGAGCCCCAAGAGTGAATCTCCACCTGATGCAAGTAAGAATCCCTTGTCTGCAGTTGGGAATGAATACGAGGAGAAAACGTTTTTTGACACACATAATGAAGACAATGGGTTGAATTTTACTGTTGACGAAACTCGTATCACAGAATTGGAGTCCACTCGCAAACCCAATGAACCCACAAGGGAAGATGGTGGTGTCACGGGAAGCAACCCTTTTGATGACAATGACAGTGACGATGAGCAATTGGAGGGTGTAGGTGGAGGTGGGGAGGGTGTAGGTGAGGGTGGGGAGGGTGTGGGCAGGGTTGAAGGTGAAGAGGGTGTATTTGGGGATAGAAAGCATATTGTTGGGGAAGGAGAGGGTGATGTAGACATTAGTACAGGTGGTGGACATAGACAAGGGAGTCCCGTCGCTACAGAGGAGGGACTCAGTGGTGGGGAGGATTGGCAAGTACAGGGTAAACAGGTAACTGTTGCGGGGGGAGAATGGCAAGAAGAAACAAACATACAACTAACTTCCCCTGAGCAAATGTTGTCCCCCTCGATGTGGTTCGGAGATGAGGAGAGTGTGAGACAGAGGATGAGGTTGGGCACCACTGAACACAGGTCTGTGGAGGTCTCCAAGCAGTATTCACAAGTGCTGGAGGACCTCACAACGATGCTGGATAAGGGGGAGGAGTCAGATCTTGAGGAATGCCTGTACGAGTACGACATTGTTGAGCTGACACAAGCTCTGCAGGAGGACCACTTCAGCAAGGAGGTGAGGATTTGTTGAGGTGGGGCTGGGTCAAGTGGGTTGGGTGGGGTCATGTGGGGTTCAGTGGGCGAGAATGAGTTAGGTGGGGTGGAGTAGGGTCATGTGGGGTTTGATAGGTGAGGATGGGTTTGGTGGGGTGGAGTAGGGTCATGTGGATTTTGGTGGGGTCAAGTGGGGCTGGAGTTTGGTGGAGTGAATAGGGTCACGTGGATTTGGGTGGGATTAAGTGGGATTGGATGGGGTTTGGAGGTGTCAGGTGGGGCTGGGTGAGGTTATGTGCTTCAATGTATATGCTACCCCTGTTCCTTCAGCCAACTATGAACGAGCTAAAGGGGACAATTGCCCGTATCAAGCTCGAGCTAAAGTCCCTTTCTGAGGAGACGCCACAGGAGAGAAGACTCGTCCTTCAAGACAAGCTGGTCAAGTACCAGGTTGCTCTGCATTGGATGGCTGAGGTGGATACAAGTTGAACACAATTCTACAGATAATCTGCTTTGTAACTGTGGTACATGTGGTCATGCCATATCCTTTGTATTTGTGTACGTACGTAAGTTCAGTATGGATATCCCTATACCCACCTTCTTACACACGTGCTCACTCTGCGAGCATTGTCTTACACTGACACTTACTTGTATAGATGCACTGGTACCTATGCACTGACTCACAGGCAGGCATGTACATTTGTATTGACACTGGTATACATACTGTATGTGCACGATTTCACAAGCACACACACACACACACACACACAACACACAACGCACACACACATACGTACGCACACTCACACCACACACACACACACGCACACACACACACACGCGCGCGCACACACACACACACACACACACACACACACACCACACCACACACGCGCACACACACACACACACACACACACACACACACATACACACCACACACACACACACACACACACTGTTGCATATGCTGAATACAGTGTGTCAGCAATGTCATTATGTACTGTTGTCCATGTCACACTTACTTCCACCTACTCGCTCTGTGCAGATCCATTCTTCTGGGATTCTTCGTATTATGGACCACCAATTTATCAGGCAGAAGAAAGGACTTGTGAGAGGAGTATCCTGTGATATGTGTGGAGGTGGAATCCTTGGGATCATTAGGAGTTGGTACCGTTGCCAAGGTATATTGTATTTCTTGGGCATAGTGTTGTGTGCGTGCATGCGTGCGTATGAGTGTGTGTGTGTGTGTGTGTGTGTGTGTGTGTGTGTGTGTGTGTGTGTGTGTGTGTGTGTGGTGAATGTGTGTGTGTGTTTGTGCATGCATGTTATATGGATGCGTGCGTGCTTATGTGCACTACTGTGTGTGTGTGTGTGTGTGTGTGCGTGTGCGTGTGTGTGTGTGTTGCTATCTTATACTGTACGTACAATTCAATAGTTAAATTAATATTTTGTGTAGAATGTCACATTGCTTCACATAAGAGCTGTCTTGTGTACATCACCAGAAAGTGTGTCTATGAAAAGGTGTGTGTGTGTGTGTGTGTGTGTGTGTGTGTGTGTGTGTGTGTGTGTGTGTGTGTGAGAGAGAGAGAGACTGTGTATGTGTGTGCACCACTCTTTCTGTTACTTGCACCCTACTCTTCACTCCCCGATGTTTCGTAGGCACAGAATGCCAAACTCATCCTTCAAATTTGTCCACGGCAAGGATTGATAGCTCAGCACTTCAGGTGTTCCCAGTGTAACAAGGCTATTGGGATTGGCAGTCAGTTTACCATCATCCGGGTTAGCGTGGAGCCTATCTTTACTACTTTGTCTCCTTACACTCTTTCCACAGGGTCTAAGATACCCACAGCAAAACTCTGCGATTATACTGGTAAATATTTCTGCCGGGATTGCTATCACAAGGAGACAACAGTGATTCCAGCTCGAGTGGTCCACAATTGGGATTTTGTCCCCCGGGGGGTCAGTTCTGAGGCGTACGAGCTACTGCAGGTCCTGTACACTAAGCCACTCATTCAAATCAGCAAAACAAATCCAAAGTTGTACACTTATGTTCAAGCCCTAAAGGACATTGAGGTTTGTTCCACTCAAGTATGTGTAACACTTCTGTTTATCTACAGATGTCTTAATACAATAAGCAAAGATGAAGGGCTGTCAGTATTATGGGACTTACTGTATATGTACTAGCTATGTACATACATGAGGACTCTCTCTCTGTGTGTGTGTGTGTGTGTGTGTGTGTGTGTGTGTGTGTGTGTGTGTGTGTGTGTGTGTGTGTGTGTATGCATGCGTGTGTGTATGTGTGTGTGGCATGGGTGTGGGCATGGATGCAGTTTAGTTCTCATGGTCCCTGTTGGCACAGATCCTGCGTAGAGACATAGTCTTGATGAAGGTCTACCTTCTGACGTGCACTGATGCTTTGAAGAAGAGACTCCTCCTTAAGGTATGCATTCACTTGTGATCATCCCCGTGTGTGTGTGTGTGTGTGTGTGTGTGTGTGTGTGTGTGTGTGTGTGTGTGTGTGTGTGTGTGTGTGCATGTGTGTTTTGTGTGTATTGTTCCTCCTAGATAGTAAGCAATCTTCACTCTCTGCCTACCTCATGTGCAATACAGGACACAATACTGATAGCCAGTGTTTCTGACAGGATATTCTTCTAGTACTCTTCTTTAGTTGCATGGTTTGCATACACGAGCATTATCCACACTTCAGTGCATGTGCTTACTAGTACTTGCTAGTCTTGCAGAGCCAGACCACCTCCCTCCATTTGCATGGGGGAAAGAACTAACGGAAGGGTGTGGTCTTGCTCCGCTAGACTAAATGATTTGATTGCTTCTGGTTCTGGAATGGTAAGGTGGCATGTTGATGCATGCCATGCACAGGTGTTCCTATTGCACTGGGGAAAGATGGAATTCTCGTCCCAGGGCTTCTAACCACCAGCTTCAACTATTGACTGGTGTTAGTACTTGTAAGTCTTCTCTGCCTGGAGGTGGCTGTCGTTGTGCAGGCAACATCAGGTGAACCTCGTTACAGTTCAGTCTTTTCCTACCCTCCTGTCTCAGTGCTAGTTATCTAATGTTACTTCAATGTATGAATTTACAGTCTTGGTGTACTCCATGCGTTTTCCTATACTGTCAAAACTGTTCACAACAGCACCACTGGTTCCACTGCTCTGTGCTGCTAAAACCAAGTTGCTGTTGTAACCAGTACATTCTGTACAGAGACCGGTGAAACAATTCCCAACATGTGTGTTGTTGTAGAGAGAGTGATGTTGTATCCAGTGACCTTGTAAAGAGGTTTGACTGTATGTTGAGAGCCTCTGTAATCTATTGTGTGTGTGTGTGTGTGTGTGTGTGTGTGTGTGTGTGTGTGTGTACGTGTGTGTGTGTGTGTGTGTGTGTGTGTGTGTGTGTGTGTGTGTGTGTGTGTGTGTGTGTGTGTGTGTGTACGTGTGTGTGTGTGTGTGTGTGTGTGTGTATGTGTGTGTGTGTGTGTGTGTGTGTGTGTGTGTGTGTGTGTGTGTGTGTGTGTGTGTGTGTGTGTGTGTGTGTGTGTGTGTGTGTGTGTGTGTGTGTGTGTGTGTGTGTGTGTGTGTGTGTGTGTGTGTACTCTTGCATTGGCCTTGTCTGCTAGACCATCCCTGTGTTATATTGTGAATGTACTGTATGTACTGAACATACGTACATTCATGTTCCACTCTCAGTTGGAAAGATACCCCCACTTCAAGGAGAGTGCTGACATGTTCTCCATGCAAGATCTTGTGCTAGTGCTCAAAGGACGGCTACTTACAGATGTACAGGAAATACACAGAACATTTGCCCACCACATCAAAGAAGACTGCAGTGTTAGTTTGTGTGTGTGTGTGTGTGTGTGTGTGTGTGTGTGTGTGTGTGTGTGTGTGTGTGTGTGTGTCTATACATGTGTGTGTGTGTCTGTACATGTGTGTGTGTCTGTACATGTGTGTGTGTGTCTGCACATGTGTGTGTCTGTACATGTGTGTGTGTCTGTGTCTGTACATGTGTGTGTATGGATTATGGTGTGTTTGATGCATACGCTAACTCTTTCATCTGAGATCCTGTTACTCAACTGCATGTCTTCCTCCTGGGCACAGTTAGTTGCTCTGTAACTTGAATGCCCACGTACATTAATCCATTACCTGGAACTACCATGTTTGTCTTTTATGTGGAAACTTTTCATCACAATATTTGAGAGGTTTTGTGTTAAGAGGAGTGAATTGTACAGTTAGACCTCCTTATCCGCACACATCTGTTCTGGATGAAATTGTGGGTAAATTGTGGGAACTGGATAAATGAGGGAGCAGTAGTATAGTGTGCAGTAGGATTATTGCAGCTTTGTTCCAATAAAAACTACTGCAGAAGGTGAGGGAATTGGATATCTGAGGTGTGGATAAGTGAGGTCTCACTCTACTGGGTGGGCATACTGTGTACTGCTGCTTCTGTACTAATGCTAGCATTTCCTGCTTTGTAGATCTGTTTCCAAAGAGGTTCTACTTGTGTCATCTGCGGCTCAGATGAAGTTATCTTCCCTTTTGACAAGCAAATTGTAACTTGCGGTACTTGCCTCTCTCTGTTTCATAAGTGAGTTGCTTGTTGTTGATACCAGCAAACATTAGTAGTGGATTGTTGCCTTGGGTACTAAACAGTAGTTCTTTACATCATTCGTAACATGTTGTGTATAAAAAGTAATTTGCTACGGACCACCTTTTGCGTGGACTGGATTTAATCTGGATTAGCATGTTCTCATTTCCAATTTGGATTGGAAATGTGGAATGTTTTTTCACTTAAGCCTTCAATATTAAGACTGCAGGGGTTGTGTGTTTGTATACGTGTATATATGTACCTGCATATGTATGTGTGTGTGTGTGTGTGTGTGTGTGTGTGTGTGTGTGTGTGTGTGTGTGTGTGTGTGTGTGTGTGTGCATGTGTGTGTGTGCTTGTATTTTATGTGCATCTGCACTTGCTTGTAACAGGATTTGCATTGGCAACTCGGCATGTTCCTACTGCTCTCGGCAGCAGAGTCGTTCGGGCACATCCAGTCCAACTGTGAAGGAGACGGGCAGTGCACAACGAACTCACACACCACACACCTGAAACTTAAACTTTGCTTACTTCATTTTTGTATAGTAAATTGTATTGCAATGAGCATTATGTGTGTGTGTGTGTGTGTGTGTGTGTGTGTGTGTGTGTGTGTGCGTGCGTGCGTGCATGCGTGTGCATGCGTGTGTGTGTGTATTTGTGTTGTGTGTTGTGTGTTTGTGTGTTGTGTGTCCTATTGATTCATTTTTATACACAATGCTCCTTTGTGGAATACACCAATCACATATCGAGTACGTTCAACGAAACCACTATAAAACCACTTGATTAAAACTATAGTCTCCGTAGACAGACAGTCCTTATGAATATGTGCATTAGTATCACACAGGCGGCATAATAGGCCACTGTACCCTTTATATGACAGGTTTCATTCTGTGTACAGTGTCTGAACCAACCCCCCTTAATTGGGCCCAAAGAAGACGGTTCAGTTTAGAGAGGTTTTGATCTGGATTGGAGAGGGTTTGGGTTTGCAGAGGTTCTCGGATTGGAGAGGGCTCGGCATGGAGAGGTTAGAGTGTCTATGGTTTCGCTGTGTGAGCTATCACACGTATGTGTAGTCTCCTGTAGCCTGTAGGCTAGCTGTTCCTTCGATCAATCGCCTCATTTATTTGGTGACATCACTACTGGGTGAATAATTATGGCTCGAGGCTGTGCAGTGGTTTGGGATACATGGCGTTATGATATAGCCTGTATGAAGTTTACCACAGATGTGCATATTATGGGGAAATTGTTGGCATTGGCAGTCAGAAGACCACACGGATATGCACCAATCTACAGTAAGGCAGCCATTTTTGTCCTGCATACTAACACATTACAGGCAAGACCATCAAAGGAAGAATTGTCCAAGTTTTAAATTCTTCAACTTTAGCAGAATATGTCAAATTAAGTTTTTGACCGCCAATAGTATCTTTACAAGTAACATAAGTAACATGTATTGTAAAAACATTCCACACTCATATAATATGCAAATATTGTGAAAATAAATTCTCAGAAATGGGAGAACAATGCTGGCTGGTAAGAATGATGCATTTTAAAAGTTAAACTGGATCTTCATCATACAAGCAGTTTCAAAATTTGAAACTTAGAATTCGTATGAAACACACACACGCACACACACACACAAATGCACACACACACACACACACACACACACACACACACACACACACACACACACACATGCACATGCACACACACACACACACGTGCGCGCGCGCGCACACACACACACAAACACACGCACACACACATGCACACACACACACACACACACACACACACACACACACACACACACACACACACCTACATGTTCACTACACTGTAGTGTGGTTAATTGTTCAATTTCTTACTATTAGTACATCATTTTGACATTAACTCAAAATTATACACAATTTCGTACATATTATACATATAGATTAGATTTATCATAAATACCCATACATAATGTTATAAATTGAGATGAGTACATGAGACCCTGAATCCCTCCCTTGCTACATTACTAGTACATTATCTCCATAGTTACGTGACCTTAGCACACACACACACAATGAGTGCAGGTGGGGTCATGTCTCTTCTAGCTTTTTGCTGTACTCCTCAAACGAAAGGAGTTGGTCGAATTCACCACGATCTGATAGCTCTATCTTTGCGATCCACCCTGAGGAAAGAGCCAGTGTTGTACATAATCACTTCAAACACACTATGGCATACAGTTGACCCTCTCTGCAATGAACCCTGGATACAATGAACTCCCTGATAATTTAAGAACAAACATAGACCTTAGAATGTATGCCTATTTACTCTATTGTAAATGAACCCTGATGTAGTGAACACCCTGATATAGTGAATACCTTGATGTAGTGAACACCCTGATGCAGTGAACACCCCGATGTAGTGAACACCCTGATGTAGTGAACACCCTGATGTAGTGAACCTTCTCAGTGGTCCTGAGGGGGTTCCTTATAGAGAGGTTAGACTGTACATTGATGTGTGATATACGACAGTAGGCCTAGTATAGCATACCAACCTAATGCACTAACTGGACCTCGTTGCAAGAGCACCTGACAGACAAGTGAACTTGTAAAGAGATCCAATTAGAGTAAAAATCTATTCCATTCACACAAGTTCCACATATCTTATTAAGAAATTTGAATTTCTTGGGCTAATTTAGAGTTATACAATTTGATTCTATAAACACTAAAGAGGTTAACTGGTAAATTCCACATTCCCCAAGGGTGTTACACGCCATGCCACGCCGTCAGTATTCAAGCATCAGCTGGGATAAAGCAAGTTAATTTGGCACAGTGGGGTAAATCAAGACATTATTTATTAATTAGAACTTTACTTCTGCTATGGTTAAGCTGTCCAGCCATACTTGCTACTGCTGAACTCCCAATTCATGGAGACAACACTGACAAGAAATAACGTGTGTACCTCGTGGTTGACACTCCTTTTGACCCACCATCCTGAATTACCCAGCCAGTACTGGTTACCCCACTTTACCCTACTTCATGGTGTGAAGACCCTCACCTTCTTCATAAGGGCTAGCATTCACCACCTCTGAATTGTCTTCAAGTGTCTTATTCACCTCAGTGACCTTGCCACTCATGGGAGCATACAAATCACTGGCAGCTTTGACGCTCTCAATAGCACTAAATTGCTCTGTGGTAGGATAGGATACAGGCACACATGTATGGAGGATACAGGCATACATGTATGGAGGATACAGGCACACATGTAGGGAGGATACAGGCATACATGTATGGAGGATACATGTACACATGTAGGGAGGATACATGTACACATGTATGGAGGATACATGTACACATGTAGGGAGGATACAGGTACACATGTAGGGAGGATACATGTACACATGTAGGGAGGATACATGTACACATGTAGGGAGGATACAGGTGCCGTATGTATAGTGAGGATGAAGGTAAATATAAAGAACACAGGTACAGCATTTTTAGGCTTTCTAATCCGACATTCAATGGGACCTGAGAATAAAGTTGGATTAGGAGGTTTTAGGAGATTATAGAGGCCTCTCACCATACTTTAATATGGTAATTGTACCTCATTTGAAAATCAGATTTGAGAGAATGTTGGATTACGGAGGTTCCACTATATATATATATATATATATATATATATATATATATATATATATATATATACTGTAATTTGCGAAAAACACTGGAACAAGGAACAGGGATGGACTTGCATGGGGCTAGACGGCCATAGAGCTAGACAGAGTTTGGTTGAACCAAGTGCAGTGTGTAATTCCAACATCCACTAAATGCAGGATATAGGAATTTGCACACTGAACCCGGTCCAACCTAACTCTGTCTAGCTCTATACCCATCTAGCCTGTCTATATCCTGTGATCCACAGAACTGCACTACTTCAATTATTAAGGGGAAACAGATAGATGGAAAGGTTTCTTTAAAGAGGAAAGACACTACCCATCACACGATGGAGATGAGGTAGGAGATGGCAGCTGCTGGCTCCTGCATACCACATCATGGTCCATCAATTATGCCTTGACGAGAGCTGGGAAAGAAGCTCAACGTTGAGACTGACAAAGAAACACAGCTGCAATGTTTGATTGGGGGTGCAGAGATGTAAGGTTGACCCTCGGGTTAACTAAACCATCACAAGATTGCAATACAGAGGACCCGTAACAACAGCGTAGCATTATTATACACACCACACCTTGAATATTATTTTCAGCGAAAGCACGGTCGATTCTAATGTATGGGCGGCCATGTTTTTTCTGCGTCATCCCTACATATGAACCAGTACCGTGGTTCATGATAGATAGCTACACAGTCCTTGTAACTTTGTAATCCTTATCAGTGTCCTTAGAGTTTAGGCTTCCAAGGGCCAAAGTACCATAGACTTGGGTTAAGAAATGCAGACTTTAGGCATATACTCATTTCTCCTATTACAAGGTGATATATTAGCACATGCTGCCAATCAGGTGCACACCTTGCAATAAGCGCATACTTCCTTGCAACCCAGAGTGATAGGTGTATGCGCTTCTTAACCAGAGTCTACTGTATCCCCAATGCCAATAGTACTGTGTGGTAAAAGCAAAAACTATGAGCAGGTTGTGGTACAGTCAACTTGGTGGGAAATGTATACTGCATGTACCATCAAGGGTAAGCTAAACTGGGGCTTGCGTAATTTCAGAAGGACTTACTAACAATGTTGTAATCAGTACCATATGGAGGAAGTAAGGGACCATGTATGTAAGGTAGGGAGAGGAAGTAAGGGACCATGTATGTAAGGTAGGGAGAGGAAGTAAGGGACCATGTATGTAAGGTAGGGAGAGAAAGTAAAGGACCATGTATGTAAGGTAGGGAGAGGAAGTAAGGGACCATGTATGTAAGGTAGGGAGAGGAAGTAAGGAATATACATTATTGCAAGCACTTGCTAACCAAGTTTGACTGTAAAATTACATAGGAGGGTTGGGCAAACACTGACCCTACAATCGATAAGCTGTTGCAAATATTTAGGTACGTACATCTACGCATTGTCAAACAACTCCTGAAGGCAGTGAATGTGGTTGTTTGGGGTGTACACAAATTTCCCCTAGACGTTCATGAACCGTGGCAAAATACTGACAAAAGGCAGAAAGTACACTAACTTCCTTGTTCGACCACTTGTCCAACTTCTGGTAGTTCTACGTACACAACATCTCCAAGCTCATCCTACAAAAAGCAACAACAGTACCTCAGTGGCTGCTCACACAGAAACATGGATGCTATGTGAAACAGCCGGAATCTCAGTAACTTAGGATACCTATTATAACTTACACCATAGCTTACACAAAGGACTGAACAAACATGAGAGATTCGAATGACAATACTTACAACTCTTGTTGAGAAATAGAAAAAGAAATTACAGTTTAGAATGCGTGCTTGAGCGTTCATGCGAGTTTCCTCGAGTGATACCCACCTGCGCGTGATCGGATATACCAGTTGTCGCTATGTCGCCTTCTATTCGGGCCCACTCGTGGGAACTGAGAAATTTGTAGTTGTCTCCTGAAGGATAAGAAATAGCAATTTCCCCACAGTTGAGTCCATTATCCAATTAAAGCGCGTAAACAGTTCAGAAATCTCCAGAAACTCACCAGGTGGTGCCTTGCCACTATAATACCTGTTGACAAAACAAGGGACAGGTATTGTGGAGCTGCGACAGACGGTTTTCGTATTGTGTGACAGAAGAACGGCTCCACATCGCCATAATCCACGTGATAATCTAACTGCCATCTTGCGGGGGTCCTCAGTCTTTCGCGGTCCAATGATATCAGCCACTGCAGAACCGCTGCAAACGGGTTTGAGGGGACGAAAAAATTTCCCCGGAAGTTATCGAAAAATCACGTGATCAGTGATTGTTCCGGAAGCTCGAAGTGCATTTATAGTGTTACATAACAACATTTTATCGTACGATTCAGTCATTCGTTTACCTACTATGTCTTTACTGAAGAGGATCTTCGCTAGAGGAGCTAAGAAACCAAGTATGACCACAAGCAACGGTGTTGAGGAACTCACAGCTGGGTTGGGACGGCTTAAGATTGAGGAAGAAACTAAAAAGATTCCCTACGAAACTGCAACTCTTGCGCTTAGCTGATTCTGGTTCCCCGAGGCGCAGTTCGGCTGTGCCGAAGGTGTACTCCGCACCAAAGTGGGGTTCACCGGGGGGAAAAAGTCTGGGCCATCCTACTACTCACTGTAAGTTGCCTTAGTGGAGGAGACCTCTTTGTGTGTGATTTGGTACACATGCACAAAACCATAAGATTATTATGGAAGGCCCTTAGCCAAGTTAAGCCTGTTTTACAAGGCACCCAGTAAACAGTGCAAGAAGGAGACTCAGTGTAAAACATGCAAACTATGGATAATCTTTCTTTTTTTGATGTAGTGGTGATCACACAGAGACTGTTGAGATTCAGTATGATCCGAAAAAGGCAACCTATAGAGATATGCTGAAGATATTTTGGGAAAATCACGATTCCACGGCCTGCCACTCGCGACAGTACATGTCCGCCATTTTTTATCACGATAGTGAACAGGAACGCATTGCCAAGGAAACCAAAGAGGAACACCAAAAGAAAGTATCGAGGACAATTCAAACTAAGATTGCAAAAGCCGAGACATTCTACGATGCAGAAGAGTAAGTTGTGTGTTTTCCTCAAAAAGTGTGTGATTTTCACATGTATAGTAATTGCTTATGTTATCTAGTTTGTCATAATAACTACTGGTACTTATTTGGTTAGGATCCTGTCATGTGACCATATTCTGCACGAAATGCAGTTGTATGGCTTCCATGTCCCTGTGCCTTGTGATGTCATCAGTCATGCCCACAGTTGGGACAGCCTATGATCATTGCAAGTGTTGAATTAAATTTTGTAAGATTGTGGCCAGATGTTGTGATATATTCAGGTTTTGAAGCCGCTTTGAAAATTGCTTGTGCCTTTCCTGTCCCTAAATGAGCATGTTAGTATCATGCATGTGTAGGTACAAACATTGAAGTTCTTACTATAATATGCATGGGGAAGTTCTTGCCGGTCAACAAGTAATTCAAGTTAAAACTCGTGGGGACTGCCCTTCCACAAACTTAAATCACTTGCAAAGCATTGAAGAGTAACTGCTAAAGCTGAACATTCATAGAACACAATGTTTTGTAAACTTTGATGATTGTTTTGAAAACAAGTACTAACGCATTCCTGTATATATTCCAGCGTGTTACACATCCAAAGTCCAAATGAAAACAATTCACAAATTTTAGGGGGAAGGAAGCATTCAGATTATTGACCATTCACTGTATTAGGGAGTTAGCAGGACTACAGATATATTGAGCAGATTCAGGGGGCGTGATAGTTTACTCGCTTATGTATTGCTGTCGTTTCTGCAGTTACCATCAGAAGTATTTACTGAGACAACGTCGCCATATCCTGGACGAACTGAACCTGTCAGAGGACGAAATCAAGAAATCTCATGTTTGCACGCGTTTAAATGGCTACTGCGGGGGATATGCGTCTGTTGCTGATCTGGACAAGGAAATTGATGGCTTTGGACTGAGTGAAGAAGGCAAGACCCGTCTGCGTGATCTCGTAAAACGAGGAAAGCACCACTAACTATTTGCTATAAATGCACAATTTACATTATATTGTTCACGTTAAGTAAATTACATCTGTAAATATTTTTTCTCTTTGTTTGTTGGGATATGTATGTAGTTTCGCTCACAGTGTTGAGTTCTGTTATGAAGTAGAAGAGCTCATTTGGTCTGCCCAAGGCTCTTCTGCGGATCTACTCTCAAGAACCTTTCACAAAGCTGCAAACCTTCACAAATCTCATTGTGGAATTATTTGAGTGCTTCATAATTCATTAGCTGTATATTATGTATTGTCACTATCATTGTTAACGCTCATGCATGCATCAATCAATAACATGCATAAGTATATTTTGCACACACACACACACACACACACAGCATGCAGCTAAGAGTCCATGCAAACAACCAATGGTTACATGTATTGCAAAGTTTATAACAAGTGATTGTCATATACCATCTGAACCACAGCAATGGTTCATATATGGGATGATACGGAAACAACAGGCCACCCATACATGTAGGAATGATACGGAAACAACAGGCCACCCATACATGTAGGGATGATGTGGAAACAACCGGCCATCCGTACATGTAGGGATGATACGGAAACAACCGGCCAACCATACATGTAGGGATGATACGGAAACAACCGGCCAACCGTACATGTAGGGATGATACAGAAACAACAGGCCACCCATACATGTAGGAATGATACGGAAACAACCGGCCACCCGTACATGTAGGGATGATACGGAAACAACCGGCCACCCATTAATTAGGACTGACTATACTTTCGGTAAAATCTCACTTCTGGCACATTTTGGAGCTCCAAAAACAAGTTATTTGGCTTTTTCAACAGTTTTTCCATAGATATTTACTACACTGATTAAAGTGATGGAAAAGCTTCCATGAGACAAGAGTTAAACATTCTAAATGTTACAAAATTAACCACATGAAGCAGAATTAGTTATACAAAAAGGGAAAATGGAACACATTGCTGTAGATGTGATAGGAGGGAACGTCACTTCAATGGAGGACTACTTTTTCTTTGTATTCATCTGAGCTCAACAGTGTGAGTGAGTCCAGCATACCCCCACCTTCTGATATCCCGCATTCCGTACTGTCAATGGCCTTTGATCTCACGAGATACGGAACACAATTGTTCAACAAAACATCATCATTACCACGTCTGGAAGTGGAGAATACACACAAGAAATTATACACACGCATACAAACAAAAGACACTTTATAAACAAACTCAGTACGTACAACAAATAGCAGGAAGGGCACCACTAGATGGTGCGATGAGTATGTACTTATCACACCATGCAGTCCTGAATGGTGCACAACATGAGTTCGGTAAAATTACATTTATATTGGGAGAAGAAAAAAAAAAACAAGCTACCGGTAGTGCCACCAAACATATGTCATTTGGTGTTCACATGTTCTATTCAGGGTTCTATCTAGGATTAAAAGTTTTGAGGGGAAGCTTGTCAATGAGTATTGCAGTGCATGACTGCTGCGCGAGATATGCATGAAATTTTGATGTATGTATTGTATGTAAAAAGCAGGGTTTCTGTCAGGATAATGATCTTAATTACAAAGTATAGTAGGGGCAAATACATGTATGTACATATAAAAAAAGCATTACAGATCAAAAATGATCAAAATAACCTAATCTCCTATTGTTGACAGATACAAAATCATTAGCTACAGATGCAGCGCTTAATTTCCAGTTTTGTCTTTGAGTACATGGTACATTTCCTGTTGCTTGGTCCCAGCCAGCTGCTTCCGCTTACAAAGTGGCCGCAAATAAAATGTCGTTTGACGACTTTTCTCGACGGCCAAGGTTAGAACGAAGGATCTGTTAGCAAATTCAATGCTAAGAATCTTCTGTACCTGAGTAGAATCGATCTGCATATCAGGTACTGACTTGGAATTATAATGGTCTTTAGGACAATAGTTTTTTTGAAGAACTTTAAGGATTGGAGTCCTGGGTTTCAACTCAAGGGGGGTCAAGCCCACCCTGTGGTATAGGTTCCTACATTTCTGCACATACGTATACCCCTGCACTCCACATCCACATATACATATCTGCATATCCTTACATCACTGCACTGCATGTGTTTTATAGATGTCCAGGATACCATATCTACAGTATATAATTGTTACCAAGACATTATGCATTAAATGCACTGTTGTTGATTTGGCATAATAACTACTACAATTAGCACTTTTAGTTATTGCACCTGGGTGAGCCCCCCAATTGGAATCATCTTCATACACCCCTGATATGTATGTAACTAGGGCATGCCCCCCCAGGGGAAATTTGAGTTTTTAGGTTATATAAGGTTGTATTTGAGGCCATTTAGACCATTCCAGGTTGATTTTGACACTCAAGTAGGGCCTTCTCTATAGTAATTCGCACTACAGTTGGAACTTTTTGGGGTGGAAGCTGGGGAGTTTGGGGTGGAAGCCCCCCCCCCCCCCCCACACACACACTGGATAGAACCCTGCTATTCAAATGAAAGTATAGAGCATGACTGCAGATCTACAATCACAGCAATGTTTGCGGATGGGATTTTTAGATAAGCATATTGTGGTTTCAAATAAGAATACACACACCTGAGATACAAGCCAAACACAGAATATTCTGGGACAACTTCAGCAAGTCCAATGGCTCCATTGATGAAGACCTGAACCTTGTGTGTTGGGGACCTAATCATGTCCATCAAAATGTACTGCTCTCTCTCCTTCTTCCCATCCAAATCCCGTAATATAGTTCTAATTTCATCGCCGAAAAAGTTGTTACCTGATACATAACGAAGGGTACAATCACTGCTAGCAGTATACAGTCTAACCTCTCTAATCCGACACTCAATGGGGCTTAAATTTTCATATTAGGAGGTTGTTGGATTACGGAGTGACTCTTACCATACTTTACTATGGTGAACAAACCACATAGGATGGTCAGTTTAGAGAGAATGCTGACATACAAAGGTGTTGGATTAGAGAGGTTTTGCTGTATGTGTAATACAAGTGTCAGAACCATGGGTGTCTTGAGCTGGGAAACACTGCTTCTATAGTTGTGTAAATCCCAGCACTACAATGCAAAAGGCTTCCTATTACAAAATACTCACAAAGGCAAACTTTCCAATAACACACACACACACACACACACACACGCACACACACACACAGAGTAAGTGTGTGTGCGTGTGCGTGTGTGTGTGTGTGTGTGTGTGTGTGTGTTGTGTGTGTGTGTGTGTGTGCATGTGTGTGTGCGTGTGCGTGTGCATGTGTATGTGTGTGTGTGTGTGTGTGTGTGTATGTGTGTGTGTGCGTGCCTGCTCGTGTGTATCTGTCTACATGCATGCACAAGTAAAAGCAAATCCAAAGGTATACATCATCACTTCATACACAAGTACATACATACAACAAGTAGGTAGGTATGCCAATTAGTGTGGGAGTATACACCCATGATTGGAAGTTATTTGATTGCTACATTTTGGCAGATTCCTAGGAGAATGGAGAAATGAAGCTGCTCTAACCTCCTCCCTCCTTCTGGGGCTTCAGGACAAAATCTTGAGGATCCTTTAGTGCTCGTGATGCAGCTCTGTCACCTTCTGGGGTCTGTGAACGGGGTTAGATACATTAAGATGGCTCACATGCTTCATATACTGCACACTGACAAGTGCATACGCACACACAGGAATGCACGCACGCACCCACGTACCCAAGCACCCATGCATGCACACATACACACACATACACACGCACACACACACACACACACACACACACATACACACACACACACACACACACACACACACACACACACACACACACACCAAATCCAGTGAATACAGTCCAGCAAAAACATCTCTCATTCTCTTCACTATACTTTCATCCTTGATAAACCTGTTTAGGAATATCATATCAACAATACAAGCAGTTGACACACTCCACACATGTATTTTTTTTCACAGTCATATATTATTATTAGGATTATACACACACACACAAATGTGTGTGTGTGTATGTGTGTGTGTGTGTGTGTGTGTGTGTGTGTGTGTGTGTGTGTGTGTGTGTGTGTGTGCGTGTGTATGTGTGTGTATGTGTGCATGCATGGGTGCTTGGGTGCGTGGGTGCGTGCGTGCATTCCTGTGTGTGCGTATGCACTTGTTGACACACTCCACACATGTATGCATACTGTACACACACAATACACAATACTGATGTACACACAGTACTAATGTACACACACAATACACAATACTGATGCACACACAGTACTAATGTACACACACAATACATAATACTGATGTACACACAGTACTAATGTACACACACGATACATAATACTGATGTACACACAGTACTAATGTACACACACAATACACAATACTGATGCACACACAGTACTAATGTACACACACAATACATAATACTGATGCACACACAGTACTAATGTACACACACAATACACAATACTGATGCACACACAGTAATGATGTACATACTGTACATACATACATACCATGTGTATGCACACTGCCTGATGTACATACACATACAATACATTGCACTGATGTAAGCATGCCATACAAGTAAACACAGGAGAAAGCAGTTTTTAGAATGTATTTCTCCAATTCTAACCTCTCTAGAACTCCAGGCATGGCTAGTACCTGTTGGATCTTCTTGGATCCAACAAGATGGTGGCCGATTGAAGGCAAACAGATTGCAGACGATGTCTCAGCCAACATGCGAAACTTCCACTCCTAATCGAGGTAAAAGAGTAGCAACATCGTACCAGTCATGGCTAAGTGGAGTTGTTCACACATATTGAAACAACATAAGTCACAACAACACAAAAAAAAACAACTGAACATAACATCAAAAACAGGACAGACTCACTGGTGTTGTTTACTCCTGATATAAAAACAACAACGTTGACAACAATCCCAACAGTAATCACACAAATCAGACCACAATGCGGAGAACACCCACTGCGTGGTGTCCACAACCTACAGCTTTATCAGGACTGTAATAGTGATCCTCAATGAATCCACTCCTGTAGTACACGATACTCACTTCCATGTCATTTCTGTAGTGGATACACAATACAATACCATACAATACGATACAATACAATACAATACAATACAATACAATACTATATGATACAATACAATAGCATTTCCTCATGTTCTTTGTGGTCATATAACCACTGTAGCTGCAGTGAAACTCATATATAAAGACCACTCAAGGGACCAAGTCATTGTGATCTCTATAGACGAGTGGTCTTTGCATAGACGTGCTATATTATTGCTTTAGTAGTTCATGGAGCAGACTACAGTGGTCACTATAGTGGTCACTATAGACAGGTGGTCCTTCTATACAGGTGGTCTTCAAGACAGGTGGTCCTTCTATACAGTTCAAGACAGGTTTCACTGCATAGTGTAATCTGTCTATATAAAGACCGCTTGAGAGACCGATTGAGTGTGGTCACTATAGACAGGTGATCCTTCAAAGAAGTGCACTAGTGTCAATGAAAGGGTACAGTACATGGGCAGTGTACAACGGTCACTGTAAACGTCTCTATACGTACATGTATAGGTACTGTACACTACTTCTCACAATCACCAAGAGACAGCAAGTCAGCTGCAACGGTAGTCTCGTTCTCAGACCTAGCTCCACCATTTTATTTTTATACTCACTCCGCACTCCTACAAAGGAGCCACTTGGACACAGTTCACATGTGACAAGGATTCACTCACACAAGTAGCTCTCCATTAGGTCCATGTTTGGCCAGTTTGTGAAGCTGAGTTAGAGTATATCGAATGGTCTTGATTTGGTACCTACATACGTACATACACAGCACAGAACTCACGCAAGGCAAATAGAGGACAGTGAGATAGACAACAGATACAGGCAATGAAATAAGCACAGAAAAATACATGGCACGTTTGAAGCTATCTTGCCAGAAATTATTATACATTAATACAATGGCATCAATATTGTGTCAAAACGTCAAAAAATAGACCATTTGTGCATACGTACGTATGTGTCCCGCACGCATGCACATTCACACACACACACACACACACACACACACACACACACCTAGCCCACAGTTGAATGTCAATCTTCCTCTGGTCCATGATGTTAGTCTCATTGTCTGCAATGACGGTGAGGGTCACAGCTCTAGTGTGAGGAGGAGGGAAAACAACTAGCTAGAGTTCCGCCTGTACATGACCAACCATGAAGAACACTATTTACAAGGCTGTACCACACATGCATGCACCCACCCACCCACCCACACACACACACACACACACACACACACACACACACACACAAACACACACACGCATACACACACACACATACACACATACACACACACAAACACACACACACACACACTCACACACACACACACACTCATACACACACACATACACACACACACACTTAATACTATGCATTACTTTTCCTTTCCATATAATTCGTGAGCTTGTGCAAAGGCATCCACTATCATTTGAAGGGAATTGCATGGTTCAGGTTGGTTCTCTAAGAGAGGGACAGAGTATGTCACAAAATCCTCCACAGTTTAAGATTGACACAATCTTGTACTTGTGTGTGTGTGTGTGTGTGTGTGTGTGTGTGTGTGTGTACGTGTGTGTGTGTGTGTGTGTGTGTGTGTGTGTGTGTGTGTGTGTGTGTGTGTGTGTGTGTGTGTGTGTGTGTGTATTCCATGTGGGTTACTATGAATGCATTTATGTGCATGATATAATATTGAAATCACACACATGCATGAGTGTATACATGCGACACACAAAATACAAGATCACCTTTTGTGTCAGCATTCATAATCCTGAAATAAAACAGTAAGAATATCACACATTGTAGACTCCCTCTCCCTCCTTATCACACACACACACACACACACACACACACACACACACACACACACACACACACACACACACACACACACACATGCACACACACACACACACACACACACACACACACACACACACACACACACACACAACACACACACACACACACACACACACACACACACAGTTCCATACCGATGAAACTCCACCACATCTGGTGACAGGGCACCATATGCAACTGCAACGGTGTTCATCTCCACTTGTTTGAAGCTCAGTATTTCACTCCCTCTCGCTCCATTGCAGTGCACCATGTAGTCACTTCGAAACACACCAAATGTGACAGGCTGGAGAACATAATGGACATTTAATACAAAATGGAAGTACATTCCCAGGAGAAGTACCATGGGAACATGTGTCGCACGCAGTACAACCCATACCACACGATTCAGCATTCACACAACCTCCTTGAAAAGATACCTCACAATTCCAGTTAGTTCTAACTTAAGTGTGTACTCTGTCTGCGGTTCTAATCAGCTCCGTTGGTACCTGGAGCGTCTTATCTCATTAAAACTGGCAATATACAGTGGAACCTTTGAATAAAAGACAGTTTGGGGACGACATAAATTCAGCTGATTTGAAAAGAGGTTTCCTTTTGGAAGGTTCAAAATGTATCATAGGAATTATACTGGGATTGCAAGTCCTGTCCTTTGTAGAGAGGCTTATTACACTGTGTCCTTGTTTGGGAGAGTCCACTATCAGAGGGTCCATTGAAATAGCAGTCATGCCCAACACACATGTCCCACTGCCATCCAACAATATACATTATCCTACCCATGGAGCTTGCTCTCACCTTTGGTTTAGACTGGCAAGATTTCTCGAAAATTTCTAACAATTTCCTCGTGAATTCATCAACTTCAATTGTCCTGCAATGAAAATCCGCAGCATTAAAAGTTATTAGACTCACATTCAAACGAGTATGTTCTTATCTGCCTCGGAGCTTACCGTTTCAGAGTCTCTCGCAGAAATTCGACGTCTCTACTGAGAGTATCGACGAGTACGTTGAAGTGTGGTTGAAGGAAGGAAATCTCTTCCAGTAATTCCTTGGGTGCTGGGGAAGGACTCAGAGTGAACTTGAGCGGTTTGTACAAACTAGTACCTGTATCCCTCGATGCTTTAACGTCCTTTAAAACCACCCCTAAACTGCTTGCAACACACTCAACGAATTCTACATCATGAACAGAAGACATTTTCGACAGCCAGTGACGTACGTAGCCGTTTGCATTTTCATCTATGAAAGAGGGTTAGACTCGGTTAGAGTAGGGTAGGGTATCACGGGACGGAGGCTATTTTTAGCCATTACGTGATAGCTTGAACAGCGGTATCAGGAAGTGTGCGCAAAATTCCAAAATTGTTGTGCAGGTTTGTTTGCCATTTGTTGACCACACCATCCAATTGCAAACAACTTGGTGGCTGTGACAGTGTAAATGTACACAAGTTACCAACTACTGTATTCCTATCTTAAAAATGTCTTAAAGAAGCTAAGAAATCAGTGCTCAATTTCAAAGTAGTGATGATAGCACAAAATATAGCAAAAACATAAATAAAAAATACATCATCAACAAGCTAAAAACATGCTGTTTTCCATGCTAGGAAAAAACTAAATGAAATTTATTGATGACATGAGGCAGAGCCCTGTGTGTGAAGAGCGGCCATTATTAGACTTCGCGACCAATAATGGCCTACCCAAGTGTCCCCGAGGCACTCTTTGTATCTTCGCTTATATGCAATGTGAGTCATTGGACTCTATGTTCAATTATAGATAATATGTGGCCCTAACTGGAATGCTAGTAAATTGTTCTTCAACTTAATCTGTTGCTTCTCTACAATGAAAGACCCTTAGGTGTCCCATAACTCCCCACACTACTCTACGTAGTTTGGTTATTTCTTCGTGTAAGACTCACGAAATGCATGTTAGAGGGTCTATGGTCAAACCATAATAATTACCTGTACATAGACGTATCTGTAGTTGTCATCAGTAGTTAATTATTTATCATTATTGTTATAATATACAATCCATTGTCTACAATGTATATAAGTATATTTGTTTTCTGTAATCAATTATATTCTAAATTTAGCTAAATTAAATGCATGGGTTTTGCTTATTTTTTAATTATTGTAGACAATGTTACATAATAATAGTAATAATAATAATAATAATTATTATTATTATTACTTTTAAGCATGCATGAATTACAACATACAACCTACGTATATAACCCAGTTCTCCTCCCCAATGGAAGTCTATGGTGGAGTAAAGTCCAGCTTCATGGAACGCATTTCCTCTCTGCATGGATGGCAACAGAGATCCGTTGCACAAGGTAGGTGTAGGACAATTGGTCTCCAGATACATCCCTGAGGCGCCGACCAAGTCCCTTGAGGAAGGCATGAGCTTGTGGGCCAAACACGCCAGTGGTCTCCCCTCCAACAGGAACAAAACAATATGCCCTATACAGAGATAGCTGTAAGTCTTCAACTTCTCCGATTTTGCATGGGCGGCTGCATGCCCTGGCTCTGAGCTGGTGCGGGCAATGTTGGAGGCACAGAATGTGTCTGTGCACGTGGCATCCAATGAGGTCATGTACAATGATTAAAATATGCATGGAAATTAAAAGTGTATGTCGTGTGATTATTATTATTACTCAAAAGAATAATGATACGAATATCATGTCGTGAATGTAATTACCATCACTTTATACTGTATACCATTTTTTCATATGAAGTAGCATAATTAGAATCTAAGATTCAGAGCTAAAACGCTATACAAGTGACCGAGTTATCACAATTAGCAATAAGACATGACAGGAATCTGTTACCAATAACTCACTTATAGCACTAGCCTAACCTCTGAATTAACCAGAGGCACATCTTCAGATGACAGCCCCTTTCCTATAGGAAACTTAGAGATTTTTGATAGAGAAGTACTTCTATTCTGTGTCTGTATATAACCTAGCTGATAGCACAATCCTCTAACTAAAAACACCAATAAGTTTGAAACAATTTTGTATGTATGCCCACATGTATCAGGGAAAGGAACCCCCTGGGACAAAATTCTGCCTACGGGCCCGGATGAATACTTAGCCGTACCATTTTATTATAAAAGAAGCAGCTGCATGGACCTCTGCAGCTCTGTACTGGCCATGCATGAATGGCTGCAACTTAAGCATGCATCCATTCATGTAATGAAAGACATCCTTCTTGATTCCCCGAATGATGCATGCTGTCATCCTAGACTAGTAGTTGATGCCAACAAATGCTTCTAACAATCTTAACAGAGGGTAGCATTGTGCAACATCTCTGTTTTGTGTCCAAGTTTGACCACCATCCTCATTGATACCTATTGACCACACGTCCAGTTGTTCATCAGCGGTAAAACCATCTTGTCACAATAGGGTACAACACAAGGGGATCCCCTGGCAATGGCAGGAGGACTGGTGGGACAGGGTAAACAAGATTGGTCCAAAACTTGGTTGCTATCTGAACACTTCCAAAACATGGCTTATAGTGAAAGAAGAGGCATATGATGAAGCACGCACCATATTTGGCAGAAGTGAGATCCAAATCACTACAGAGGGTCACTGATGTCTTGGAAGTAGTCTTGTGGTGTATAAGAGACTTGCATCTATATGATTGCCAATCATCAGAAGAAGAGCTACTCGACCATGATCAATGCCATTAGATGTAGGATCACCTTCTCGCTCCTCAGATCAGCAGTGATGTGCCTCCACAGATCAAGATCACACAGATCCCCACCTAGCTTGCAGCCGGATAATTTTGAGATTGCAGCAAGCGAGGCCCGATTATAGAATGCAATCATTCACTACCTCAAATAATTCAATTAATTTTATTGTAATAATATGCTATTAATATTAATTCTTGATTTATCCTTTCAGGTATATGGGATTGGATTTGTGTAAACAGCTAGGGCTGTTCTGTAGTCTTGCATAGCCCGTGCAGACCACGCTTCCCATGCACTCATTTTTATTAATATGCTGATGTCAGCATAATAGACAAGGGCGGGAAGCGTGGCCTGAGTAGGTGAGTCTACCAGTGACGTTCCGTCATGATAGACTAGAACAGCAGAAGTACTAGTCTAGCGTGACCAGATGAAATCCCTCCCACGCCAGACTATACTGGCTGATACGTACGTAGAAAGTGCTGAGTAACATGACATTGCACCAAGTATTGAGTGTACTCCTGTGCTACAGTGTATGCATGGTATAGTGCATTCTGGCTCTACCCCAACACTCAATAGGGCTTTAAGAAAATTTAATCCCAGATTAGGAGCATAATTCAATGTGGTGACTGTACCACACAAGATGGATTGGAGAATGTCGGATTATAAAGGTGTTGGATTACCAAGGTTTCACCGTGTACGTATGTGTGTACGTATGCGTGTACGTATGTGTGTACGTATGTGCTGTGACATACGTACGTACGTACCATGGACTCTGTGAACAGACAGTGATGAATTAAGAAGCATTCAAAAATACACACTGATACTAACGTGCCAATGATGTAGTCACATTGATACACTGACTCTGTGTAGTGAAAAAGTACAAAATATTTGTAAAACAAACTGTACAATTAAAGTCCAAACACTCAATCTGCTCCTTTTCGCTTCTTCTTGTGTGCATCCTATGGAGAAAATAATGTGCATCTTATCCCTGTGCACACGTGTGTGTGTGTGTTTGTTTGTGTGTGTGTGCATGTGTGTTTGTGTGTGTGTGTTTGTTTGTGTGTGTGTGTGTGTGTGTGTGTGTGTGTGTGTGTGTGTGTGTGTGTGTGTGTGTGTGTGTGTGTGTGTGTGTGCGTGTGTGATAATACTATGCATATTATAGTGTACACATCTTCTCACAATTTTGGATTTTTTTGTTGCTTTCTCTTTGGACAGTGAGTCATCAGATGACAAAGTAGCTGACTGTTTACTGGATCTAGTACAGAGTATACACAGTAAGTATGGACTAAGGCACACATGCATATGCACACACACACACACACACACACACACACACACACACACACACACACACACACACACACACACTGAACAATACTTACTTCTCCTTTAACTTCTTCTTTTTACTTTTCTCTCTCTTATCTGAGATTTCCTCACCATCTGGTATCTTGTGCTTACTCTTCTTTTTCTTCTTTGGTCTCTTCTCTTCTGAGCTGAGACGGACAAAGAGTAAGTGGCAAGTACACATTGCTTGTAAAACTTATACATTTGTAAGACCTATTCACCCGTCAGAATCCGTGTCGCTGTATTTCTTCTTACGCCTCTGTCAGTAACAAAATACAAAACAACATTAGATGAAATAGCTACATGTGTACGTATGCAGACATAAACACATACACACACACACACACACACACACACACATACACACACACACACACGCACGCACACACACACACACACACACACACACACACACACACACACACACACACACACACACACTCACACACACAGGGGCTGAAAATACATACAAAACAGTACATATGTACTTAAAACTCAGATTCTTAAATATATGATACATGACCTGTGTTATATGATACATGACCTTTGTACGTATGTGTGCATAGACAATAGTACATCATACAAGCAAATGACAATTATTAGACTATGTTCATTTTCATGCACAAACACACGCACTTTCAGTCTTGTGTCATCGTCTGAATCCACTAAATATGCAACCATTGGCATCTTGAGTTTGATCCAGCCATCTGATTCCTCCTGCTAAGTGTGTATGTGTGTACAAATGTACATACGTACGTAAGTGTTAACAAGATGTAAAACCACACACACATACACACACACACACCACATGCACACACACCACACCACACACACACACACACACACACACACACACACACACACACACACACCACACCACACACACACACACACACACACACACACACACACACACACACACACACACACACACACACACACCATGCCTCCTCGTAGCTCTGTCCCATAACCCTGGATAATAGAATGTATGTACAGAACATGAGAGAACACAAACAACATACGTATACATTTAACAGTAATGTTGAAAACAGGAGTACTTACCATCCATCCAGGAGGTCTGTATGGACCAGGATGAGGATATGGTGGTCTTGGACCAGGAAATCGTGCAAAATCAGGAGGATACATTCTGGGACCCATTCCAAAATGTCTATGGTACATTGGACCTGGATGTCGAGATGTTGTTCCCCTCAAATCCGACCACCCTTCCCTGTTCTCTGTACGTCTGTGCCTGCCATCAGGCAAGAGACCCTTTTCCTTCAGTTCCACCAATTCATCAGCTGCTGGATGTCTGAATCGACATGATCGCCCCCAATCACAAGTACCTGTGAGAATGCCACAATGTACGGATTTGTATGTACGTATGCATTTACCATCACACACACACACACACACACACACACACACACACACACACACACACACACACACACACACATACACATGTATAGTGTCACAAGTATGTACATATGTGCATACGCACGTATGTACATACGTACACCCATACCTGCTATATAGTGTCTGCAGATTGAAGTGTCCATCCTTGGTGGAGAGTACGTCTGATAGAAAACGGAAAAACACAGCAAACAAATGCAAAGCACTTTCACTGAAAGGGTGCTTTAACTTCACATGTATTTCCCAAAACTGCATAAATATGTACCTTGTCCCATTGGCTGGGGTAGGATTTATTCACTATTTCTCCCTCTTCCCCACTTGTGATCTCTCCTTCGTCCGCATCCTGAGCAAAGCAGACAATACTAAACATGATCACTGGTCTATAAACAGCATCTATGTACGTATTACAACATATGGAAGTGTACATATCACATTTCTTGAAAATTATGACATTGTACGAGATAAATCACTAGGTGGATTAATCGTGATAAAATATAAAACGTATGTATGTTGAGCGGATGTGTGTGTGTCTGTCATACCAGGACAGACCAGCTATCACTGTACGTATATACGTACGTATGCATGTGGCAAGACACTAACCATTTTCCTCTCAAGTTGGGCCTTCTTTGAGTCAATGTCGCTGTATTCGTCATAGTCCAATTCCAGATCTGGGTCAACAGCCGAGGTCTGCCTAACTCTAAACTTTGTATGTTTAACTGCTGTCTTTGGGCACTCATCGCTGTCACTATCGTCACCACCACCACACACACCTTCACTGGATGCCAATGTCCTTGGCTTCTTTTCCATTGCAGGAATGGGTTCAACAGGATCAGAATTAGGCTCCTCTACTCCTTCTTCCAATTCTCCCTCCTCTCCTTCTTCTAATTCTTCTTCATCATCCTCTTCTTCGTATGCTGCATCGTCGTAGTGGGGTGCTTTTCGAGTGGACATGACAACACTCATACCTGGCCAGCACACAACAAACTTCTCCTTGGTGAGCCAAAACACAACTGAAAGTAAAACACAAACCTAAATAGATCGAAAAGCATGTCATTAACAATACTATACGTATGTACAATCTCAACAGAAACGTATAAAGCATACATCCATCCCCACACGAATATAAGGTAAAGGGGGGTAATTTGGAACGGCAGGTATGTACATATGTAATTTGGAACAGTGAGGCCAAAAGCAGTGTCAACCACGAGCTACATCCATTATTTCTCGTCTGTGCTGTCTCCATGAATTGGGAGTTTGGCAGTAGCAAGGATGGCTGGGTAAGTTAACCACAAGAAGAAAGTTACAAGCCCTGTTCCAAATTATCCTCTTCACCTTAATTGAAAAGTATATACAAATTAAAGAACATGGAACATAAACATGCTTGCAATCTTACAATGTACATACAGACACTGTACAGGTACAGGTACATACATTGTACGTGAGTACGGACAGCTGCAAACACGCTATACTATTCTACTACTACTCATGGAAGTGAGGCGGCAATAAACTACTATTTCGGAACACAAGAGGTATAAGAATATTGTTTTTCGTTACCTTAACAACTGTACACGGAGATCTAAACAGCAAATAACACTTTAGTCCTAATCTTTCTGTAGTCTAATCAGAATGGCAAGGGTTGGGCAGGCAAGGAAAGTAAAATACTTCCCTTGGCAAGCTCACATGCTGAACGCACAACTTAACTTGAACTACTCCATAACTCACTGCCTAGACGTACTGTACACTCAACGTGGGTACTTTATAAATCAAACTCAAAGACAAGAATATCGATTGTAGAATAAGCAATAGATTTCGCACTCTCTTACACAGGTGGGGTAGATTATTTTGCGCGACCGCACAGTAACGAGATTCATAACTCGGGACTTCCCCTAAAACCGTACCGCGGTACCTTCAGCCTTACGGAATTTTACTGGAATCGGAAACTGTGTTCACAAAAAGGGGCAAATTACACACATGCAAACGACAGCCTGCACGGAGTTACAAGCACAAAAATGTTCATCTGTTGTCCTCAATGGTTATAGCAGCTGATGGATAGCCTTCGAGTTCTATGACAAGATAGCGGCAGATGTACTTTCCATTCTCGTTCTACATGGGGAGTGTCAAAGGTACATGTGAGTTAGTGAGGATTTTTTAAAGAAAACAATATACATTTATATTAAAAAATGATACAAAATATATATATTAAAAAAAAACAAGCACAAGGATAAATACAGAAGTACTGTATGCTGGTTTGCTTTATAAAAATTATTATCTATAGTTTGACAAAGAGACAATACCCAGTAAGGTAGGGGGACAAGAAAACAGGGAACTCTTATTAATCCAATGCAATTTGTTTAGGTAAACATAGGTAAAGCAGACGGTCTGGCTGGTCCAGCCAACACCGGACCATTTTTTTGCCAGTTAGGACTTCTTTCTTATTCAATCAGTTTTTGAGAAATTTAGGCTTAGGGCCTCTGCTGTGGGTACTACTAGTTTTGGCCCACGCCCCCTACATGATTGAGTGTGAAAAATATGTCATCGATGTCGTGTACGTGCAGTGGAGAAAGTTAGGTTTATTGTCACACTCTTTAGTGTTGTTGTTCCGTTGTTACTTGCTTGGACCTGTTCAGTATGTTGCCTTCGTGGATCAGAAGCCCCATTAGTCTTCCCAAAACGAAACTTCGGTCAATCTCGGACAGTGCAGCATCCGGTTCAAGGATCCTGGTGTGATTCCCATCCATGGCTACATTATGACGAGGCCCGCGACTGGATTTTCTGTCATATTTGTGCTTGTGCATTCTTCGTCTGATTTAGAATGATAGTTACTATAAATTATATTAACTTTATAATACATGATTGTGTTGTTAACAGTTTTAATGTTTTTTATTTAGTTGCTGCAGTCTACCTACTCATGCATTGTTAAACGTTTGTAATTATTTTGTTGTGTTGTTTATGTTTAGCTGTTCAGCTTTATTCATTCATTTTGTTACACATTTCAATTGCATGCAGCAATGATGCAGGAAAAAACATTAAATACGTCACTGAGAAAGATACTTGGCCTGACCACTGAAAAGCATACTGATACGCCCCTGGTAAACTACAGTGGTAAGCTACAGTGGACTATCTGGTTAAAAACACACTCGCTTAAGCCAATTCATATGCAAAACTTGACGGCAGATTAAAGAGTTTTGTAGATTGGGAGGAACATTCTGATATTTACAAATCATCCTGGGATTCCAATTCTCGATAAACTGTGTTGGTGTTTTGGTTGGCTGTGTACGCTGTGCATGTGTGCGCCATTTGCAATGATTTACGATCATATCACTGCATGATGGGATGCACTTATGAAAAGAAAGATTGTGTTTTTAAAAGGGATTGAGGGGGAGGGGGAGGGCTTGGAGGAACCACATCCAGTGTTTCACTACACAGAATCTTAACTCTGACAGCAATGTTGGAGTGGCCTTCTCTCCTCTTCACACAATATGTACATGCAAGGTCCCACCTCACACATGAGTGCACACATAGACACAGACACACACACACACACACACACACACACACACACACACACACACACACACACACAACCTTCTTGAGGTCCATGTGAGCTGTTCCCTTTCTTCTAGATCCCGCAACATAGAAGACAATGCGCATATGCTCTTCTCCATTCACAACGTACTCTTGAGAGCTACACAAGAGTAAGCACCAGAACAGCACTGTGTGTGTGTCTGTGTGTGTGTTTATGTGTGTGTGTGTGTGTCTGTGTGTGTGTGTGTGTGTGTGTGTGTGTGTGTGTGTATGTGTGTGTGTGTGTTTGTGTGTGTGTACATGTGTGTCTATGTGTGTGTCCATGAGCATGTCTCTGTGTGTGTGTCTATATGTGTGTGTGTGTGTGTGTGTGTGTGTGTGTGTGTGTGTGTGTATGTGTGTGTGTGTTTGTGTGTGTGTACATGTGTGTCTATGTGTGTGTGCATGAGCATGTCTCTGTGTGTGTGTCTATATATATGTGTGTGTGTGTGTGTGTGTGTGTGTGTGTGTGTGTGTGTGTGTGTGTGTGTGTGTGTGTGCACGTGCACGTGCACGTACGGGCTCCCAAACAGTTATGCAAACATTTGATAATCTGTTACCTGATGCGTCTTCTTCTCCCTCTCCCTGAAGTATCACCAAATCCAGAGATGGGGTCACCCAATATCTCACGCGCCTACAGATACAACAACCACACATTGAGGGAGACAGTACTGCCAATTCCCTCAGTAATACTACAATACAAATTCCCTCAGTAATACTACAATACAAATTCCCTCAGTAATACTACAATACAAATTCCCTCAGTAATAATACAATATAAATTCCCTCAGTAATACTGCAATACAAATTCCCTCAGTAATACTACAATACAAATTCCCTCAGTAATACTGCAATACAAATTCCCTCAGTAATACTGCAATACAAATTCCCTCAGTAATACTGCAATACCCTGTTAGTTGAAATGTGACGGCCCAATCTGGTTAATAGCACACTCCACAAGGACACAGCTCACTGTGCCATCAAGTCACCAGTAGACTGAAAAATCAGACTGAACTGAACTCCCCCCTCAAAGTTAGCCCTGTAGGAGACATGCATTACTTCTCTAAACTGTTGATACGGCTAAAACACAAAGGGTATCCGAATAGCTGGGGAACCAGCAGGCTAAGCACAACAAGTTTTACTCCTTCAAGTCTACCTGTTCATTGTTCTTCACAGCGCGAAGTGCCTTAGCAAAGAGCTTTTGTGGGCTGTTGGAAGAGAAGAACTCGCTCAGTACAGCCCACATGAGGAACCCAGTGAACCCCAGTCCAGCTAGAATGATGCCCATGTATCCAGCATCCTTGCCTGCTTCCACAACTGCAACACATAAAACTCAATCATATAGTACATACATGTACACACGTGCATACACACACACACACACACACACACACACACACACACACACACACAAGATAATGACGAAAACAGTATTCCAATCTGCACCTTTCTTTGCAGTGGTGAGGTGTTTCGGTTCGCCTTCCTTTTCAACAAACTGTGTTAAAACTGAGCCGTGCTCGTAAGTTTTCCCCGAATCTTTTTTATTAACAGAACTGCCTTCTCTTCCAGAGCTACTGCTCATATATGCACATCCACAGGTCGAAAAACGAATCGAGGATGATATTGAGGGAGCATCTTTCTGGACCACATGTTGCGAAAAGTGGTGCCTTTTATTGCTACCATTGACTGGAAGACTATATAGCGTCCTTAAGGTAGTTGGAACATACGCTCGACTAACTGAAAAGAAAGTTAAGCGCTCGAAACAGGAAATCACCGAGCTCTTGCTAGCAGCCATTTATAATCTAGTATCTTTCCCGTTCCAAGTTCAAACCCCAAACGTATAGTGGATCCGGAACTTCTTAATAACAGAGAGCACCAGTACTAGGTTGCTAAACATAAAAATACCTCTGGATATAGTGGGAATCTCTATATAGCAAACTTATTTCTGCTCCCAAGGTCTGTGTCCATGAAAGAGAGGTTCCACCACATACTGCTGTTCTTGATCTATGAATAGTTCAGTTCCACTCATGGCCATTGATGGCCATGAAAACCATTCCTCCAAACATGTGGTAAGAGTAGAGGCCAGGGAAGGGTATAAATGTTGACGATACCAGACAACTGCTGCCCACCAAAATTATGGTTTTACACGTGTTTGACATAAATTATATTCTATATAATATATATGATAATATGCTGTGATATGCAGTTATTTATATGCAACACCCTTCATGTAACATCAGACTTGTGGACCAGTCCACATCCTCCATTTTGTACTGTAGTAAGCTAGTAGTATGGCTAGTCTTGTACCCAGCACCACTTCCGGTTATTTCTTCGTGTAAGACTCACGAAATGCATGTTACATGTTCATGTATTCAAGTTACATGTTCATGTGATTAATGAAATGCATGTTACATGTTCATGTGATTAACAAAATGCATGTTACATGTTCGTGTATTTAAGCAGTATAGTTGCAGTGATTGTTGCACCACTTCCAGCTGCCATTTTTTTCTATATGATATATATGGCGGCCTGAAGTGGGGCTGGGAACGAGACTAGTACCCAGACCATCACTTGGGTGCCACCATTTTATGCCGCCCTCGCGTCGGGTAGAATAAAATGGCGGCCGGCGGGAGGGTCTGGGTATCAGACTATGGTATGGCTATGTGGGACTAAGAAGCTAATCCAGATCAGGTGGAACTACAAGGGGTGTGATCTGAGTGGGCGTGGAAAGTAGCAGTTGTCTGCCAACCAGCCAGAGGAGATCAATGATCATCTACCGCACCCATGTGCATCAAACTGGTCCTCAGTGGTCTAGCTAATTTGATGCTGCATTATATATACATAGAACAATCACACAGTAAAATTAACCATGATCATTTTTGACATTATGCAAGACAAAAAAATCACATCAATTTGATCAAATTAAATTAAAATTAAATTAGAGTTAAATTAAATGTCCAGATGTATTTATCATGAGGTGGTGCTAGACAGGGGAGCTGGACCCGGAGCGCTGATTGTCATGGTCTCCTGACGGCAGCGTCAGTTCTAGTGTCATGCTGCAGCTAACACTGCTGTTCCGCAACGCAGAGTCGTTCGCACCTGTACTCATTCCACTAAGTGAGTTGGTGTGTTCGCTTATGTCACATGATGTCATAGATTGGTTCTGAATTGAAGTCTCATTGACAGTGTGGAAGATCGTCTGTAAGACAAACATGTTATTGTCAAATGAGTGATGACGTTGATTTTAAAGCAAGCTGCCATACATGTAAACTTTATGCACACACCCAATGCACACACCCCATGCACACACCCAATGCACATATAGCCCACATATACACAAACATGCACACATGCAGGAAAACACAAACACATGTATACGCCCATCCACCCACCCCACCCCACCCCCCCCACACACACGCACATACACACATGTAATAAAAGCACCATGGGACCACAGTAAGCTGTCCAGTATATGGAGGTGTCCTTATTTCAGAGGATTTACTAGTGTACACACAAACACACAAATGTACACACAGATAACTCACGTTATCTGAATTGTTGTCTTCTTTGGAACAAAGATCAATGTCACGGAGGGTTGTAGGGAGTTCATCACCCTTTCCATCAAATACATCCATCTTGTCCATTTCTTTTTTTCCATCCCAACTGCTCACATGGGAATTGTCATCTTTGTCTCCATGGTGACTGGGAGGACCAATCAGAGCCAGTAGTACTGGCAGAAGAAGCAAACCGTGAAACAGTCCAAAGATAACAACACCAAAGAATACCTGTAGAGAAACAAATTATAGAAAATATACATAACACAATGTTTACACACATACAGTATATCGTATGCGCTTTAATTTTCACAGGGTGTATATTTTGCGGATTTTGTCTTTTAGGGATTTTCACATTTTAATATTCACGGACGGCCATGTTTCGTCATTGCACAAGAGCCCGATCTAAAATTTCACGGGTCTAAACTTTCGCGGATGGCTTCCAATCCGCAAATACCGCAAATATTAAACCACACGAAAATTAAAGTGGATACGGTATTGAATTTGAGTTAATATGATGTAAATTGAAGTTTTGGCAGATTTGACAAGTGTGAAGGATTGTCCAAATCAAAGTACAGCTATTTTCACTAATTCATGCACAAAATGATGGTGGACGCAAGGTTAATTGAAAGAAGTCCACAAAGGATACTAACAACTATAAATAATAAAATTATGTATTTTTACATTTGTCGTCAAAATAAATGTGGATTTCGGTGGCTTAAAGATTGTGGGTAAAAAGTACATTTAAGAAATATATACATACGTACCTAAACTTTGTCATACTAAATTGAATGCCCTCTTGCTTACACAAGCTGCAAAGAAGCTTACCTTGAAAAATGCTTGAAATGCATAAGACGAGGAGAAAGCAACAAGGACAAACGCCAGAAAAGTGCTAAACCCTCCGTTCAGCACCGGCACACCCACAGCAGACACAGCTGATGACACACGATCTGTACACAAACAAGAGCACAATAAGAAGTGAACATACTTTGCGCAGCCCCCCTCAATGCATACACAACATGGGATGTAAGCATACTGTGCACAGTACATACATATACACACATGCATACACACTGTACATGTGCTGGGTACTTCATAGTAGTGGCTAATGGTTCCCCAGACTAAATAAGATTTCTGATACTGATGTGCTGAATGTGAGTACACCACACACCACTACACTCAGTAAGACATCATAGGATGTGAGTATGCCAGACACTACCATTCAGTACACACACACACATAAGTATGTAAGCATGCTACATACAGTATGTATCACACACACACACACACACACACACACACACACACACACACACACACACACACACACACACACACACCACACATACACACACACGCACACGCACACACACACACACACACACACACACACACTTTGTCTGGTTCCTGATGCTCTCATGAAAGCATGGGCAACGTGTGCGGCGTAGTCCACTGCCATCCCCACAACCAGTACCAGTAGGGTGGCTGTCAA
>CAUJGJ010000258.1:2313600-2318600 GCA_963170055.1 Halisarca cf. caerulea | reverse complement strand
ACTAGATTGCATTTAACACTAAACACTCATGTTCTAACACAGGATGTCCAGCTTCCATATTCCTACCTAGACTCAGGTAGGTGAGTGGGTGGGGGGCACACACACACACAAACACACATGGACGCCTCACACATACACACACACACACACACACACACACACACACACACACACACACACACACACACAAATGCATGCACACACGTACACACACACACACACACACACACACACACACACACACACACACACACAATGCATGCACACACGTACACACACACACACACACACACACACACACACACACACATACACACACACACACACACACACACCTTATGAAGGTATTCTGCAGTGAGTATAGTATGATTAGCACCGCACTCCTCCTTGGGTATCAACACTGTTTCCACACTACCATCTGCAGTTGTTCGGTACTTGCTCAACGTCAAAAACATCGTCTCCATTTGGTACTCATCCTGAAATGTTTCTTGGATCCACACTTTATGCAAGGCCGACAGTGCGTTATCGGGTAGCCAGCCATCAGTGGAGTGATCCTCTCGGAATAAAAAAAGTCCAAAACAACAAACAACGCCGATAATAATGGTGATGAAAATGGTCGTCAAGGGCCACAAACCAACGACCCACCCAATCCTGCAGGTGAAGAGAGAGATAAAGTGTGCGTCAGTCACACACTCACAAGTCTACGCAAACAATAGCTGATAAAAATGCATCATTTGAGGTCTAATTGCTCAATACTCTGTCTCATCCTGCAATGGTTACAGTATCCGTATACAGAGAAACCCTACAAGCAATCGTCACATTGATCCAAGCACATCACAGGTACCATCCAAAGATAACACCACTCTGTCTGCCACACAAATATGTGCTGCATGTTGAAAATACACGTGTATTATGCACACATGAATACATGTGCACGCAGTACAGGCAAACTACAGTACAGAACATGCTTCATATATAGCTACAGTACTTGTGTGTACTGTACGTATGTACGTGCATAGATACCATATTGCGTAAGCTCGTAGTAGGAAAATCTGTGGTTAGCACACGTTCTGGACAGTATGTATTCCCAACTCTGTATCTACCTGAAGTACAGTGTACAGACTAGTACCCACCCCCAACTCTCACAGTACACAGACTACTACATACACACTCCTCACTCTGTCCCTACCTCATGTACAGCACACAAACTAGTACACACTCCTCACTCTGTCCCTATCTCATGTACAGCACACAGACTAGTACATACTCCTCACTCTGTCACTACCTCATGTTCAACACACAAATTAGTTCAAATACTGATAGTCAGTATCTTCGATAACACGGGCTCTGGTTCAGTAGTTTAGTATTCGCTTGATAAGTTTCAGTTACAAAATCAATTCTAAGCAGTTCCCCTACAGTGTGGCTAAGTCTCAGCTTTGTTTCATGAATCGCATACTCTTGTCAGCGCCAAGGAAGGGAGAGTGTACCTTACACACGAATTAAAACTGTATCTTGTAAGCACAGCTGCCTGGTCTTGAGTCTCCGCCCTTTTTTCCCTCATTAATCACTTCCTTGATTCTGTCCCTGTGTATCTATACCTCGTGTATATAATCCCACAATGTAGCGAGTGAAGTACTAATTTCATGTCCCCTTCGAGGTACGCACTGAGCAAGCTTCACAGTAATTCACATAGAAGAACAGTACTCTCTGATAACACCTAAAACTTAACAAGCAATACCACATGCAGAGTTTCCCAGCTCTAAAGCAGCCACCCATCTAGTCTCGGTCGCAGAACCACTTCCGGCCGCCATTTTAGAGGGTCTGGGAACGAGACTACCACCCCTCCAGCTGCATCCACTGCATTTGGTAACACAATATGCATTCACACATACTCGTAACATGCATGCTATTATATACACTGTCAGCCTGTGTCATCTGTCATTGCAAGGTGACAGGAGACAACAAGTGATTTGTCACCAGATAAACCATTTGTGAGACCTTCCTCAAAAGGAAACAGCAAAACATGCTATCAATGGACTGCTCAACATCCCATGCTCAGGAAGAATCTTTTCCTTCAATACAACCGTGCACCCACCTAATCTCATTCCAGTCTTAGTCACCTCACAGGATAATGGTAAACTAAACGGGTGTAAATTTCCTCATTGGTTACTGGATTTTCACCGAACAATAGTGCTCAAAGCATGCAGACAAGCCTGATCAGCATTTGCAAACGGCAGTATTAACAGCAAAGGTGGCATGTCCTTGTACAACTGAAGTTGTCATAGTGGATATAAAAAGGCTTCGTCACCACAATACATGCAGCAAAGCTGCTGATAGTGGACACTCTGAAATAAGGAGAACCTCTATACAAAGACACAGTTCGAGGCCCCAAAATTTTCTCTATATTTCTACTCCATGTTAAACCCCCCAAAGTGGACAACCTCCTTACAAAGGACAAAAGTCTGCCCCAAAGTGTCCTTAATTCGGAGATTCCACAGTATTCAGCTGCCGAATGGGTACACCCCCTACACATGCACCTCACTACCTCTGCATGACGAAACACTGTTGGAGATCCAGGCATAGTGATATATGGTATACACAAAGCAGTTCAGCACTCTTGGCTTGTGTGATCTAGTTTTACTGTGGATTGATGTACGCACATTGTCTCATGAAGAAGACCTGGTGAGCTCAGCAGAGGCATCGAGGAAGTCTTGTGATAAACAGCATCTTATGCCTTTTTGTGTACTGTAATTGTCGCATTTAACAATATACATAATTACAAATAGTGTGAAGGCCCCACACATACGTTACACACATGTGCAGAACCATCAACCATGTGTGTCCCACCTTGTCCCTGTCTTGTCTCATGCTGGTTTGCAATGACAGGACCACCATGGACAAGGAAATCGTGAAGAAAGTAGAATCTCTGATAGTGGGCTCTCCAAAGTAAGGACACAGAATTAAACCTCTCTATAAAGGACACAGGCTGAGATTTCAAAAATATTTCCACCTCATAGTTCCAATACATTTTTACCTCCAAAAGGACAACCTCTCTACAAAGGACAAAAACAGCTAAAATCATGTTGTCCTCAAAGCCTCCACGTGTCCTCTGTTAGGGGGCTCAGCTGTAGCATATTGTTGATCTATTCATGGTGATCTGGTGTGTGTACAATGAACAGTAGCAGTACAGTGGAAACCCTCTGTTCCGTAAACCTTGGGACTAGAAAGCACTAGTTGTCCTGATTATTGAGGTGTCCTCATTTCAGGGGTTGAAGATGTACTATGGCAAAACATGGATAATCATTTGGTTCCAGTGGCATGTGTTCATACTAGAGGGGTGTCCACAATTCAGGGGTCTGGATAAGAGGGGTTCCACTGTACAGGATAAAATTATTTATCTATGATTAATTTTATCAGTTGTTTTGGTGAAAATTACAATTAGCGTGAAGGCACCGCTCATGTCAGTACAGGCTGAAACGGGCACTGCACTCCTAAGTAAAATGTGATACATCGCGAGAGCCGACTGCTCTAGCTGTTACAGCACATTTCCGCTCGAACGAGTTGACTATAATCGAAGGGTCTTCCTATCTCGGTACAGACCGCAATTGCAACCGCTAGACATCAAGATCTCGGAAAACGAAACTCAGTCTCAAAAAATCCTCCTATTCTCTTGCTTACCTAGCAAACACGTGTTCTAGCAACCCTGATATCTTGCTGCTCACGTACTGGAGTGCCCTCTGTGCCTGCATGAACACTTGGGATACAACCGTCGGGGAACTACCTCGCGAGGTCTTTGTCGATTTCCGCGATTCGACAGATTTAGCGTCTTTTTCCACTCGCTGACTACCATTGATGACAGAGCCATGGTCGGAGCAAGGTGTTATCCCGACCGCCTGCATTTGCCTCTGGAAAAGACCTCCGAACTTTAACCTGTAGCGAGCTAAAACTGGGCATCCAAACAGGCAAGCTCTTTATTGTACGCTGGCGAAGTGACGTCACATCCAGGAAGTAGACCGGATCGATTATCGCCCACGAGGCGTGTAAACTGGTAATGTAATACATGTATTATGTGTATGAAATTATAATAATTATCATTATTCTGTAATCATATAGTGTATTATTGCGTCGATGTGAAAATATATACATAGACTCACAGCAGGAGGTCGATAGCAGATAATATAGACCTCAAAGGTATTCTGCCAGGGCCATTTGTGCTTCGACCGATGACCACGTACTAGATGATAAAATAAATGACAGGTGCTTTATACAATTAAAATCATGCTGTGGTCTGTTAGCTGGTTGACATGGCATATGTTGACCACATGTCCTATGGAAAATGTCCTATGGCTGTGCAATAGTCATACTTATCTGCACCTCAGATATCCGGTCCCCTCACCGTCCGCAGTAGTTTTTATTGGAACAAATCTGCAATAATCCTACTGTACACTATACTACTGCTCCCTAATTTTATCTGTAATTTCATCGAGACCGGATATGTGTAGATAAGTGAGGTCTGATTGTACAGGTCCCATATTACATAATGTGAATAGCAGTACAACTATATTTGGTGTACTTGCCTGTCCATAATTCCATAACCTCCAACTAATATAGGCCATTTTAAATTTAATTGACCCCTGTGTATTTGATATACCGTAGATGTTGATTTTTTTGCTAGGATGATATTTTTGCTAATTAGCAGGTTTAGGCTGTGATCGCAAAAAAATTAGGAGTCATTTGCTGCCATTGTCTGTGTAGGTATTGTATGTGTACAGTGTCAACCGCAAAACTTAGATTGCAAATGTTCTTCAGTATGCAATATTAGCAAAATTTTAAGCCCGTAGAAAAATCTGTATCTACGGTATACTTTATTATATAATTCAAATGGCAGCACAACCATATTTGGCATACCCCTGCATGCACACGGATGAGGCCTGAGAATGTGAGCACTACACATGGTGAACATGCAGCGAAAACTCTCTAAACTAATCGATCATTTGTCA
>CAUJGJ010000258.1:2276100-2301100 GCA_963170055.1 Halisarca cf. caerulea | reverse complement strand
GTGCCTCTAAGTGTGTATATTTCAGTATAGTAACTGACCTCAGAATGTAGTCAAATAGCAAGAATGTTAGACTACAGAGATGACGGAAGACACAGGTTTCACTGTACATGGAAGTTGCCATAGAAGCAATTGATATACATGTGTAGTTATGTCAAAATATTCGATTTCACTTCATTCAAGAATCAATAGTGAAAATTGTCACATTCGGATACTGAGGTACATATCACAAACAAACCTATTTCAGTTTGAGAGGAGAAGAGAAGGGTAAAACAAACGTGTTCAAGAATACATCACATTTGGGTATTACGGTTACGCAACCTATTGTTTGAACAATTGAAGTGAAAAAGGGAAAAAATCAAAGGCAAGGGGAAATCCCACAAGTTTCCCAAACACCACCAGCACCCTCTATCCCAATTCTGTGTGTGTGAGAACACCGACTCCTCCAATCAACCAACCTTGCTACTCCACCACAAAACCACTGGGGGCCATACTCAGCACTTCACTACATAAATAAAACCCTCCATTGGTAGACTGTGGAACCTTTGAATAAAGGACACTTTAGAGACAGCTGAATTCAGCTGATTTGATCTTTATAGAGAGGTTTTCCTCTTTGGGAGGTTCAAAATGTATTGTAGGAATTATACTGGGACTGTAAGTTATGTCCTTTGTAGAGAGGTACGTATATTATACTTTGTCCTTGTTTGGGAGAGTCCACTATCGGAGGTCCCACCGTACATCTACAGAGGTAAGAAAGTGTGACACTCTACATTCGCACAATGTTCTTCATGATCAGACGCTCTGAAATCATCGTGTAGAGAGATGCACACACACATGATCCTGGGGATACGGACAAGCATGCACACATGGGCAGCTGCTTACACCCTTATACATATGTGCTAGCAGGGTAATCAAAGTCTGAGGTATAGTCTCGCATAGCCAGGCTCAACCTTCTCCAATCTGTGCATACAATACATAGGAGGGTCTTTTGGTAGCATTTATTGTTACAATTTGATAGAGATTATGCTCCATACGATACACTGTCTCTCATCCTATACATTCTGCAGCTTCTTTTCTATTCTAAAATGTACACGTCAACATCAATAATTTGACAAAAGAAGAGGTTATCCCATCAGCTGCAAGCTGGTATAAATGGGGGACAAAGTACACTTCACTTGTTTGTTGTTAGCTAAGTCTCTTATCAGATACCAGTCTTAGGCTGACGAGGTTCTCGCTACACTAACATAACGTGAAAGTCCAAGGAGCTACGTATTAGGTGGGTCTAGCTATGTATGTCAAACTTGAGGGGGTGGCACTCATACCGTGAAACCAAATTATGTAATATTCTTGAAGTATTACACAATAGTCAAGAAATATTATGTAACACATAATACATAAGTTTGAGAATCAGAGAATGCTACATAATGTAGATGCATGATATGTGTGCCATCCCCCAGACCAGATGTATGGTGCAGGACCGATCGATGCTACAGTCAAAGAGGACAAAGTTAAACAAACCCTTCTTTTCTGAGCCTTAGTCATTTTCTCAGCCTTAGGTTCAGCCTGTACAATACTCGAAGACATTTTTTCGAGTTCTTTACCATTCACAATGTCCTCTTTCCCTTTCACATCGCATGACGCTTTAGTTAGTTGTTCTTTCTCACGAAGATGCTTCTCATTCATTTCTTTCTCTAGTCTACTTATCTCATCATTCACTGTCTTTCTCTTCTTTTTATCTCCCTTCGGGACACTCTTTTTCAAGGCTTGGATTGTAGCTGAAAAATGAACATGTGTGTGATCGCACGAATACAGCCCATATACTCAAGTCTCAATCAAAAAACAAACCTTTCGTGAATTCTCACCTCGAAGTTGCTTTATCTCCTGCTTCTGCTTGGAGTCCAGTTCATCCTCTGTAGACAAGAGCTCTTCTACACGCCGCGGCGAGCCTCCTTCTAAGACGGCCATTTTACACAATGAAATCCGATTGTGCAATCCACCCTACATGCGTACAGGGATCACGTGATAGTGGCGCGCACAAGGTTTTCAGAATTACTTTACATTGCATGCATGTGCAGCCACTTTGGGAGAATTGAACTTTCTTGTAGATGTGCATAATGTTCGATCCAATAAAATGAACTGAATAACTTAAGTCAATAAAACAGCAGACTAAATAACATATATACAAGGAGTGTGATATGGGGGTTGAAAGAGTAAAAATCATGTACGATGAATTATGTCAACGGTCTTCCTCAAGTGCTCGTAGTTCAGATGCATTTGCTCAATCTCACGAGCGTGACGCTGTTTGCTCTCCTGAAGCTCGTGCATGAGATGCGAGTTGGTCGACACCAGAGACTGGTGGCTCTCTTGCAGCATAGAAACCACCTTCCTCATCTGATTGGAAGCCTCCTCATCCACCTGACACTGCTGTGCGACCTTCTGAAGTTCAATGCGAAGACATGCATTCTCCTGCTTCGCTGTTGCTGTAATGAACATATACACACACATTAGCTTTGGTTTCCAACTATGGTGACATGCTTAATGTACAACTGTAGCACTAAAGCACACACAAGGCAACTGAAAAGGGTTGCATATACATAATACAATAAGTGTAAACACACACACACACACACACACACACACACACACACACACACACACACACACACACACACACACACACAAACACATCCACACGCATACACACACACACACACACACACACACACACACACACACACACACACACACACACACACACACACACAAACACATGCACACGCACACACACACACACACACACACACAAACACACACACACACACACACACACAAACAGTACATGGGTAAAAATAGGTTTGTGAGTCTACGATTAGGTCACAAATCCTACCAATTTCTTCCTGCAGTTCATGAACATTCGTTTGAGAGCGCTGCTCCTCAAGTTTCAGAAGGAGATGACTATTCTCAGTCTGAAGTTTGTGAACGTGCTTCTGTACAGTCATCTGCATTAGGTGATAAGTACAGTGCAAGGACATAATAGTAGCAAACACTGATACACATAGAAATACACATCCGCACACGCTTCTTAAAAGTGCCATAACATTCAAATTATGGCATTCTGTCTCTTTTCAGACAGATCATTAACTGAAATTTGACTTGGTTATGTAGTTTTAAAAGACAAAAAAATTAAAAAATCTGAAAAGCCATACCTAAGATTGCATGTACATACGTACTTATTATGTCCAAACTGTACATAAGCATATAAATACACAGGCACACACAAACACACACATGCATGCACATACATACGCACATGCACACGCGCGCATACACACACACACACACACACACACACCAGATCCTTTTCTGCTTGTTCAAGCTGCCTTTTCCGTGAAAAGTCACTTCTTCTCTCGTGTTCTTTCTGATCTACTTGATGCAATAATTCTTCCAGATGTTTCCTCATTTCACTTATTTCTTCCTCTTGCCGCGAAAGAAGGTCATTTTTCATTGCAAGTTCACTCTCTCTTGTGTGAACCATCTCCTGCAGTCTCTGAAGTTCTTCTAAACTCATCTGAGTGTAGAGGGGCGTATCACTACCTTGTATATTGTGAGTAAACCATTGTGCCAATTCTCCTGGAAAATAAACAGAAATAAGGCATAGTATTTACAGTGGTACCTCCATAATGAGAACACCAATGGGACTACAGTAAGCTGTTCTGTATTATTGAGGTGACCTCAATTTTGAGGGTTCAAACGTACACGTGCCAATGTGAGGGACAAACTGCACTCATGCAACTTACGTTGCAGTTCACTTTTTACCTCCATGGACAAAGTCACATGCCTGAACAGAAGATACATAAAAGCTCTTGGATCCACCAATCTTGTGTTTACGCATAAACAACACAAACTATGCTTTGCATATATGTATGTATGTAAATTATACGTACCTCTCCATCACTTTAACAAGAGCTTCAGCATGCCGTGCAGCAGCTGTATATCTCCCACTTCCAACATCAACATTACCGGGTGATAAATGATAAAAAGGCCCTTTTTCTGAATTCTGCACTTGTGATAATGGTGAGGGTGAGTGAGGATGATGATGTGAAGGTGAGGGAGGACGAGGATGAGGGGTGAAGGTTGCCTTTGTCTGGGGTTTATGCACCTCTCCCGAATAGTCCACCTCACTGCTAGCCCTGAGAGGACTACCTATAAGGCCTTTCAGGTTCCTCATATTGCCCTCATTGGTCCTCTTCAAAGTAGGACTTCCTGAAAAATTGGATATTGGGGGTCAGCAGGTACGTACATACGTATGTTGTGCAGCAGTACTGGTATTGTGCAATCAGAACTAGTATTGCGCAATGGTAGCACATTGAAGATTGTCCATCTGGGATAGGTACAGGATTTTGAGCAATGGCTAACAACATGGTAGATCTTAGGATCACCACTTTGATTTTGTTGTAAGAAACTTACATGTTACAACTGACATGAACACTGCAAACTTTAGATAAAAAACAAAACAAATAAGAAACAAAACAGATACGTAAAACACTCTTTCAGTTGAGGGTGTACACAAACTTTAGAAAGAGATACTGTACAACCATACTACTTCATATCTACATATGAAAGTACTAACATACGTACAGTATGCGTATCTTTGCATGCACACTTGCAGTCTATTATAACAGTTCACTAGTTTTGCAACCAAACCTTACACCACGGCCCCGGTATTCTACCTGCATTTTAAGATGCACGCATATATGTATGTACTGTACGTAACTCACAACAAAGGTGCAAGTGGAACATGTGTATCTCGTGTATCTCAAGCAAACCAGCTTGTGGTCTGCCTTTCAGTGTGAAGCCAATATTCTTAGTATTTTACAACTTTGGAACGGTTGGGAATGTCAAAGTCTTGGTTGGTGCAATTCAAGCACTATTCACATCTGCACAAGTACAACACCTGTGCACATACTTCTCTGGTACACACACACACACACACACACACACACACACACACACACACACACACACACACACACACACACTACCTGAATTCTCTCTACTGCTTGTCGAAGGACCCTTTTCCCACAGAGCACGATCTCTTTCATTTAATACCTCCATGAGCTTAGTTGTACTATCTGAAACACAAAGGGAAAAATAAAAACGATCAGCAACATAATATTATGTATTTACTACAAAAACTCATTCACATATGTACATATATACTAGCGAACACTGTGTACTGTAGAATGCTTGAAACAGTTCATGCTAGAAGTACCTGATGGATGCGGGGCAAGAGATCTTACTAAGTCTTTTCGTGACTGTACACTATAAAAAATATCGAAAACATAGGATGAAACAATTCCCAGCACCCCTACGCACAATCACATACGACACATCTTAGTATGATACATACATATGTACATACAAACATACATACATATGTACATACAAACGACATACATATGTACATATAAACGTACATACATATGTACATACAAATGACATACATATGTACATACAAATGTACATACATACATGTACACCTACCCACCCACTACTTACTGATGAGGAAGAGTCATCCTAGCAGCATTCTGTAAGGTATCTCGGTCAACCTCATTGTGAACCTGTGGGGGTTGTACATCCTGGGCCATCTCGTAGGCTTGGTCAGTGTCAAAGTGCATCAGAGCAGCCTTTCGCTCACTTTCCTTCACTGGACGGTCATCTAGAGATAGAAATACATATGTACATAGGCATTGTGTACATGTCTTTCTACATTGTACACGTATCTATAGTATGTTCAGCATACATACATTCAATGGATCAAGGTGGTGCAGTGGTGTGTGTGTGTGTGTGTGTGTGTGTGTGTGTGTGTGTGTGTGTGTGTGTGTGTGTGTGTGTGTGTGTGTACGTGTGTGTACACATACATGCATGTGTGTGTGTGTACACGCACATGCATGCGCGCGTGTGTGTGTGTGTGTGTGTGTGTGCGTGTGTGTGTGTAATGCACATGCATGTGTGTATGTGCATGGGCGTGGGTATTTTAACATAAGATACACACCAAGCTTCCTCAGGTTAACAAGCATGTGAATGATAAACAGTCTGTAGTCTGGTTCATCCTTGGTTACAGGATTTAGTCTGAGGTCCAGATCCTTCAAGTTAACATTGTGTCTCAAGCGAAACAATTCTTTCAGGTTAGGCACACAGTTGTAATAGCTAAAAACATTATCAAGGAGTATCAGTATTACATAATATACATCATGCTGGGAGATCCACAGTAGCCAGAAGGCTTCACAGAGATTCAACGAGCAAAGACGAATACAAGACAACCATTGAAATGAGGAAGAAAAACTTTTCACAAAATATCAGTGTGGATACAGATTGAGTGTCTCAAGAGAATTCAAATGTTCCAAGCCCTGTAGGAACGGTTAGAGATAGTGCTTGCAGTTAGCAAAGCTGCAGGCAATTGACTTCCATTTTTTCTTACCTCTAAAGAAAGTAAGGCATTACGAGATAAGTCCAGCTGCTTCAATCTAGTAAATCCAAACAAAGAACGCCCTAAATGTGTAATTTTCTCATGGTAGGATCCCGGCAAGGACAATGAACGAACATCGCCTGGAAAAAAAAAAAGTATAAAGAGGGTCTCCGACTCGAAACAAATACGAGTTCTTTTCATACATCACATAAATATGTAAATTTAACTCACTGAGACAATCTACATGTAAATTAATCTTCTCCTTGATCCATTCCTCCGTTATCCGCAGACCCTTCTGCTCTGCAGCCATTTTGTTACGGCCGAAATTGAAGTTGGGACAGCAAATGGCAGAAGCCGTTTCACCGGGAATTTCGAATCTCATCACCTTGACAACGAACATGGCTTCCAAAAAGAAAGTACGTGCTGACCTAGAAGAGGACAATCGCCATCTGAACCAGCAACTATGCCAGTTGAACGACGAAATGAAACATTTGAGAGATGAGCTTAAGACTGTTTCGCAGCAGAAATCTGCAACTCTGATTGAACTCCAGCAGCTACAAAAAGAAACGAAAGACCTTGCCATCCAATTGAAAGAAACTAAGGAGAAGGAGCACGTAGCCTCCAAGCAGGCTGAAGATGCTGAAAAGCAACTAGAAAGGGCTTCTGCTCAGTTTAAGGAGAAAATACATACACTGGAGCAAGAGTGCTCTCGTTTCCAGATTGAAATGTCCAAGTTGCAACTAAAGGTGGACAAACAAGACAGTGTAATTCTCGAAAAGCAAGAGGAGGCAAGGGTCAAAGATGAAGCAATTCAGCATTTGGAGCAGAGACTATCTCGCATAAAAGTTGACTGTGGAACAAGAACCTCTAACATTGAGTCAGCTTTGGTTCAAACCAAGAAGAAGTGTACAGCACTGGCACGAGAAGTTGACACCATGAGTGCAGAGAAAATGTCTCTCTTGAGTGGCTATGAGCAGCTTAAGAGTGACTATGAGAAAGTTAGTTCACCACAGGCATGCTCGACCAAAGAACAGGTCAAGAGCACAAAGGAACATGTTCCCTGTAGGTCTGCTGTGAGTGATACACATCTTCTCACCACTGCAAGTTCACCTAGTAGCATACCAGTCGTAGGGCAGTTGACTGTGGACAGGGATATCTCGGCAGTAATGTCAGACTACCGCAAGCTACAGCAGGATCACCATTGCCTTCTTGTGAATTTCCAGCAGACCACTTTGAAATTGGAACAACTCAAGAAGAATATCAAAGAGAAGGACTCTGAGCTTGCTTCCCTTCAGAGTATATGTAATAGAACTGAACGGCATGCTAAGCAATTGGAGGAGAAAATGTGCCAGACACAGAAGGAAAACAATGTTGAGACAGTAGTTGCAAATCCGGAGTCCATCAGAGAAGCACTTGAAGCCAAAACACAGATTCACAATCTTGAAAGAGACCTTGAAGAAGCCAAGAAGAAATATCACATGAAGAATTCAGAGTTATTGGAGAAGCAAGCTAGCATTGACCATCTCAACAAACAGATGGAAATGAAAGATGCCAACATTGCAAATTTGCAGAGTGAATTGCAGTTTTCTTCGGAACAAATTCAAACGCTCAAGGATGCACTGGAAAACAAGGAATGTGGAACATGTGAGGAATCTCTGTTGAAGGTGCAAAAACTTCAGCAACAACTGGATGAAATGACTCGGGATAAATATGCCATGGAGGATTTGCTTGAATCTGCTGAACAAGATTTTGATCAACTCAAAGTACGTGCTACATATGTGTGTATATAACTACATATTGCTGTCATGTTCTCCACTCTTGTGTGCACTTGGTTACGTATGTACATACATGTTGTGGCACACATATCGGAGAGTTTGGGGAGGAAGCCCCCCCCACCACCACCACCACCACACTGGATAGGACCCTGATATGGTGTCCTGTTAAAGGAGGTGGCTTCACTTTGGAGGTGTCCTATGATAGTGGTTTCACTGCACTCATGTTTCTCCATACGTACTTAGACTCAGTTCTTGTCAGAAAGAATTCCTGTCACAATGATACTTGTACATGTATAAAAGTGCCAGGGTTATTCAACACGGTGTGTACATAAACCGGCAGACATTACCACATATATGATAGGTTTTTAGTGAATTATTCTAACCCAGGAAAGGGTAACGAGTCACCTCCTGCCTCCCTAATAGACCTAATGGTAATGGCCTGGTATACGCATGTATGCCAGGCTACTGTGTATGTACGTAGGTGCGACTAGAGTGTTTCTTGCACATCTTTTGCATGTTGAATGACATTCTCAACGAATTGAACTCTGCCCAACAATTTGACTTAAAATTTTATTTCACCGTTCTTTATTATATTTATTCTTGTCTCTTTTGTATGTATCTGGTGCCTTCATAGTAGCCCATGGCTATTGGTTCCCCAGGACAATGAAGATACCTGATACCTGATGTAGTCTATCCGCTATATAGCCCTGTACTTGTCCTACTCTACTATGCTGGAGAAGTACAGGGCTAGCAGCTAGACTAGTGCAACTATTACATGTGTAAAGAAACAGCCACCTGCATGTGTAGTTCACTTTGTCAGGCAAATCTGGTACATACGTACCTAGGTACAGTCAAACCTCGTTAGTGAGTACACTTGGGGACCCTCCAAATTGCTACTGTCTATCAGTAGTACTTGCTAACCATATAGATTAGTACTATGGGTTATAAGCTGGGGTATCATATCCTTGTTCTTCCTAGCCAGGTATTACCCATTAACAGTGTTCTTACTAACGAGGTTCTACTGTAGTCCCTAGTTTGAATACTCAGCTGTGGCAGTATTGTATGTGGTCATTTGCATGTACGTACATATGTAAATGTGTATTTTATGCATATATGTACATACATACGTATTTATTGTTTCTCTCATAGGCTGAATTTGCTACATTGAAGGACGAGTATCAAAAAGCTACTGATAGTTGTTCAGAACTCAAGTCAGCTTTGCAGCAGCAGAGAGCTATAGCTGAGGGAAGTATGGAAGAAAGGACTGCAGTTTTACAGAAGAAGGTATCCCAACTCACTGACGAGAATGGACAGTTACAAAGACAAATAGAGCAAGCTGACTCAGTGGAAAGTAAAATGATGGAACTTGAGGAACTACTGAGAGAAAGGGAAGACAACCAAAGCAATTTGGAAGAAGAGATTTATGAAAAAGAGACTATTATCTTGCATTTACAACAGCAACTAGAGAAATCTAAAAAGGCAGTTAGTGTAGATCAGAGAAGAGTTAGTACATTGGAACAAAGAGTTGAGTCCTATCAGAAAGCAAGCACGCAGGCTGTTGACTGCTTCCATCATCTCCTACAGGAGACTGAGGACGTGGAGAAGCAGAAATTTGAGTTACTTTCTATTTTGGAGCAGAAAAACGAGTCTGAGCGAACCCTGCACAAACTGATAGAGGAGCTCAAGGAAGAAAATCAATCAGTCAGACTGCAGGTACAGAGACTGGAGGAAGTAGCTAGAAAGAACGATGAGTCAATGACAGATTTGAAGGAGATTATACAGTCATTGGAGAAAGAGAATGATTCTCTTCTCTCTCAGATATCGGAGATGTCCGTGTTACTGCAAGACAAGGAGGAGATATTAGTGGCCACTCAAAGTCAGTTAACTGCCTCTAACAATGACTACAGGCAACTTGAGAAAGTAGCATCAGATTTGCAAAGTGAATGCAAAGCATTGGAAGTCGTCAAAGAGCAATTTGAAGGTGAAGTGGACCACTTGAAAGAGGCACTTGCGTTGGCCAGAGATGACTACAACCGTACCAGTCATACCCTCTCCACCATCCGCAGTGACTATGTTGAGCTCCAGTTTGCTCAGAAGCAGCAGGAAGAGCATAGACATGAACTTCACCAGACCATTCACTCACAGCAGGAAGAGATAGCTCATCTTCAGGCGCAACTATCCTTTGAGCAAGATGAACTTGTTGTCATCAAGGACGAATTGTCCAACCGAGAAGCCCAGTTGGGTGAAATGAAAGCAACGGTAAATGCCCTAGAGTCAAGTTTCAGTGAACAGCAACTCAGACATGAGAGAAGGTGTACCGAATTGCAGCAACGTAGTGACTTACTAGAAGACCAAGTGGGTAGTCTGGAGAGAGAATTGTCTGAGATCATGGATCAGAATACTGAGCTCCAGTCAACAGTTGCAACCTTCCACAGTAAGTTCTCATCACAGTCAGCAGAGAATACCAAACTTTCTCAAGACTTTGAACACTACAAGCACAGGAATGATAGACTGAAATGCGAGCTACAGAGAGAACGAGCTCTACTTGAAGAAACCAAAAGAGCCGTTTTATCATTTGCTGTGAGGAAGCCACGTGGAATTAAGCAGCAATAACTGGCTTATATGGCCTTAAAATTGTATTGTAACTGTATATATTTGAACTTCATAAATCTTTGTATCCAATGTGTCTATGATTTTTATCTGTTACACAGTGTACATTTTATGTATATAATATGTCAATGCAATCATGTATTCTAATGCGATAATCACGCTTCAATTTTCAAGTGGGTGTCGGAACATTGTGAGGTAAAATGGCGCAGTTTATCGGTCGTGTAGTTGGTACGAAAATGCAAAAAACGGCGAAAGTGGAGGTGGTTAGGATGCTTTTGCATCCTGTTGTACTGAAGGTGAGCATGTGGTCTTCGTTTACACTACCTAAGTATACACCGCTATAGCTTTTATTGTTTTACGATTTTAATCAGTTCTGACCGATAGTCGATTTTAACAGGAGACGTCTGTAGCACGGTACCGCCGATCTGTTTGGGAAACCTGGGAATACATGCACAAAGATAGAAACATGTTTGTCATAGAAACATTGTATTGTGGAGATCTTATAATATCTAATGTACAGTATGTGCGTTTCCTACATAATATAGAACGAATAGTATTTACTATTATATTGCTTTACCTTAAGTGTGTTTTATGATCAGTGCTACATAGGACCTAGTTGGAGTCCTAGCACCAATTGGTGCGGTGCACTCAAATAATTAATGATTGATTGATAGATTGATTGATTGATTGATTGATTGATACGTACGTATACATGTATATTCTTGCAAATTGCTACCACATTATCAAAATAATGAGTGTGGAATTATGCCTACTGCTGAATTTTCAAGTTATAAGTTAGGCAAGGGAGCAGTATGTCGTTTGATAATACAGTTGTTTGAATATACAAATGTGAAGGTTGGTAGCTCTGAAGGTTTTTTTTACTTGAAACATTCAAATTTTGTTCAAAATTCAGTATTCAACAGTCATCAACTAGAATTGATGTAGAAGATTGGAAATGCACTGCGTTTGACAATGTTTTGCTCTTGTGACTAGTCTCACGTGGCCAGACCTATTCTAACCATGACTGGCTCACCCGATAGTGGCAGTCTCCGAAACTAGCTGAACAAGATTGGGTTGGCTACACCAGACTGGGTCGGCTGCACCAGACTGGGTCGGCTAAACGGACTGGGTCGGCTACACCAGACTGAGTCGGCTACACCGGACTGGATCGGCTACACCAGACTGGGCCGGCTGCACCAGACTGGGTCGGCTACACCAGACTGGGTCGGCTAAACGGACTGGGTTGGCTACACCGGACTGGGTCGGCTACACCGGACTGGATCGGCTACACCAGACTGGGTCGGCTGCACCAGACTGGGTCGGCTACACCAGACTGGGTCGGCTGCAGCAGACTGGGTCGGCTACACCGGACTGGGTCGGCTAAACGGACTGGGTTGGCTACACCGGACTGGGTCGGCTACACCGGACTGGATCGGCTACACCAGACTGGGTCGGCTGCACCAGACTGGGTCGGCTACACCAGACTGGGTCGGCTGCAGCAGACTGGGTCGGCTACACCGGACTGGGTCGGCTGCACCAGACTGGGTCGGCTGCACCAGACTGGGTCGGCTACACCAGACTGGGTCGGCTGCACCAGACTGGGTCGGTTACACCAGACTGAGTCGGCTACACCTGACTGAGTAGGCTACACCTGACTGAGTCGGCTACACCAGACTGGGTCGGCTGCACCAGACTGGGTCGGCTGCACCAGACTGGGTCGGCTACACCAGACTGGGTCGGCTACACCGGACTGGGTCGGCTGCACCAGACTGGGTCGGCTGCACCAGACTGGGTCGGCTACACCAGACTGGGTCGGCTGCACCAGACTGGGTCGGTTACACCAGACTGAGTTGGCTACACCTGACTGAGTCGGCTACACCTGACTGAGTCGGCTGCACCAGACTGGGTCGGCTGCACCAGACTGGGTCGGCTACACCAGACTGAGTCGGCTACACCGGACTGGGTCGGCTACACCGGACTGGGTCGGCTGCACCAGACTGGGTCGGCTGCACCAGACTGGGTCGGCTACACCAGACTGGGTCGGCTGCACCAGACTGGGTCGGTTACACCAGACTGAGTTGGCTACACCTGACTGAGTCGGCTACACCTGACTGAGTCGGCTACACCAGACTGGGTCGGCTGCACCAGACTGGGTCGGCTACACCAGACTGAGTCGGCTACACCGGACTGGGTCGGCTGCACCAGACTGGGTCGGCTGCACCAGACTGGGTCGGCTACACCTGACTGCTTGTGTCTGTATTGGACGCCAATGTCTGCCAAAGACATGCTTTGTTGGTTGTGTCAGAGTATCATTCCCCTCACTAGAGTGGAACCACTTCAGCATGAAGCTGAGAGGGGCTGTGATAAGATTCATATTAATATTATTTCATGTAAGCAGTACTACATGTTTGGACTGTGCTAGCATTTTATATTAAAAGATACATACAGTTGAACCTCTCTATGATGAATCCTGGATACAATGAACTCCCTGATATAATAAGCACAGACCTTAGAATGTACACCTATTTACTCTATTGTAAAGGGACCCTGAAAAGTGATGTAGTGAACCTTTCAGTGGTTCTGAGGGGGTTCGTTATAGAGTAGTTTGACTGTTTTTCACACTAAGAAATTTCATATTACTGGAGTTTAACTGTATTGTGTTATCGCTGTTGCTACTTATCAATCCTGCTCTTTCAGTACTATAAAAAGAGGAAGAAGTACCTGTGTCATGATGAGAAGGAGGACTGCCGTGACGGAGATCTGGTGAGGATAAAGGAGTGTCGTCCTCTGAGCAAAAGGAAACACTTTACAATAGAAGAGATCATAGAACGAGCTGAACACTACACAGATCCAGTCACTGGAAAGACTTTTTCAAAAAGTTAGAATTCCTCATCTGTGTTTGAATGAACCATTTCTTGTAACTTTCTGCTCGTGTTGTTGGTTTTATTTGTTTTGTTTATGAGGTAATTGTGACAGCGAATCATTGCTATAGATTAGCAACACAATGTGATTTCTGGCAATAAATTTGGAGATCGATGAGAACACTACAAGCCTATACAATTGTGAATGTGTTCTTGTTATGCCAGTTGGTGCGCATAATGTTTATGAAACTAATGATGACGACGGTAGTTGAATGGTGTGTGTGTGTGTGTGTGTGTGTGTGTGTGTGTGTGTGTGTGTGTGTGTGCAGGGCTTTAGCTAAAACAGGGTAGCAGGACGGTACCACCCTGCTTTCATTCTCCCCCACCCTGGTTTCATTCTCCCCACCCTGCTTTCATTCTCCCCCACCCTGCTTTCATTCTCCCCACCCTGCTTTCATTCTCCCCCACCCTGCTTTCATTCACCCCAACCCTGCTTTCATTCTTCTCACCCTGTAATGAATCAACTTCCCCCTTTTACTGTGCAGTACCCCAGCTTACAAATTATCCCAAGCCCTATGAATTTCATTGCTTCCTGCTATGAATATTGTTTAATATTGCAGCAGCCTGAGATCTCGGGGATTATGGGTACACAGGTAGAAATCCCCCACGTTTGTGCATGGATTAGTTAATTTTGCTTTACATTGACTTGGATAAAAAAAAACAAATTATGGTGGGTTATGACAAGAATACATTGTACTGCAATCACAGACTGATGCTATACCCCCCACTCCCTACTATAGAGAAATTCTGGCTAGAACACTGGCATGTGTGTGTGTGTCTGTGCGTACATGTACAAATACTATGTTACTATAACTTGTACCTCCTATTCAGCTTGGTATCACATCATTCCATTTATGATACAGTGACCCCTCTAGCCAAGCACATTTGAGAACTATGAAAATGTTGGTTTAGAGTAGTTTCTGGATTAATGACACTCTACATGTCCGGCAAATATTGCAAAGAGGATTGAAAGCACATCTACTTTAGAGAAGGTTGCAGACCACTGAGAATTCCGTTTAGTGGGGCACAGTAATATGTAAGATTAGTTGCATAATGTAATATGCAGGAAGAGTTGCGCAATGTACTATGCAGGAAGAGTTGTGCAATGTACTATGTGCAGGAAGAGTTGTGCAATATAATATGCAGGAAGTGGTGTGCAATGTGTACCATGTGTATTGCTTCTAATTATATCTACCTCTAATTGTCTATTTTTAGCTACATTATAATCCCAGGGAGAGCACCTCTACTTCCCTGTATATTTCCTGGATTCTTCCTGTTTATCTGCTGTTGCCAGGGAAATGTGTGGGGAATTCCCCTGGGTTCAAGCCACTCTGATTTGATATCACACTCCTGTGAACAAAAGGGTTTCTTCTCTCCATCCTGAAGCATGGACAATGTTTTCATCAACTACGAACGTATTGTCATGGTTTCAATTTGGTGTTGAATATGTTTGAAATCGAAGTCACTGTTAAATGCTGGAGTAATTTGCTGAGGTTAATGAGGGAATTCATCGAATGTATTCAAACAAGATAGACTATTTACATAATATGTTTGGTAGTCATTTCTTATATGCATCACTATGAAACCTCTCTAATCCAATACCTCTATTATCCGACATTCTCTCAAATCTGACCACCCATGAGGTACAGCCACTCTGTAATCTGACAACCTCCTGATCGGACAATTTATTGAAGTTCCATTGAGTGATTAGAGAGGTTTCTCTGTACTGTCTGCATGTAGCAGGAGCATCTTGCCATTTGCTCACCACTCATTTGGCTTCATCAATCATCAAGAGTACACTTTCTTTGTGCTACGCATGGGATTGGCATCCTTTGCTGTGTGGTTCTATAACGGTACCAGTGTTGCCATGATACTTGTGATATATCATGTATCGCGATATTTCTACAGATGATACGATACACTGAGCATCCTTCATGTCATGATACAGGTACCAATCTCTAGTAGGCTGTCCTGAGGAGGCTGCAATGCTGGTTGGTGCTTTTGACCTTGAGCACAGCATTGTGGTTTCATAGTCCCTACACCTCACACCCACAGTCAATCAATCAATGAATTGATTAGAATTGTTTGAGCATAACAACAAGGCACAGAATGCTTAGCCTAAACTAGTGTCGCCATTGCCAGTTTGTATTTGAACACCCGAAGAGGAGATGCCATGCACTGGAAGGTCTCTTATTGAGAAATGTGATTTGGACTTGAACAAGTGATCAGCTAATATTTCTTTATTATAACTCTGACTCTACCTATGGCGCAATATGCTGATATCGTGATGTATCTTGATACATGTCTAGATAACGAATATATAATATCATGATACACTTTTAGCAATATTGTGGCAACACTAAACAGTTGTGTATCTGATTTATGCACACATTCTTGGTTTCCTGATTGGCACACACTCTTGGTAGCACACACTCCTGGTTAGTACACACTCCTGGTTAGCACACACTCCTGGTTAGCACACACTCCTGGTTAGCACACACTCCTGGTTAGTACACACTCCTGGTTAGTACACACTCCTGGTTAGCACACACTTCTGGTTAGCACACGCTCCTGCTAGCACACACTCCTGGTTAGCACACACTCCTGGTTAGCACACACTCCTGGTTAGCACACACTCCTGGTTAGTACACACTCCTGGTTAGCACACGCTCCTGGTTAGCACACACTCTTGGTAGCACACACTCCTGGTTGGCACACACTCCTGGTTAGTACACACTCCTGGTTAGCACACACTCCTGGTTAGCACACACTCCTGGTTAGCACACACTCCTGGTTAGCACACACTCCTGGTTAGCACACACTCCTGGTTAGCACACACTCCTGGTTAGCACACACTCCTGGTTAGCACACACTCCTGGTTAGTACACACTCCTGGTTAGCACACACTCCTGGTTAGCACACACTCCTGGTTAGTACACACTCCTGGTTAGCACACGCTCCTGGTTAGCACACACTTCTGGATAGCACACGCTCTTGCTAGCACATGCTCCTGTTAGCACACACTCCTGTTAGCACACACTCCTGATTGGCACACACTCCTGATAGCACACACTCCTGGCTGGTAAATCCAAATACACACAGAACTGTGTCTAGTGTACTATTTCCATGTTGTGTGTACTGTGTATGATCTATCCCAAGTCTTCTGCCTGGATCTCCTAGAGAAGTCATGCACACTTCAACCAGGTCCTTCCAGCACTTGACACATGAGTGTGGTTCGGTTATGGGCCACAGGTATCAGTTGTCATGTATCCATTTGTCACTAGTACTTATCTGTGAGGCTTTTATTGCTGATTGCCTCATGTACATACATACGTATGTAGGTATAGATTTCCTGCATGTAGGGTGTGCATGTGTCCATGCATGTGTGTGTGTGTGTGTGTGTGTGTGTGTGTGTGTGTGTGTGTGTGTGTGTGTGTGTGTGTGTGTGTGCATGTGTGTGTGTGTGTGTGTGTGTGTGTGTGTGTGTGTGTGTGTGTGTGTGTGCATGTGTGTGTGTGTGTGTGTGTGTGTGTGTGTGTGTGTGTGTGTGTGTGTGCATGTGTGTGTGTGTGTGTGTGTGTGTGTGTGTGCATGTGTGTGTGTGTGTATGTGTGTGTGTGTGTGTGTGTGTGTGTGTGTGTGTGTGCATGTGTGTGTGCATGTGTGTGTGTGTGTGTGTGTGTGTGTGTGAGTGTTGTACACAACAAAATAATGTTAAAGTGCTTTTGGAGCTCCTTGACACACAGTTCACAATTGAGTTTGGGTGTCGCACATCACATTGTTTCCCATAGTCTGCACTTTTGATATACATATCCACAAAGAGTGCTACCACTCTCTGCAGTACACACATTAGTACGTATCTTGTGTTCACAATGAGGGTCAGCTGTTTGTGTCTATATAATATTATTATGGTGAACAAATTTTCCCACTGATGTCACTGCAAATGAGATAGAAGGAGACTGTGTCAGCCAGTGTTTAGTGGAAATTCCAATAAAGTTTAAGGAGAATGCAAATTTAGCTTGAAGCCTTCTGTGTCAATTGTACAGAGGTGTCCTCTTCAGAGGTTGAAATGTATGTATTATAGCTGTACATGGAGGAAGGGGGTATGTTTTGGGTTCATAGGGTTCACTTGGTAGAGAGGATTATTTGATTTGTCCTTGTTTCAGTGAGTCCACCCACCATTGGAGGGTCCACCATACTCGATCGACAAATCTCTTTATGTGGAATTTCTCTTAAGACAAAACATGTTTCCAGTCCAAGGGTAAAAATTAGTATATGGATTCAAGTTCTGATAAGATGAAATTCTCTTATGCAATGAACATTTAGGAGTGGGGCTTGAGCTTCACCTGAGAGAGTTCCACTGTAAGTACATACAGTACACGTGTGAGTACATACAGTACATGTGTATGTACTGTACACGTGTACAGTACATACACGTGTACAGTATGTACTCACACATACGTGTATGTATGAAAATATTACTCTTTCATTTCGTAAAGCATTGTTTACTCAAGGTGCATGCCTCACCTCAAGAGGTTTGTCTTAGCCCATGTTTACTTAACCCCCTCGCTCTTCTCACACCTGCAAAGGGAACTTTGAACCTTGTGATCTGGGTTGGGTCTAACTCCACTGTGTGTGGTGTGAGGAAAGCACCTTTCCTGTGTCCTTTCCCAGGATGCAAAGGTGATTGTACTGCCTTGTACACACACACACACATGCACACACACACATGCACACACATAACATGCAGTAGTGTGTGTGTGTGTGTGTGTGTGTGTGTGTGTGTGTGTGTGTGTGTGTGTGTAGGTGTGTGTGTGCGTGTGTGTGTGTTTGTGTGCATACTTGCATGCATGCATGCATGTGTGTGTGTGTATGTGTGTGTATGTATGTGTGTGTGTGAGTGTGTGTGTGTGTGTGTGTGTGTGTGTGTATGTGTGTGTGTGTGTGTGCGTGTGTATGTGTGCATGTGTGTGTGTGTGTGTGCGCGTACTTGCATACATGCATACATGTGTGTGTGTATGTGTGTGTGTGTGTGTGTGTGTGTGTGTGTGTGTGTTTGTGTTTTTGTGTGCATGTGTGTGTATGTGTGTGTATGTGTGTTTGTTTGTGTGTACGTATACAGTATGTGTGTTTGCGCGCGCACGCACGTGTGTGTGTGTGTGTGTGTGTGCGTGCATACATGCTTGCATGCCTGCATGTGCAAGGGTATCTGATGATCCATGCAATATTGAGTGTCAGAAGGACATACCAATGACTTTCAGAATAGAAAGACTCATTGCAAAGTTTCAATTTCCCACCATTTCCTAATGATTTCACTGTATTGTATCCAAGTACATACGAACATACACCTTATCTCATTTGTGTCGAGGCATTCAGGTAAATTGAAATGATTATTGCGGCATTTCCTTTTGAAAATAAATTTCATCTTTGTATGTATCTATCTGAAATGAAGCAACTTGTGAATTTTTGAGTCGCAACAATTTTCCAGTACACTGTACCTGGAATGTACAGCTTCAAACCCTATGTTTTTCACAACTTGGTGATTCAGACCTGTTTCGTCTAACTCCAGCTCATCCAGGACACAGTTTCAGTAACTTGCTTGGTTGCTTTCTAGACACAATGTGGTCAGATTATGAAGATAATGTATTTTTGATCAACAACAAATACAGCTTTGTTGTGAAGTTTGTTTGTTTTTATTTGGTAATAGAATTAAGGAGGCATCTGATTTATTTAACCTTTCATTTAAAACTTTGCACTCCTCACGCCATTCCTGGTACCAGACAGCCTTTGTTGTCACTGTGGCTTTAGGAAATCACCTTTGCCTGGTTGCCTAGGATACAGTAGGTGTTTTCCAAGGGAAATTCCCCATCATCCCAACTTTACTAATTGATAATATGTGCAACCAAGCTTCAGTTTATAGAGGAACCAAATATGGTCATTACTAGATCCTGCAATTAAGACAGTGTTTGCATCATGTCCTTTTCAGAGAGTTACAGCATGTATGACATGTGGCCCCCCCACACACACACACCCTTCCCTCCACACACACACACACACACACACACACACACACACACACACCCTTCCATCCACACACACACACACACACACACACACACACACACACACACACACACACACACACACACACACACACACACACACACACATCCATTATCCTAGTGGAACTGAACTGAAAGGCGTTGGGCAAAAGGTGACCATTTCCCAAAGAATTCTGGTTGGGATAGTGGAACTTGCATACAGTACATACCTACACACATTTATACATACATACTGTGTGTACATATGTACTATACATACATGTATACTGTACATACATATTATGTTCAGTATGTACTGTTCATACATAGGTAAAGTACATACTAACATATATCTGCACTGTATATCCACACATGCATACTTGCATACACACATACTGTATTACATACTGTATATGTATTACATACTGTACATGTATAGATATCAGGCCCGTAGGCAGGGGGGGTTCGGGGGGTGTGGAACCCCACCACCACCACCACCACTTAGAAGCCAGTTCCACCTGGCTAATAACACTGAAAATAAATGAGACATTCTAGCCTTATTTCATGAGAACTTACTATAACTATTACTTGTTACATTTATCTACTCCATCAATCCCTGAAATAAAGCTGGCATCTGAGTATTTCAATCACAGATTATTATATAAGCAATTAACCACATGCAACGGCCATTTACGTAGCAAAGAGTTCCACTTTGGTCCAGAAGAACCCCCCCATAATTCAACCTGGCTACAGGCCTGTACATGTACATACATACATAATACAGTTCGCATACAAACATGCATACATACATACAATATGCACATGTACATACATATTTACCTACACATATCAACGGTGTCTGTGTACAGTCTAGTGGAAACCTCTTATAACCAGCTCCCTGAATAGCAGAAACCTCTCTTAACAGACTGTTTTTGTGGGTCTCAGCAAGTGGTTATGTATGTGAAATTATCTCCAAATAGGCGAAACCTCCCTAAAACAAACCCTTCTCACACCCCAAGTGCCCGTGATAGAGAGCTTCCACTAGTGGTATAAGAATTCGTATTGTACGTCTTTTGTGTTGTCAGTTATGATGTGGAAATATCAGTTTATTGCAGCCATACAGATTTTATTCCCAAAGGAATTAGTCTGACCTGCCTGCTAGACCATCTTATGTCGCCATTTTCCACAGGATGTTTTTAGGAAAGTCCGAGCAGGGCAGACTCCAAAGAAATTGGATTGTATTGGCTTGCCATAATCTTTTGCTGATGTGGCTCAGGGCAATAGCAGGTTTATCAAAAGAGGATCACTACTTACCAATGGGTCATGGCTTTGATGAGTGAGGCTTTCCTGACAACCCCTGGCAATAATCAATCCTAAAATAGACTCAAGGATTAGGTCAAATTATCTCATTACAATTCTTCACTGCCCTTTGATCAAAGAAATTTTGTGACCTTTTGACTTAGTGACTTGATGTAATTTGTATGTACACACATGCACATGTGTACACATTTACACACACATTTACACACACGTTTACACACGTCACCATATATGACCTATGAAGCACCTGGTCAAACTAACACACATACACACACGCATGCACACACACACACACACGCACACACACACACACACACACACACACACACACACACACGCACACACACACACGCACACACACACACACACGCACACACACACACACACACACACACACGCACACACGCACACACACACACACACACACACACACACACACACACACACACACCTAGGTCTGAGTATTGTATACTGTACCATGTACCATACTGGATAAGTTCCTTGAAATCCTGTTGATATTAGCAATGTACACACACTTTCTTGAATAAATAAATACCAGTTATCTACAGTTCACAATTGGAAATGGATTTCAGTGTTTGTCCACCTGGGCTTCATCAGGCAGAACTCTGTGGATAAGTTGTTAACTGACAATGATTGAACTGCATGCACAGGAAATACCAGACAATCAGTTATATTCTACTCTGAATGCCAATCAGAAATTCCTCATTCTGAACTGAAAATAGTGTAATCCTTTGATGGTGTCTTTCTGTATTTTACAGTCTCAATTTGCCCACTTTCTTAAAAGACCGAAGCACTTTACTGCACACAGTTTTCAAATTGAGGGCTAGCTAGACCTCTGCCCCTCAGTGCTTAAATCTCTGATGCCACGTATAAAATTTAGCTCGCGGGCCGGAAACCTCAGCCTATAAGAGCTGTCTTCACATATATATGTACCTTGGGGGAAAAATAGCTGATATAATAATTATATTATAGTAGGCAATGCTAGTAGCTGTTTCTGTGGGCACTGTTGACTTACTACCAGCAAAAATTTCAACAACATTTACCATTATCCTTTTGTACTTGTAACCACAAATCAGTCCAACATACATGCACTTGTGTGTGTGTATGCTTGGTGTGCGCACATATGTGTGTGTGTGTGTGTGTGTGTGTGTGTGTGTGTGTGTGTGTGTGTGTGTGTGTGTGTGTGTGCGCGTGCGTGCGCATATGTGTGTGTGTATATGTGTTTGGTACATGTGTGTGGGTGCGTATGTGTGTGTGTGTGTGTATGTGTGTGTGTGTGTGTTTGTGTATGTGTGTGTGTGTGTGTGTGTGTGTGTGTGTGTGTGTATGTGTGTGTGTGTGTGTGTGTGTGTGTGTGTGTGTGTGTGTGTGTGTGTGTGTGTGTGTGTGTGTGTGTGTAGGGGTGTGTGCATACATGTATACAACACATGCAATATGCATGCATGTGAATGTATGTGGAGTGAGATCACTTCCTCTCACTACCTCCATCCCATGGTACTCAGTAATTTGACCTGATCTACTCAGGAAACAGCACGTCCTGTACAGACTCACTTGCTCAGTGTGTGGTCGTCACTCTCCCCAGGACCAAGGAAGCCAGGTGGTCAGGAATGCTATAGAAACATCCTGTACAGTTGACGTGTGTGTTTTGTCTGCTCTCAGGGCTCGTCCTGTAGGCTCTCTCTTCCCCATTCTGATAGATGCTTATGGAGCATGAACATGAAAGGGAGGGAAGTGAGCTACTGTGCTGTGCAACTGTCACTGACACACAGTACATGTTTGCTTGACAGGCTTCCATGGTCACATGTATGGCTTGATTGATCACATGACCATTGATCACATGACAAATATGTCTCATGCAGTCACATGACCATGAGAGCCCCTACAATGTCTACTTGGTAACAGAGGTCATGTACTCATGTTCCACTGAATCCTCCTGGTGTGTTGTAAATTGCTCATGTGACCAAGTACAAAGATATTAGTCCATCTGTGAGCTGCCTGAGAAAAACAAAAGCAGTTGTCTATACTGTTGTGATCTGCTTGCTAATCTATTATGTGTCACATCAAGGATACAAGAGCGTGTGTCTCACCCTCTGTGTGTGTGTGTGTGTGTGTGTGTGTGTGTGTGTGTGTGTGTGTGTGTGTGTGTGTGTGTGTGTGTGTACATGGATTTGCCCCCTGTGGGAAAACAGACACGTTCACATGAGGGTTAAGTCATTGTAATAACATTTTATATCACTATATCCACACCAGGTGTTCCTGTGTGTGTGAATCCAGGTATACTATATATTACACACATGTATTGCCCCTATGGTTAAGGGAGCCACTGTGGTATAATATTGTACAGCCACACCGATGTATGGACAGTTAGTCCTGTGGGAATGTGTACACAACTATGTACACAGTAGGGGAAGGGGGATTGAGTAATCCAGGCCAGGTCTCACCGTTGTTTGGAGCAACCTCTGGTTATTAATTATCTCATTGTGTGTACGTACTCAGCTAAAATCTAATTACACGTGTTATCCAAGTTGATGATGGACATGACGTGTCTGTGTTTTGGAAGATTGAGGTATTCATAGGGTGTAATGTTCTTCCTGTGTGTATACGTTTTCCAGCTGCTTCCTGGATTCCGTTTACACAAAGTACATGTCATGTCCATTGTCACCACCTACAGCAGTTGGAATTCACATGCTACGTCTTGCACGTCATCCAAGGAGTAAACACATTACCAATAGTGAGGGGGGAGGAGAGTGGGGAGAAGAGGAGGGGTGAGAGGGAGGGAGGATGGGAGAGAGTGGAGGATGTGGAGATATCCGTGTGATACCAGAGTCTGTGGTGTGCATTTTGCTAAAACTTGTGGAAGGAGCTATAAGGAGCTTGAGGGAAGTAGAGGATGTCTTGTCTGTACTACTATTCTCTCCATTAGTACATGTACCACTTTTCACTGTGAGCATCAAATCAATTACTGATCCTTCTGTTGAATTGAACAGCCACAAACCCATTACAGGAGCTAACTTGGCAGAGGTGTGGAGCTTGTCAGTTTGTTAGTAAGCTACCTAGCTCCCCTAAGTAATCTGTACCAGCCTATCATGCCCCTGTCAGGCACCTGCTTTATTGCCCCCCCCCCCATCCAACACCCCCTTTCTCTTCACTCTCCCCAGCCACTCGTACCAGCGAACAAGTTTATTCAGATTGTGCTGTGAACATGTGACAATCATGAGACAATCATCATTTTTGCTTCACCTGTATGTGTGTGAGAGAGAGTACTAGAGGGCATTGGGTGTGTGTCCTGCATAGAAAGGTGACTTTATTTAGCCACAAGTGGTGTGTGATCATTTCTGCTTGAGTGTGCTTCGGCTGCTTATCAGAAGAACTAGCAGAGGAAACCTTGAATGGTAGAAAATTGATGATTTAGTTTGGGGATTAAGAGGGCAGGTGTCTGCCTTTTGAACTACTACTGCTTCCATATGAGTGCTGTATTGACCTGACCCAAGAGCTGTTTTGCAGAGAAGCTGAGCAGTATACATGCAGGGTGTGGTGTCCAGTGGTGACCTTTCAATGAGGTGTGAGGGATAAGACCAGAAGAGGCCACACTAGTCTAGGACTATATACGATGTTAACATGCATATTTGTCTTTTTATTGGTTAATCTCAGTAGGTTATGTCTGTGTGGAGCACACACACAGACACATACACACACACACACACACACAGACACATACACACACACACACACACACACACACACACACACACACACATACACACACACACACACACATGCACACACACACAGCCCAAACACACACACACACACACACACACACACACACACACGCACACACACACA
>CAUJGJ010000258.1:2263600-2271100 GCA_963170055.1 Halisarca cf. caerulea | reverse complement strand
TCACAACTCATGAGTAAAGTTTCATTGATTTGTGTGTGCTTATAGATAACACACATTCCTGGTTGAGCTACACTCCCATGCAAGATAGAAAAGCCCCTGGTTGATGTATTCTCCAGAGGAGTGCACACATGTTCCACATGAAGTTAGAGTGAAACCTGAAGACAGGTGGTCCATAACCAGCAGTACATGAGCATCACCCCAAGTCGGCCTATAAACCAGTCTGTACTGGTCTCTGTAGACAGGAGGTTCCATACAGGTGGTCTTTAAGACAGGTTCACTGTATGTCCACCTGAAACGAATGTATTACTCGTAGTCTTGTGGTTCACGAACTATATTGAGCTTCACGTGTGCAGGTCAATTTGGGGGTATATCAAATGCACCTTCGATGCTGCATGCTCTATGCCAACAACAACACCTGTGCAGAGAGTGTTTACATCATCGTCTGTGGGTGCATCTAGTCACATGCAATGTATACACCCTCTTCCTCTCTTGGTTATACTGTGGGAATGCCAATCTGATGACACAGTGATGGTGTCATAACAATTAGTTTTACCTATGCTGTTACCATGAAGATACCATGGTAATTCCTTGACAACCAGCTAATGACATGTCACAATTATCTTAGGTTGATATAAAATTTCATCAAATGCATGATTCTATATTTAGGATTACATGTTGTCAAATTGTAGATAATTTATACTAGTTCTATACCACATATTATATACAATCCTGTATATGTGTTTACATTAGTTCTACATCTGTTTATATAATCTCATATATGAATTTGTATTAGTACTAAGGCACACATGATGTACACTGTACTATGCTTTTATATTATAGTACTGTATACAGTACATGTTACTTTGTGTACAAGTGAACCACAAGCATATCATATGGAGCACGGCAGTCCATGTTATGTAGTGACGACGTGAAAACATAGCTAGAGATATAGTAAGCATACGTTCTGTCACTTAGTATACACAATGTGTATATGACCCGAGGAGGCCGGGTGGGCTATCGTCTTCTCGCTTGTTGAGATCAAGCAGGTAACAAATGTCATACATGTGGCTAACATGTTGGTGTTGTGTGCACCATCTGGGCCGGGGTCTTGTTGGTGTTGTGTGCACCATCTGGGCCGGGGTCTTGTTGGTGTTGTGTGCACCATCTGGGCCGGGGTCTTGTTGGTGTTGTGTGCACCATCTGGGCCGGGGTCTTGTTGGTGTTGTGTGCACCATCTGGGCCGGGGTCTTGTTGGTGTTGTGTGCACCATCTGGGCCGGGGTCTTGTTGGTGTTGTGTGCACCATCTGGGCCGGGGTCTTGTTGGTGTTGTGTGCACCATCTGGGCCGGGGTCTTGTACACGTCCCCCCTTCACTTACATTGACAGAGATTATGAAGCCACTCTCCTCTGACACTCAATGGGGCTTGAAAAAGTGTCAGCTTAGGAGGTTGTCGGATTACAGAGTGCCTCTTAGCATACTTCTATGTAGTGATTGTACCTCATAAGATGGTCAAATTAGAGAGAATGTCAAATTACAGAGGTGTCAGATTACAGAGGTTTCACTGTATCGACTTGCATATGTACTGTAGCTACTGAGATTGGAACACGGTGTAGTCACGTAGAATGTGATCCCATGCATGTGTGGATTCAGGAAACCTATCCAGACAATTCGGTTATACACAATACATTATAGTTCACTGCATCAACACAAGACATACCGTTATAGTATTTAATATGGAGTAGTTGTATTAATATAATATGTATTAATTCAATATATATGTAATATCACATATACTTTCAGTTTTAATGATATAATGTAGTAATTACTATGTATTAGTTTAATGTACTTTAGCATTGATTAATTTTAGCATTTACCCTTCAATAATTGCTGAAAATTAATCTTCACTCATGGAGAAGCCAATATTTCTATCGCAAATGGTTGTAGGTCTTCTGTTGTTATGAGGTAGGCCTGCTCAACCTGGTCATGACAATGTGCGAACGTGTGTGCACTTGTCAGCAATTTAACCCTTTTTTCACTATCGGCTTGTCATGTGCGAATGTGACCCCTGTTTATCAACTTCAGCCAACTTGTCTTTTTCCGAGACGCAAACAACATTGCAGTCAATACATTACTGTTTATGAACCCTTGCCTTATCAGCAAAATGCACTCGGTGCCGTTGACGTGCTTAGTGACTGGTGTCTCCCAGGATGATGAAATATACCCCAAACATGCCCGTCTTTGGTAGGTATTCAGCAGGCGTGAGAGAGGTGTGTACGTATTCATGCTCTTGAGTGATAGGGCTTCCAGTATCAAGCTGCAGGAAGTTGACCATTGCAGAGTTTTGCATGACCCTGTCATGAGATTCTATTTGCCTGCTTTTATAGTTAGTGGACATTGTCTGTAACACTTTGAACCCAATTTGGCTGAGTACCTCTTGTACTATCTCTTGCATGCTCTGTGTGTGTGTGTGTGTGTGTGGTGTGTGTGTGTGTGTGTGTGTGTGTGTGTGTGTGTGTACATGTGCATGTGTGTGTGTGTGTACATGTGCATTTGTGTGTGTGTACATGTGTGTGTGCATGTGTATGCATGCATGCATGTGTGCATACATGTGTGTGTGTGTGTGTATTTGTGTGTGTGCACGCATGCATGCGTGCATGTGCACGTGCACGTGTATGTGTGTGTGTGTGTGCGTGCATGCATGTGTGCGTGTACATGTGTGCTACATATTTGGTGTAACCTATGTCGTCCTTAGTCTCCCTGTGTAGTAAGAGACCTACATGCACAAATCCGTATGTACTCATAGGTAAGTTCACACATGTGAACACACACATATGTGTGCACACAAAGACACTTACACACACACACACACACACACACACACACACACACACACACACACGCACACACACACACGCACACACACACACACAAAGTCCACATATATGTTTACATACACTTACTCAGAGACGTAAAGATCTCCATGCTTCTGTATTACATTCACAGGCACAACAAAAACATGTTATTAGTTCCAGTTTCAATTCTCCTCTTCCAGTTTTAGTTTACAAACTGGAAGTTGCTAGCATTCACCTTTCATTAGTTTACTATACTTTGTTATGACTCCCAGTCTGTGTATGTCTGTTGAATCAATTGCTCAACATAGGAGATATGTGCGTGACTGTGTGCGTGTTTTGTGTGTGTGCGCTCGAGTGTCTCTCTCTGGCTGTGTATATGTGCATGTGTGTCTCCTTCTCTACATGTGAGTATGTATGTGCGTCTCTCTCTTTGTGTGTGCTGTATGTCTGAGTGTCACCCTCTCTCTGTGTGTATGTATACGCGTGTCTATGAGTGCGTATGTGCGTCTCTCTCTGTGTGTGTGCTGTACGTCTGTGCACCTTGCACCGGTGACCTCCTAAGCTGACATGTCTGGAGCTCTTCTTTTGCTTGTATTTTCACAGTTGATACTGTGTTATCTGATATTGCACATGTGAAGATCTGTTGAGCTGCTGTGGAATGTCCAAATGCAGTACAAGATGTATTGTCTTACAGCTCAGGCATTGTGAACTGTGTTTGTGTGTGTGTGTGTGTGTGTGTGTGTGTGTGTGTGTGTGCGCGCGCGTGCATGTGTGTGCATGTGTGTTGCATGTGTGCGCTGTGTATGCGTTTGCACTGTGTGTATTTGAGTTTTAGAAAACTTGTGAGCCGGCCAGCTATGGCCCTGGAAAATCGAATCACTCGGGCATCAATGTTATCTCAGAAAAATTATCATATTCTTTATGAGCAGACAGATCAATGCTTGTGCAGTAGCTAAACATTGTGATGCATGGCATTTGAAACATGTGCTGTTGTCCTTCACGAACTGTGGACTGTAGTAAACATGAAACATGTGAGGTCGCAGAAGAACTGCATGCTTCATGATTTGACCAGCCATGCATGGCAATTAGGAACTACTATGAAAAATTAGTTAAGATATGTTTATGGATGCCATTCCGCACTTACATGCAGAATACACGAAACCAGACCACTTGTATACAAAGACCACCTGTCTATAGTGACCACTGTAGGCTGGCCCATGGACCACCTCAGTGATACCAATACACCTGTGTCTAAGGACCACAAGCGAGCAAAGAACGCCATCACTTGTTCCCTTGAGTTGCTGCTATAGGCAGGTTTCACTACATGTGGCTGAATTTGTGTTTGAACAACAACTCTATACACTGCGAACATGTGTGTAGGTTTGTGTTCCTCACATCTGCCTGTACTGTGAAATGCGACTATACTGTGCGATGGGTTCATTGCAGTCTCTGTGTGTATGGGCACACTCGGTCATGTGTGCATTTCGTATGTATGCATGCGATCTACAAAGGACCCCCCTGCAATTACTGCACATTCTGAACCCTGCAATATATCACCTTTCAGCATTCTCTTTGATTCGCTTTCTACTAGCATAATTAGATTTTCACTGAGCGTTGTCCTATGATTTGTGTTGCTAAGTTACTAAAGGGTTAAAGTTTGCGATGCCCACAAGAGTAGTGCTGTGTGTCTTGTTTATGCATACTGCATGCGGTCAACGATACAGGCAGGTACATTTGTGTAGCGTCTGACGGGTTTGTTTTCCTTGTGCAGAGTTTGCATAGGGACATACACACACACACATTGACTGGTCAACAGTGCACAATGCACAGGCGACCCCACTACAGTCTGTATGTATACCAATGGAGTCTTATCTGTGTATACTCATGTGGGTCTTATGTTTACCAAGTGGGACTCTTTCCAGCCCACTGGTTTGTGACTTCAGGTGTGCAATATCTGTGATTGTGTTGGTTGTCTTGTGACAACTCCTGCACATGGAGATACCCATACCCACAGCCAACACTTATGGATACACACCTCAGGCTGTACATATTGATCAATACATATTGTCTGTAAACTTTCTACAATGCAGCTCATATAAGGCACCTTGCAGCATCTTTTATACTTATATCTATTGAAGAACGGTCATAGAAGACAAATAAGCTGTTTTTGGAGCTCCAAAATTTACCGGAAGTGAGTTTTCAGTGAAAATACAGTCAATGTTAATGTATGTGCAGCCATGTTTTTTCTTCCATCTCATCCCCCCCTACATATGAATCACTACTGTGGTTCATGGTATGTACATATGTACATAAAATGAGGTTGTATACACGTGAACATGCATACACATGGGTGAAGTTGTCTCTCATATGTATGCACATGTACCCATACACACAAGCACACACACACACACACACACACACACACACACACACACACACACACACACACACACACACACACACACAAGTACACAAATTCAAGGAGAGATTATTGCACTCTAGCTTGTACTTGACCTGTTTGTGGGCCAGGCCTCCATGGCATCAGCTGTTTTGATGTAGAAACTGTTATGATACGAACACATCTCAATGAGATAGCAACAACCTGAGGAATAGCCCATTGAGCACTCAACAAGCAATGGGTTGTTGTTCTCAACATCATCCTGTTAGACAAAGCATATAGGTTCAAACCACACATTGACCGGTGACCAATATGCCACTCTTGGCCTAGTCAACACCAACATCAGTACTAGAGAATAGCACACTTTAAGCTCACTAATATTGCGGCTCACTCACAGTGTTGTTGGGTCAGCTGACTATTGTTTGTACATCTGTGACACTGTGCACATGTGTATGGGCGTCTTCAGTACAATAGGTAATAAGTCCTGATTGTGTATGGTAGCTGTGTGTGTGTGTGTGTGTGTGTGTGTGTGTGTGTGTGTGTGTGTGTGTGTGTGTGTGTGAGTGTCTTTGTGTACATATGTGTGTGTGTGTGTGTGTGTGTGTGTGTGTGTGTGTGTGTGTGTGTGTGTGTGTGTGTGTGTGTGTGGCATGTGTGTTTGTGTGTGTGTGTGTGTGTGTGTGTGTGTGTGTGTGTGTCTTTGTGTACATGTGTGTATTTGTGTGTGTGTGTGTGTGTGTGTGTGTGTGTGTGTGTGTGTGTGTGTGTGTGTGTATGTAGCTGTTTATAGAAAGAAAGGGCATGTACATGTGCATCTGGGCAGGTACAGTACATATTACATATGTGAGCAGGCAGATGCCAATAATTAGCATGCATTTAACACACAAGGGTAGATGTGAGCTAAAGAGATTCAGACCCATTCATGAATTTAATTATTGTATGCCCTCTGCTTTATCACAAAGAGGCCACATGTTTTTACATCAGGGGCAGGATTGGGCCTGTCATCATTAGTGGAAGATTGTCAATTACTCATTTTACATCACTTGTGGAGGCCTAGGAAGTGTTGCTTTAGTGTAGAAATTATAGATTTCTAATTAAATTGGTGTGTGTGTGTGTGTGTGTGTGTGTGTGTGTGTGTGTGTGTGTGTGTGTGTGTGTGTGTGTAATAAGTAATAATTTACAGCTACTTAGAATTTTAGGGAATATACTTATGAGCCAATATATTTATGAGCCAATATATTTATGAGCCAATATAATGACTAATACTTCACATCATGTTTCCCTATACAAGGGACTTCCACTGCTTGAAAGACGTTAGCTCATCGTGTGTCAGTTGGACACTTGAAGTGAACATAACAGAAGCTGTATATATTTGGTATCGTTTTAGTCGTGTAAGAGCATTGGCTAGGTGCCTGATACTTCCCAATAGTGCACACACCGGGTTTCATCTCTTGTGACATAAGCACCGTGTGTTGTCGCAGTTGTACAGTTATGTGTAGTAGTGCTTCCATAGCTGTAGTATACTGACGCAACACGTATCTCCGTAAATGTAAGTTCTAATTTTAGACACCGTTCGCATGACGTCATAAGAAGAAGCTGATCTTTATAAAAGTTCGTTGCTGGGTGCTTGCAGTAGATTTTAGCTTTGAAGGTTGTTCAAAATCGAGCTTGTGAGGTGTGTAGCAAGCGTGCTTTTATAGCTAAGAGTTGCAGACAGCAATGGATAACTTCAGCTACGACAGCTTCATGTATCATAACCAGGCCTACCCCGGAATCGACTCGTCCGTCCCGGAGCTGGGAAATCAACAGTTTTCATCTTTTAGCATGTTGGACGATGCCCCGTACTACACCGAGCCAAACGGTATGTACAAGCAAGTAAACCCGGTTGCTGGTGGAGTGTGCCGCCACCAACCATTATCTACCGTGAAAACGGAGCAAAATCCGGGTCTGTACACGCACCCTCACACACCCGCACAATTTCAGCTGGGGGATACCGCATTCTTTGGTAACCGTGGACACTACATGTCGGGCAGTCCGAGTGGCCCTCCCGTCTCTCCTTACGGCAATCACAGCGTTTCGGAAGGTACGGTCAGTTCTACCGTTTCTTCTCCGAGGTCTCCCCACGGTTTTTCTCTCCCGCGAGAAGATGAAGATGTTGCCCGAGTGAGCGACGACCAATTGACTCAGATGTCGGCTCGTGACCTGAACAAGTACTTCAAGGAATACTCGCCAACCGTCATTTCTCAACT
>CAUJGJ010000258.1:2231100-2258600 GCA_963170055.1 Halisarca cf. caerulea | reverse complement strand
CTTTCATGAGCAAATACTGTATGTCATAGTTTTCTTCCTAACCACAAAAACTACAATATTTCCCCCTCAAAAAGTATACGTACACTCATACTACATACGTATGTACAAACATATATGTATACAAAGAGCAGAGATGAACACAAAAATACAGTTTAAAAACAGGCACACACACACACTATGCTTGTACATGCACACACACACACACAACCACATACACACACATACACATGTACACACACACACACACACACACACACACACACACACACACACACAAACACACACACACACAAACTTACACACACACACACACACACACACACACACACACACACACACACACACACACACACACACAAACATACACACACACACACACACACACACACACACACACACACACACACACACACACATACACACACACATACACAAATACACAAATACACACATACAGATGTTGCACATAGGGTTAAGCATATACATACAAATATACTGGCACCAACATCAACTGAAGGGGTTAGACCCTTCACTACTATGGCTGCTCAGAGTTACGTAGCAACAGGGAAGAAGATGATTGGCTCTGGTTTCTTCAAATAAATCTGAGTTGACAAAGTCCATGAGAACCAATTGAGAGTGTTAAGATGTTTTGTCAACATAACACATTCACAATAATGTTAGGTTGGACAGTTGGACGGATAGGTCATGCTTTAATGTAAGCAGCGTATCCATGCCAGACATACCTCAAGTGAAATACAGTGCAGGCATTCTGGAGCAGGTGTGTGTATGCCATTGGCACTTCACTACAAAAGTCTGCATGTGCTGACACAGGAAAGTACTGTCTGACCGGAGAGTAAGATGTAAGGGGTGGAAGTTGTAGAAATTCTTCAATTTAAGGGTGAACTTTGATCACTGTGTCAAATTACTATGAAGCAGAAATATCTGCATACCTACCTACGTACATAGGTAAACCATACATAAAGATGCACATAGGGACAATGGCACTTATACACTAACCATTATCAACACACACACACACACACACACACATACACACACACACACACAGGTGTGCACACCACCCATCCACACACACACACACACACACACACACATGTACACACACACACACACACACACACACACACACACACACACACACACACGCACACACACACACACACACACACACATACACATACACACACACACACACTTGTAACTCACTACCTCAGTAAACTACGTAGATACAAGAGTATATACAGGGCAATGTACATATGTACATACGTACGTACATATGTGTGTCCCTACATACCAGTAGGCATTCTCGACTCATTGGTAAGCGAGCACAGCCATTCAGCCCAGTCACAACACAAGATAAAGGACACTTGGACACGGATCAGCGATCAGCGCAACAATAGGTCTAGTATCAACACAAATATATGTCCAAAAAGCAAGGTAAGACAGGAACAGGTAGTCCTATCCCATGTGTACGCAGTGTACAGAAACCAATTATGAATTTGAGAATTTTATGTGACTGTAATCTCAACGCCTCGATGGTCCTCAAAGCAAGTAGCAATGTATACTCTACATACACCTTCCACGGTAGTACACACACACACATACACACACACACATACACACACACACATACACACACACACACACACACACACATTACAGTTCATAAGAGTTTACAAACTGTTACACATAAAACATGACTGAATCCCTCATGCCATGGAGAAGTGCCCTAGGGTGCTAGTTCAAAACTACTACAACTCACAAACAGCAAGGAACAAAGTACACACAACACAAAACTGTCTGAAGAGTCCAAAGATTGCTTAGAGTAGAGAGAGCAAACGCCCAAGGGGCCCAAGGGATGTTGCGTGTACTCTGTTCCCACAACTTCTAAACAGCAATAAACACAGCACACAAGCACAACACAAAACTGTCTGAAGAGTCCAAAGTCCATTCCAAAAGTTCATGAAATTGATAACAATACTGGAAAGCCAGCTGGCAAACCTCTGAAAAACAAGACCCCAGTTTGTGTATGGCAGCTGGTAGCCGTGTATGTGTAGACAAAATTGAGGAAAATTCAAAGGTCAGAGAGTCTTTGATGCTTTTGACGGATGTTTACTTGTCTTCCTTTGAGGAAGAGAGGGCAGAGAGTGTTGTAGTGGACCCAGAAGGTGTAGAAGGTGTCTCCACACAAGTTGTAATGATAGAAAGTGGGAGGAATCTGGCAGCAAGTTGTGTATCACTTTACATGTACCAAACATACACACACCACACACACTGACATACAGTATGCACATACCATACATGATATGTATATACACACACATACGTATGTACGTATGTAAGCTGGTACAATGTGCCTAATGTTAGACTTCAAGTATCAATGAAACCTCATATTTGTAGGAGGACAAAGGATTACATTACATGCCATTAGCTCAATTACTCTAAAATGGGAACGTTGAGTGCTGCCTCAGGTACAGAGCTAACTTGTTCTCGACACACACACACACAACCAATACAGCAGGGCACACCTCTAGTACAGTACATGGAACCTGCCTGAAAACCAAACACCACTGTCAGTGGATCTGTTGGCCACCTCAGTAACGCTAACACAGGTCTCTACAAAAACCACCCATCCGCAGAGACCAATACTGCTTGGCCCACAAGCGGTCTGTACAAACAGGTTTCAAGGACTATTGCAGGTGCAAACAAACTACTTGTCTTTCTGTCAACTGCAAGGGTGCATACCCATGTGTGATGAGTGAAGAGATTGCTCATACAAAACCATTAGAGAACCCTTCACTCAAAGAAGACAGAACTAACACATGTGAATGTCAACGACTTGACATGAATATACGTACATTCTTTGCAGACACGCAGGTACACACATGCACATAAGTACACAGGTAACACAGTGCGAACAGACCACCCAAGTGAAACAAGTTGAGAACCCATGTAGTAAGTACGTATCTCTCAAGTCATGTGAAACTTGTTGGACTCAGACAGGAAGTACAGAGTACATACAAGCCTACACATACGTACGTACATCATGTGGGCTAAGGTTGTATTACACATACGTACACATGTACGTACATATATTATACATACACACTTACAGAGCCACCATACGTAGGCTGGGCAATAGGCCACCTCAGTGATACAAAAACACATCCTTATAAGGGTCTCCTGTTTTCAGTGATACCACTGCCGCTTGGCCCTTGAGTGGTCTTCACATACAGGATTCACTGTATGTACACAATGCATGCCGTGTAGCCTTGAATGTGTGTAGTGAAGCCCAGCCAACATGGGTGTGCACAGGGCTGCAGTTTGTGTGTGTGAAAAGTTTGTGACCTTAGCAGTGCCCATATACTGATGCATTCAGTATGTGATCAATAGACAATGCAAATGGAATACCCGTGTATGTATGCACATATATATGGGCATACGTACGTATATATTGTGTATGTATGTATGTGTGTGTGTGTGTGTGTGTGTGTGTGTGTGTGTACATACGTACGTATGTGCATGCCTGTGCATACGTGTATGACTCATGTCCACTGAGGAGGAATACTTCATACTTGTCAGCATACAATTACATACATGCACATGTAAGTATGCATATACACATGTGTACGTACGTCCATACAAATATACGTAGGAACACAAGTGGACAATGCATCAGTGTTGGCACAAAGGAATGTGCATACATCCGTACAAATATGCATATTGCATTGTACGAATAGGAGAAAACATCCTGAGCACATGCACATACACATAATATAAACACATACATACATACATACACACAGGCAAGTATGCATATATACATACACATTTACATACGTACATACGTACGTAGATACCTTTATACATATTATGTGTATGCTAATGGGGAGACATAGAGCTTTAAGTAGTGAAAGGAATACATACGTAACTGAATAGTGTTGTGGTGTTACTGTGTATGGGTGCTTGTTGACAACATGGCAGGTAGCTGTTTGGGCCTCCAGTTCGTCTGGGAACGCTTTGGTTTTTGCCCCAACCTGTTTCTGTATTCTACCATAGTAGGAATAAACTTGCCAAGCACACCAGTCACTGCCAAGCATGTCAGACTCATAACTAGCTAGTAATACAGAACACACATACGTATGTACATACATATGTACAGGTACACAGAACAGACAACAAAGCAATGTACAAACATTGCACATAGGATAGGAAATCTTATTCAGTCTGGGGAGCCAATAGCCTGAGACTACTACAAAGGTAGCCAGAAACCACCCACATACGTATGTACATACATATGTACGTACATACGTACGTACGTACATATTAGGATGAAAGCATGTATGAATGTACGTACATACGTACATATGTATGTATGTACGTACATATGCACAACACATTTGATCTCTCTTTAAGCAAAATGACCTGTTTTACAGGTCTTATAATGGGAGACCTTGTTTAGAATTCACACTTTCGACACACACTGAAAAATTCAGTACACATCTAACATGTGCGGACGTATACAGGATTCTGTATGTACATACGTACGTATGTACAATTCTGTACTATGCAGTAACACTGTTGCCACTAGGTGGCAGTCATGGTCCCCACCCTCCCTACCTTCAACAGCTTATACCATCATCAAATAATCACACACATGTACGCACGCACACACACACACACACACACACACACACACACACACACACACACACACACACACAGTGCACACAAACATTATCAATGTCAAATACAAGGAATACACGTAGTTAGATGCACATACATAGGTATGTACCCTGTGCACACACACAGAAGTCATGCAAGACTGATGCTAATTGAATTCATTATCGGTAATGAAATTCATGATCTTGGCCCTCCATTCATTCATCTCTCGAGGGTTCAACCAACAGCGGGACGATAACACAGCCTAGCCACCACACAAAATTGCGTAAGGTACGTACGTACATTCTTACGTATACAGTACATGTGACGCACACACGTACTTGTACATGTACATACATACGTACGTATGTATGTACATGTACAAGTACGCGTGTACAGTGGAACCTCTGATAGTGGACTCTCACAAACAAGGACACAGTATAATAAACCTCTCTACAAAGGACAAGACTTGCAGTCCCAGTATAATTCCTACAATACATTTGAACCTCCCAAAGAGGAAAACCTCTCTACAAAGAACAAATCAGCTGAATTTACGCATGTCATTCCACAAGTGTCCTTTATCCGGAGGTTCAACTGTAGGTATCTTGTGGAGTTGTTTGCATAATGCATGTGCACTCACACATCAAAGCAACTTGTTATGAAAATAGCCTACACTTGCATTCTTTGTGCTTTGATACACACACACACACACACACACACACACACACACACACACACACATACGTACATACACCAAAACACACACACACACACACACACAAAACACATATTCACCCGCTATCAACCTTTACAAAGACTACAAGCAGGTGTGCACTGTACTGCAGTGTCCTGATTTCATGTGATCGGCTCTGGTAGAAAAGTGCCAGTGACGTCAAAGCCATTATAGCACAAACACACAGACAGACAGACACACACACACACACATACACACACACACACACACACAGAGTAGGTATGCTATGAACTGTGACAGCTCCAAGTTGTGTTTGAGGAATTCCACAGAACTTGTTTATCCCATACCTTGCTGTCCCATGCACACTAGATAAGGCTTCCCCTGACACCCAGCTTCACTTTAGAGCCAAAGATAAGAATGTCAATCAGACTTAATTTCCTTAAGGCCACAGAGCTGTGAATAGACTAATGGTGATGCTACAAAGGATGATTGCAGCGTAGCAGTACAAGGAGTGTCAATGTTGAAAGTGCCAGCATAAATCAATGGTATATCAGTGAACAGACAATGACTCTGGACATCAGTGTACGCTATACAAACACACACATGCTCATGAGGCCCAGTATAAGCACCCACACTAGGCACACATAGATGTTAACAGACAGACAGACACACACACACACACACACACACACACACACACACACACACACACACTTTCTTCGTCCCAGAAAGTACAACCAAGAATAAACAAAAAACGGCTGATGAGAAAGTACGTACTACACTTTGAGTGTAATATGATAAAGAGAAAACAAATTCCCAGTCTAATCCCGTTTCTGAAATCACAAGTGAAGAACTGAACTGAAGTGAGATAATATTATGTAGGTACGTACGTACGTACACACCTACGTACGTACGTACACACCTACCTACGTACGTACACACCTACGTACGTACGTACACACCTACGTAGGTACATACATAGGTACACGAGTAGATGCAACATGACTGGAAACCCATATCCTACAGGTGAATTAGGCTGGGCTGCATGTGACTAGCACATGCACACAGATGATGTGTGTGTACTGCAATATGCACGTTTGTACTTACATCCTGAATGCACGTACGTACACAGGTGCACACACACACACGACACAGTCTCTATGTATGTAGATACGTATGCATATTCGTGTGTGGGTACACACAAACAAGTATATACGTACATTGCAAACACAGGTATGTGTACAGGTGTGTGTACGTAGTTACACAGTCGCAGGTGAAGACCACACACAAAAGCAGGCAAGAAAAATGGATACTACAGTAGGTCCCTACTACAGTTGGTGAGGAAATTCCACCATTCCCATAAGCCACAATTCAATACACTGTTCCCATAGCAATTGATTAACACAAAGTGCCACCCTGGAATGGCCAGCCAATCTGCATCACATCACAAGGAACTTTTGACACCTTGTGTTAGGATTTCATTGGCTGGTGAAACGGAAGGTCAACAGTAAGTAAACAAGGACGGCTCGTGAATATTGTTGAAGAAGGGGCCTTTTCACAGGGGATACCCTTTAGTCTACAACTATGAATATTGTTAAACAGCCTATGAATGTGTGGCTGTGGTGGATAACAGCATGCCCCAGGTAGACACATGTACACACGTACATGGGTGCATGTTTGACAATGTTACTATGGAGTTTGAGCTGGTAGTGCAGTGTGTGTGTGTGTATACATATGTGTGAGTACATGCACACCAACACACACACACACACACACACACACACACACACACACACACACACACACACACACACACACACACACACACCACAGGGACACTTACTAAAGACATACGTACGTACATATTTACATATGTACGTACGTATCTACAGACTCAAGCCCCACAGTGCTCACTGACATCAGCTCCCAAATCTCCCAACCTCTTTCCTGTTTATGGTCTTCCTAACATCTCATTGCACACACATAATTCCTAACATCTCATTGCACATACATAATGAATCAATCAGCAAACAAAGTCGCTATCCACAATTAATCTTCTACTCCAAATTACTCCTAATAACCTGATTTGTAATTGAAACAACAATTAATATTGCCATTTGCACACTGTGCGACTGCTGTAGGACAGAACACGTACAAATGTGAACATGGCAGCAAATGAGGACTACAAGTAACGCAGACAAAATATGCCCATATCCACATACACACAAGTACGTACATGCTTTACCGTAGAATGTACATACGTATGTACATAAGAAAATATGCATGTACGTACGTTGAAAGAGCCTTACACTAATCATGAACTGTAGAGGTCAGAAAATGTCACCATACTCACAACAACAGCCCAAACTCTTGAACTAGCCTCATTACCAATGTCATGTACAATGCTATTGACCCAGAGAAGTTGCACACACATAGACACACAGACACACACACAGACACACAGACACACACACAGACACACACACAGACACACACACACACACACACACACACACACACACACACACACACACACACACACATGGACACACAGACACACACACAGACACACAGACACACACACACACACACACACACACGTACACACACCAACCAACCCACACAAAGAGCCCTCCCAAGCATGCACATACGTACGTACACTTTCACCTAGCATTGTGCCCTACCTGAATCAGTGCACAATCAATTTTGGCTAGTCGTCTAGGCTAACCAGGCATTCTCACAGGGATTGGGCTAACCAGGCATTCTCACAGGGATTGGGCTAACCAGGCATTCTCACAGGGATTGGGCTAACCAGGCATTCTCACAGGGCTTACTCTCATGGGAAAATCACATTAACTACTCAGCCTCCCACCCACACCAGCCTGGCTATTACATTATTGATATCTACACTGACAGTCTGGGGGACAGGAGTGCTGGCCACACTGCATACATACGTACATACATATATTCACACAATTGGCATAATATTGATCAGTACAGGTAGGCACATACTCAGGGTACGTATGTACAAGCATACATACAGTACATAGGTACATAATCACAGTACAATACGTGTAACATGACGCCTGCGTATTAGGCAGTCTAAGGTGAGGAGGGCTCCATTCCAGGTCAGAGTGCTTGTGATCTACTGCCTGGTCCAGGACAAATCCTAGTCAGCCACAGAGTGGAGAGGGCAGGGTACGTACACACGTATGTACATATGTACGTACGTATGTACAATACACACACACACACACACACACACACACACACACATACAATGTACATACGTACGTATGTATATGCATATGCGATAGTAACTGTGGACAAGGTACCTACGTATGTACATACACCAACATAACACCAGTATATACGTAGAAGCTCACACCAATGCATTCTGTATACGTAAATGTACACAGCTCAACTATATACAAATATACACTTTAGGATAATACATACTCGTACAGACTATGTACGTATGTGCTAACCAATGCATGCCTACACATACTGTACCCACAGACTCTGTCTAAGGAGACGGCACATGTGACTCCTGACCCTGAGTGTCCAGTAACAAAGGCTGCACGGCTGTGTGTGTCTGTTTGTTTGTTGGTAGCTTCATGTTTTCTCACACACTTATACCAACTCTTGGTCACCAACTGTGGGAGATTTACTGTCCTCTAGACCAAAGGAGCCTTCAAAGAGGCCCTTCAACAACTGCATGAGACAGCTCTTCAGAGCTGTGTGGTTTGGGGGAACATGTTTAAACTTGGGCAGGAACTGCTGTGCTCTGTGTGGGTGGCTGTTATCAGGAGTTTGGGTTGTGAGTGGGCGGTTGTTATCAGAGGATTGGGCAATAGGTAGAGCTGTATTGCTAAAATATACCATGTTTTTGAAGAGTAGGTGTGCGTGTGTGGGAGGAGGTGTGTGTAATGGGTAAACAACCAACCAAACCGTGGGAGCAGTGGCAATAGCACACAGCTCCTACAAGGTACAACAATGACCAGAACAGCTGCCACAGACTGGTAGGCACAAACTCACTGAGCAGAAATACATACATAACACTTGCATGCAGCAATCTCAACAGGAAAACAAGACCAACACTTGTTATTTGTGACAGTGGTGAAGATACCCACTGTTGTAAAACCTGGCTACAAGGACCTCTTATGCAAAGGACCACTTGGTTACAATCCATGTGGATGGGTGTTCCTTATACAGAGGTGCATTAGCATCATTGATGTACGTACATACGTATGTACGTACATATGTCACAGATCAGCCTATGGTGGTCATCATATACAGACGATCCATATTAGACAGGATCTTTAAGACAGGTTTCACTGAACGGCAAACGGCTTCACTTGAAATACGTACTTACCTATGTAAGCAGGTCTCAAAGTGTTGTTAGTCCTAGCAAATAGCACACGTACATGACATACGTACGTACATACATATATACATACACATGCAAGTATCTACTGTACGTAAAATACAATTTTAAATGAGTATTCACACTTGCATAATCATTATGTACCCATAGAGTCTTCAAAGGCTGAATCAATTAGGCCAGCACACAGGGATGGAGAGCTACCTACACCTGTAGCAGGTTTGGGAACTGTCAATAACACAGACAAATAGCACAATACACATCACACAGTTCAGGATACCTTTCAAATTGCTTCACACACACAGCACTGTGAGCCAGGTGTATTTCAGTACATACATACGTATGCACTGCAGGTGTTGGAGATACTGGACTGATGTATGTAGATACATACGTACTACTGTAGGTGAGTAGACAGGTACTAAAACTGATTTCACACAGGTAACTAGGCAGGATAATTACAAGGAATTGCAAAATGCTAGACAATTTCAGCTGAAGCAATCCACAGGGATGAAGTCATACAATTTGGAGGAAATATGTTCAACTACATAGTACGTACATGACCATTTTCCTAGTTGGCACAGGCTCCTGATTATCATACACTCCTGGTTAGTACACACTCCTGGTTAGTACACACTCCTGGTTAGTACACACTCCTGGTTAGCACACACTCCTGGTTAGCACACACTCCTGGTTAGTACACACTCCTGGTTAGCACACACTCCTGGTTAGCACACACTCCTGGTTAGTACACACTCCTGGTTAGTACACACTCGGTGGTTAGTACACACTCGGTGGTTAGCACACACTCAGTGGTCCTGGTTGGAACACACTCCTGGTTGAAACACACTCTTGGTTGGAACACACTCTGGCTGGAACACACTCTGGTTGGAACACACTCTGGTTGGAACACACTCCTAGTTGAAACACACTCCTGGTTGGAACACACTCCTAGTTGAAACACACTCCTGGTTGGAACACACTCCTAGTTGAAACACACTCCTGGCTAGTGCACTCTTCTGGCTAGCATACGTACGTATGTACACATTAACAAACCACAAATGTATTTTGATTCCACTCTACCATAGATACTAGAACCACCTATGCATCTATGATTCTACTAACTTACAGTATGTACATACGCATGTAAGTACATATACATACGTACGTATGTATGTACATACGAACATTACATATACATATGTACATACGTATATACTACGACAGAAGGCAATTAAAAAACATCATTGAAGTATGCACAACCTTGTCAGGTTCTACTACGGCATACACAAATGCACCACAAACATATGCAAACACACACAAAAACACACGGCAAGGCTGCTCCATACATATGACAATCTTAATCAGTGATTTAACGACTAGGGCCAGACAGAGTATGTATGTATCATGGTCTTTGCTAGCCAATTCCTTAACACTAGGGGCCACTCATGTGCACACAACAGCTAATTCAGTACTTGTGTACACACGTGTATGTGCATGTACATAGATAAGTACATACGTACGTACGTATGTCATTAAATACAAAAGCCAACAAACATACATACATACGTATGTACGTACGTACAGTGCACATATACGCACGCACGCACGCACGCACGCACGCACGCACGCACACACACACACACACACACACACACACACACACACACACACACATACACCTCCAGTCTCCACAAAGACTACAAACCAGTGTGTACATACTGCATGGCAGTGTCCTGATTACCACTACACATACGTATGAACATACGTTCAGTCCACCAACACCTCTGTATAAGTACGTACAAGGTTATTACACAACACCTTATAAAGTTGCAGTATGATCCTTGTTCTCACACCGCGCCCTGTATAGTGAGGGCAAAACTACGGCTGTAGTGTATCCTATGAATGGCAGGTCCTACCATGCAGCCAACATGGAAAGTCCACAATGCTCTCACTGTTTTCCCAAATATGTACAGTACCCAGGTACAAAATCTCTACTCAACTTACTTGTTCAAACTGAACCCTATCCTCTGGTATTACATACAAGTGTAACACACACACACACACACACACACACACACACACACACACACACACACACACATACACACACACACACACACACATACACACACACATACACACACATACACACACATACACACACACACATACACACACACATATACACACACTTACATACACACACACACACACACACCACTAAACGTACGTACATACATAGATGGACATACGTTTGCCTCAAGCACTAACAGATGTCTAAATGTGTAACACTAGTACAAGTGAGTGCATGTATGTGTACACATGTACATCCACGGCACAGATTCATGTTCACACATGAACACACAAAGTGATCCATTTTCACACATACTGATAGCTCATGTGATCAAAGAGAGCCTGAGTGAATCTACCCACACTAGCTCTACACTGTAATGGATAGCTACTAGGTGCTGGTAACAGTATCGGTCAACCTTTCACAAGCAAGATGATGTAAGAGTTGTTGTTCACTCATTGCCCACATACTGATGCCAATTACAGGAATTACCAGAAGCCACTTGTACAACCACTCTTCCTTTTTGCACACAGTGAGAGAGAGGGAGAGGTAGGCAACCTGCCAGAGGAGCCTGAAGCCTTAAAGGAAGTAAGGTAGTGAATCTTTTACACTTTGCTAACTCCTCTAATTGCTCAACTATGCCACACTTGACAGCTTCAATCATGTACAAACTTACTACACAGGTCATCCGTCTGGCAATCAGCTGATCGTTCCCAGGATGGCAGGTGATAATCATATTAGGGGCGTTAGTGCCTTTGAGGTTGCCGGGTGGGTGCGCTGTGTGTATGTGTGTGTGTGTGTGTGTGTGTGTGTGTGTGTGTGTGTGTGTGTGTGTGTGTGTGTGTGTGTGTGTGTGTGTGTTTGTCTTGCATGCATGTGTGCATTTGTGTATATGTACATATACATGCATACGTACGTACATGTATACACACGCATGTATGTGTTGGTGTGCATGTGTGCAAGTACGTACATAAAAGTGAAAACTGCATACAATTACTCACAATATTCACATACGTACGTATGCACATATTCAAGTACACACAGTATGTGCATGCATGCATGAATACACATGCCCTCATACATATGTACATACACATACGTACATATGTACATACGTATGTGTTCCACCAAAAACACACCCAAGGCATATACATTGCCAAAAATACAGAACCAAAATAGTCGGTTACGAAGAAAGTGTGTTTTTTGAATACAAATCAGATATTTAATGCTTGGATAAACGGCATCTTTGACTGACAGAATGTCGGTTCCATTTCCACCTAGCAGCAAGTGTTTCATTTTCCATCACTCTACTCAGTCTTTGTTTGAAAGACCCCCCTCAATACAATGAACTCAGACTGAAACACGACTGACAGGACTTCAAACACTTTGAAGTCCTTTACACACAGTTCCAATGAGGCATTGTACTGCAGTCCATGTAAAGAGGTTGCTGACTGTCAGTAACCTCTTTACATACGTATATACGTTTATACATACATACTGTACCTAAGTATGTACAGTGCATAGTATTGTAAGTACATGAATGTACACTGTGTGTGTGTGTGTGTGCGTGTGTGTGTGTCTGTATGTGTGCGTGTGTGTGCACGCATGCGTGCATGTGTGTGTGTGTGTGTGTGTGTGTGTGTGCGTATGTGTGTGTGTATGTGTGTGTGTGTGCTGTTACCTAGGGTAGGTATGTATTCACTAAAATCCAGAAAGGTCAAAGAGGTGGATGGGCATGACTGGTAATGAATTGAAAGTCACATGACTAAATGTGACATCACAGGGTCTTTGAAGTTCACTTGTGATGTAGTGTACAGTCAGTTCCAGTGAGAAAAAATAGTGACCTTTTTACTTCACCTCACACCACACCCTCACTAGATGACAACATCCACAATGCAACCTCAGCAATCCAACACATACAAGTCTGTCTAATCTGACCATCTTTTGAGGCACAGTCACCAGGTTATTGTACATACATATGTTAAGAGTCACTCCATGGTCTGACAACCTCTGTACGATGGTCTGACAACCTCTGTACGATGGTCTAACAACCTCTGTACAGTGGTCTGACAACCTCTGTACAGTGGTCTGACAACCTCTGTACAGTGGTCTGACAACCTCTGTACGGTGGTCTGACAACCTTTGTACGATGGTCTGACAACCTCTGTACGATGGTCTGACAACCTCTGTACAGTGGTCTGACAACCTCTGTACAGTGGTCTGACAACCTCTGTACTGCGGTCTGACAACCTCTGTACGGTGGTCTGACAACCTCTGTACGGTGGTCTGACAACCTCTGTACGGTGGTCTGACAACCTCTGTACGGTGGTCTGACAACCTCTGTACGGTGGTCTGACAACCTCTGTACGGCGGTCTGACAACCTCTGTACGGCGGTCTGACAACCTCTGTACGGCAGTCTGACAACTTCTGTATGGTGGTCTGACAACCTCTGTACGGTGGTCTGACAACCTCTGTACGATGGTCTGACAACCTCTGTACGATGGTCTGACAACCTCTGTACGGCGGTCTGACAACCTCTGTACGATGGTCTGACAACCTCTGTACAGTGTAATCTCATTTTGCTGCCCACAGGGTGTCAGCACATAGGGGCTCCACCATACTGTGTAGGGCAGACACACACAGCCTATGGTCTGGACACTGTATTTCTGTCTCTGGAAAAGTGACAATTCTGTCAAAAACATCAGATAAATCTTGCTAGCAATCGTTGCTGAACGGGGGAACCATCCATGTATACACATACTACATAGATACATACGTATGTACATACGTATCTGCTATGGCCAAATATCCTCAGCAAAATAACAGAAAGACATTGTTTCTCATTTCTACACACATACATACGTACATACGTATATGCATGTACCATTATGAGGTAGTCATCTACCACAACCACAAAGTTGGTTTCAAAGCACGGCCTCCACACAAAGCTTTCACTGTACTGGAATACATACATACATATGTATGTATGTACGAACGTATGTACGTACATATGTAGAATCCAAACTGCTGAAGGTGACGGAAAACACAGATACGTATGTACGTACCTGCATACACTACTTCCCTGTAACAACATGAGCATGTGTGTTTACACATCAACCAGGTCAAATGTGCTAGTAAAAAGGTCAAAGTGGGAGGACACGTGTGTATGTACTTTTTCGTACTACTGGAAATGGTGTAGAGCTACGTATCTATCAGGCATGCACAGAACTCCCAAAAATGTACGTATAAAGTACATATGTAAGTGTGTGTGTGTGTGTGTGTGTGTGTGTGCTACAGGACTGAGATGGATACTCATCTGATGTCACACACACACACACACACACACACACACACACACACACACACACACACACACAACTGCAGACAGCTACCTACGTAGTACGTACGTACATACTACTGAAGCACAGATACACTGACTGTCACTTCGATATACACACATGATCACATCTTTATGAAATGGAATCTGTATTCTGTGATTGTGTGGCAATTGTGTGGAGCTGGCATCCACATTAGCACACTTAGCACATAGCACAAGCACATTACCACCAGCAAACTTGACACATACAACAAGGTACTAGCAGACAAAAACTTGATCTAATTGAAGCAGTCTTTTTAGAGCAAAATTAAAAGCTGACAGGTCTTACAACAGAAGGGTTCAGGGTAGCACTACCACACAACACAAACATGTGTACCAACTGTACATGTAGTATCCAAGCCCCCCTCTGCTTATGTCTACACAGTACAACCACACGCATATGCACATACGTACAGTGTACATACATACGTATGTACATGTGTGTGTACCACACCACAGTTTAACCACACAGTATGGACTAAAGACAGTGTAGGGCTAACCTAATGTGGGATTAACACTGGTGTAGGACTAACACTGGTGTAGGACTAACACTGGTGTAGGACTAACACTGGTGTAGGACTAACCCTGGTGTAGGGCTAACCCCGGTGTAGGACTAACCCTGGTGTAGGACTAACGCTGGTGTAGGGCTAACGCTGGTGTAGGGCTAACCCTGGTGTAGGACTAACACTGGTGTAGGACTAACGCTGGTGTAGGGCTAACGCTGGTGTAGGGCTAACCCTGGTGTAGGACTAACACTGGTGTAGGACTAACACTGGTGTAGGACTAACACTGGTGTAGGACTAACCCTGGTGTAGGGCTAACCCCGGTGTAGGACTAACCCTGGTGTAGGACTAACACTGGTGTAGGACTAATGCTGGTGTAGGGCTAACACTGGTGTAGGACTAATGCTGGTGTAGAGAACCTACACTGGTGTAGGATTAACACTGGTGTAGGACTAACCCTGGTGTAGGACTAACCCTGGTGTAGGACTAACCCTGGTGTAGGGCTAACCCTGGTGTAGGACTAACACTGGTGTAGGACTAACACTGGTGTAGGACTAACACTGGTGTAGGACTAACCCTGGTGTAGGGCTAACCCCGGTGTAGGACTAACCCTGGTGTAGGACTAACACTGGTGTAGGACTAATGCTGGTGTAGGGCTAACACTGGTGTAGGACTAATGCTGGTGTAGAGAACCTACACTGGTGTAGGATTAACACTGGTGTAGGACTAACCCTGGTGTAGGACTAACGCTGGTGTAGGACTAACCCTGGTGTAGGGCTAACCCCGGTGTAGGACTAACCCTGGTGTAGGACTAACCCTGGTGTAGGACTAACCCTGGTGTAGGACTAACCCTGGTGTAGGACTAACCCTGGTGTAGGGCTAACCCTGGTGTAGTACTAACGCTGGTGTAGAGAACCAACACTGGTGTAGGTCAGTCTACAGGCTATACAGAGCCAGGTGTCATAATGGCATTACTACTACAAAAGAAAGATCCCGTTACCAGGACAACGGTGTCAGTGCAGTGCATTCAATCATTATTGAAATAATTTGATTGCCTAGGTAATTACCCTTAGGACAACTTTTGGTCATGCCAGCACAAACCCCTTCACATTCGGCAAACACAATTCAAACTAACCAGGAGAAATGTCACTCATGGAAGAACGGAAGAAGAAAGGATACATTGTCATAATGATAGCATGTGTGGTTTCTCCAGACACAAATTTCTTCTTAACATAACAAGTGGTTGTGTGTGTGTGTGTGTGTGTATGTGTGTGTGGGTGGGTGTGGGTCTCTCTCTGTGTGTGTGTGTGTGTGTGTGTGTGTGAGAGTGCAGGGGTGGCATTGTTACAAACAGGTATAAACTTGTAAGTACAAATGTAAGCAGAGATAATAAAGACACTGTTGTCTGACCTTCCAATAATGTGACAGTCGCCTGTGTCCCTGCACATCCCGGCTGATATCCCCTCTAGTTTAGAATTTTCCAGAAGTTTCATGTCTTAACACTTAATAGGATGCGGTTTAAAGGGACTTTCAAGTGACGGCAAAGCAGACTCCACAGTTGATGACAAGTACATGTATTCCACTCCCCTGACAGCCATATAACAGTATACCTGTAAGTATGTATGAAATTAGAAACACGGCCACCACCAGAGCTAAATAATGAGCAAATTGAGCTGAAAAGGAACACTGTATGGCATGAGTGACAAAAGTATACACAGTACAATAAACAGGGTCAGAACAATATTTAGAGGTGAAATAATGTCTTACTACATCAACTACACGAGCATAACATGAGTTAACAGATAACTTTAGACAAACAACCTTCAAAAGGATGATGTGCATACGCGCGCGCATTATGACAATAAAAACAAAGAATTGAACTTTTACTCATAAAATACACAACAACAATGTACACATACACTTTATATTCTTTACAATAATCTTGAAAAGCCTTTTAGTCACAGGAACAACGAGAAAAGCTTAGGTAAGTTGAAGAAGTCGGTCTTTGACGCGAAGTATGCAATCCTTTCACTTAGTCAGGGTACTATTTTTAGTAACAAATATATCATTTTAAACAATTTGATTGGTTAGTTATTGTGTAAGGGAATTTCCCATTGGTAAAATGGCCGCCGAGAGATATGCTTCGGAAAGTCAAGAAGACAATATTGTATATTATCACTGGGGAAGAGACGGATTTAGTGAAAATACGAAGGTTAATGATAACTGGGAAGTTAGAGTCAACGATGACTGTCGAGTTTTCTTCGTCGAGTGAGTACAGGACGTGAAATCATACATTTATAACGGCGTGTGCATGAATTATTATTTACATTCCGCCCACCAAAACTTAGTCATGCTTCCAGGAAGACTTCATGGGAGCATCCTGAGTTAAAGAAAAAATACAAAGTTCCTCCTTGTGAGTAATCTCTGTCTACTACTACCACAGGAACATGTTGCACACACTTGTCTTCCTACACTGCTAATGTAGATCTACCTTATGGATGGCAAAGGTACAAAGATCAGAAAGGAAATCTTGTCTTTGTTGAGTGAGCTTGCATGTACCTGGCTACATACCAAGCCAATGTTCTCATTGACTTTTGTGTCCTTGTGTCATCCCTTGCAAGTCATCTGACGGAAACATGTTCGTACATTGACCCAAGGGTTCTGTTACCAGCCAAAACTGTCTTTCCAACCAAGTTCTCACTTCGCTCTTTTGTATTACTGAATCACAGGTGAGCACCTGCAAGTCATGTGTTGGCTGCAAGTAGTGTATACGTACATACATAGATCTACGTAGATCTACGTAGATCTACGTAGATCTACGTATGTTTTGACTAGTGCGTAACCACTTCTCTATTTCATGTGTGACTGTGTTGTCTTGTAAGTACGTACTGTACCTACTTTAGTGCACACTTCTCAGTATTACACACTCCTTACTCTGTCCCTACCTCATGTACAGTACAAAGACTAGTACACACTCCTTACTTTGTCCCTACCTCATGTACAGTACAAAGACTAGTCCATACCTCTTACTTTGTCCCTACCTCATGTACAGTACACAGACTAGTACATACTCCTCACTCTGTCCCTACCTCATGTACAGTACACAGACTAGTACATAGTCCTCACTCTGTCCCTACCACATGTGCAGAACACAGACTAGTACATACTCCTCACTCTGTCCCTACCTCATGTACAGTACACAGACTAGTACATAGTCCTCACTCTGTCCCTACCACATGTGCAGAACACAGACTAGTACATACTCCTCAACTCACAAAACAGTTCTAATAGTGTTCAAGTCAGATTACATAGTTTGCTCAACACTGCAAACTCACGACTTTAATTGTTGAATTCTGTCCTGATGTGTACATGCGCAGATTCCACTCAAGAACACATGCAGCTGATGTGGCCGTTGCTCTGGGGGACTGCACTGACAAGGTTGTTGTTGTTACGGGGGGAAATTCTGGGATTGGGTTTGAGACAGCGAAGGCGCTGGCATCTTGTGGAGCATACGTCATCATTGCCTGTCGTAGCACTATCAGAGCTGATGAGGCTGTACAGAAAATTCAATCTGTACATGTATGTGAGATTGTCTGTATATGAGATTGTCTGTATGTGAGATTGTCTATATGTGAGATTGTCTGTATGTGAGATTGTCTGTATGTGAGATTGTCTGTATGTGAAATTGTATGTGAGATTGTCTGTATGTGAGATTGTCTGTATGTGAGATGGTGTGTACGTGAGTTTGTCTGTAGAATTTGTCGGTAGAATTTGTGTGTAGATTTTGTCTGTATGTGAGTTTGTCCGTAGAGATGGTCTGTATGTGAGATTGTCTGTAGAGTTTGTCAGTGAGTGAGTTTGTATGTACGTAGAGTTTGTCTATATGTGAGTTGTACATGAAGCTGACAGCGCATGCTCATGTTGTGTTTTGGAAGGGATTCTGTGCTATGTGTGTTATGGAATCCATTAGGTTTCAGAGTGGTTTTCAATAAAAAGGTATTAGGTTGTAATGGTTACCCGCAGGCCACAAAGGTGTGCCACTCGGATGCATCCCTTTTGATGTTCTCTTCTTGACTGCTTTGTACTGCAGACCAAAGCCACGATACAAGCAATGCAACTGGATTTGGGCTCTCTGCACAGTGTAAGACAGTTTGCTGCAGACTTCAAAGCCAGGCATTTGTGAGTGAATGTGTAAACATACGTAGTTGCGTAGGTCTGCTGGTCAGAATCAATTAGAACCTCTAGGAAGCGGCACTCCATATCAATTAGTTGTCATTTTCACTCTGAATTTATCGAGGCCTACAAAAGGATTTCAGCACATGAAGATGTTTGTGGCATGTTGGGGTCAAGTGAGACTTTTTTCCTATAACCTTTGCATGTCTGCTGAATAAAACAAAAGAATAAAAACCAATTGTTTGAGGAAAAGAATTTGAGAATTTTATGTGACTGTGATCTCAACGCCTCGATGGTCCTCAAAGCAAGTAGCAATGTATACTCTACACACACCTTCCACGGTAGTACACACACACACACACACACACACACACACACACACACACACACACACACACACAAGCACACACACACACACACACACACACACACACACACACACACACACACACACACACACACACACCAAAAACTGAAAGTAGTACAGTAAGTCTTGCCACCTTGACTGTCAGAGGAAACCCTACCATTTTCCAACAGTGTGCAGTAGAGATCACACTCGGCTAAGTGATATGAGAGTTATCTCCACTCACCTTTAGCATCAAAGACAAACAGCTCTTAATAACTTATTTGGTTTGTTTACACAATTTCCAATTAAGTTTGGGAGATTTCATTAATCATCTCAATCCTGAATGAGGTCACATGAGATCTGAAAATTAGCTAATTTCCACAAAAATTCAATTAAGTACACTTCACCTCTGGTCCCCTCACTACTCAATCACATGCTGCTATTCAATTTTGAGTAAGTCCTAATCTGTGTTTCCTTTGTACGTGTTATCTAAACCCCTGTGAAGTCACTCAGCCTGCCCCACAGGATATTAAATTTTGTGTACCTCAGGCTACGTATATAGAATGAGGCGTATATAGAATGAGGCGACACGTCACATGCTAAAAATAGTAACAGTGAGTGTTCTAAAAATAGTAACACACATTGTTCCTTCTGTCACAAGACAGCACACTTTTTGGTGTAGGGTTTACATGAATATTCCAGTTTACAAATAATAGTTCCGCATACCTAACATGTGTGCCATGACAAGAATATAATTCAGTAGAACCTCAAATAGTAGACCCTCCTAAGTTAGGACAAAACTATTATAACAAACCTGTCTAAAAAGGACACAGCTTGAAGTCCCAAAATTTTTCTTCCCCATAGTTCCAATACATTTTGTACTAAATACTTTTTGCTCCTCCCAAAGAGGACAACCTCCTTACAAAGAACAAATAGAGTTGTCCCAAAGTGTCCTTATTCAGAGGGTCCATTGTACCAAAGTGTCCTTATTCAGAGGGTCCATTGTACCAAAGTGTCCTTATTGAGAGGGTCCATTGTACCAAAGTGTCCTTATTGAGAGGGTCCATTGTACCAAAGTGTCCTTATTCAGAGGCTCCACTGCCCCAAAGTGTCCTTATTCAGAGGGTCCACTGTCCCAAAGTGTCCTTATTCAGAGGCTCCACTGCCCCAAAGTGTCCTTATTCAGAGGGTCCACTGTGAAGTGACTTTGATAATGGAATATAGTATACTTGGGATGTAGGAGTATTTCACCTGATCCCAAGGGTATGTATTTAGCAGGGGCCAACTGTGCATTACATTTAGCATTATCCTTTGTCCATATAGTAGATTCAGTGCTTCTTATCTCCTATTAATCTGCGTCCTTATAATAATACCACATGCAAACAATACTTGATAGTGTACTTTAATCCATACATCAATGTCTCACATCAACATTCATTAGTGTGTGTGTGTGTGTGTGTGTGTGTGTGTGTGTGTGTGTGTGTGTGTGTGTGTGTGTGTGTGTGTGTGTGTGTGTGTGTGTGTGTGTGTGTGTGCTTGCCTGTGAATGACTGTGCCATTATATCTCTCTGCGTATGTGACTGCATGAGTTTACATACCTTGCGCATCTCTGTGTGTACAGTCAGAGTTACACTGCTTGAAATTGCCTCTCTTCCAATCCAAGGCCCCTACACTACCTGATCCTCAATGCTGCGGTATTTGGACTACCGTATGGTACAACAGTGGACGGTGTGGAGCAGCACTTTGGTGTAAACCATCTGGGACACTTTTATCTTTTCAGATTACTTGAGGACATCATCTGTCAAATGCAGACCCGAGTGGTGGTGGTGTCATCAGAGTCTCATCGGTGTGTGTGTGTGTGTGTGTGTGTGTGTGTGTGTGTGTGTGTGTGTGTGTATGTGTGTGTGTGTGTGTGTGTATGTGTGTGTGTGTGTGTGTATGTGTGTGTACGCGCGCGCGTGCATGTGCATGCATGTGTGTGTGTATGTGTGTGTGTGTGTGTGTGTGTGTGTGTGTGTGTGTGTGTGTGTGTGTGTATGTATGTGATTGTTACTGTATGTGCAAATCCATTCCGTATATTCTTGTTTAACTTATCAGTAAGATTCCATAGATGTGTCTTACAATGGTGTAAATATTCCGGAAGTGGCTATCATTGTGCAGTGTATTTGTCCACCATAAAACAACAAGGCACTTGTGAGCCATCTGTCTGTCTGCTATGTCTGCTATTCCTGTACAGAGAGTATCTATTCGGCCGCACCATCCTGCTCTTTCTGTGGAGACATGCATATTAGGGCATCCTCACCTATCCAGTGTCTTTACATGTCTTCTTGTGTTGTAGAGGTCTAATTGTGCTCCGCCAATCACAGTTTATACATTCTTGCTTCTCTACCACAATCAGTTAAACAGTGTCAGATTAACAAGAGTTTCACTGTTGTAAGGTATTCAATACGAGCAAACAATCCCCCCTCTCGTATGTGTGTCCTAGTTGTCATGGCAACACCACTGTTCCTCCATGGGTAATACCCTAGGCCTTGCTCCAAACTATGAATATCTGTACAGTACCTCTACAGTCAAACTTGGTTAGTAAGTATACTCCTGGGCTAGTACATACTCCTCGCTAGGAAGTAAGTACTCCTTGCTCTCTCCCTACCTTAATGTTCAGTACTGAAAACGACACTGATAGCAAGTACTTCCTATTGGAAGTACTTCTGAAAGTGAGTACTTGCAACAGTTGGTACTTTAGTCTGCCCTTGATTTTACTCAGTTTGCAAGTTACACTGTACTGTGTGTAGCAGGACAGGTTTTCCTGTGATGTACCTGACACAATAACAACCCAAAGCTCTGAATGCCTGTAAAATGTGCTCGTGGGTGAATGTTGTCTGGTTGGTGGGCATGATGGCTGGACTCTTATTGGGTAGTCTGAGATACTGATTGGCAACTGTGTGTATTCCCAGCCAGGGTATAGTCTATAGTTGAGGGCTAACCGTGTGTGTCTGAAGGTGGTTGTTAAAGTTGGTTGTACCTTAGTTAGCAATACATACACTCCTTATTAGTGTGTGCTCTTGGTTAGCACATAATCCTGGCTAGCTAGTTTTCCTAGTTAGAACACACTCCTGTAATCCTGTTTTATTCCCTTACACCACCCCCCCCCCCCCCCCCACATACACAAACACACACATGCATACACACACACACACACACACACACACTCACATACACGCACACACACACACACACACACACACACACACACACACACACACACACACACACACACACACACACACACATACACACACACACACACACACACACACACACACACACACACACACATACACACACACACGTGCGCGCGCACACACACACTGTGTCCAGGTTTCCTGATATTGACACGGAAAGCCTTGACATGTCCACCTTGGCCAACCCAACACGTGACTCCTACAGTTCAATTTTAGCCTATGGAGCATCAAAGCTGTGCAACGTACTGTTTGCATTGGAAGTCGACAGGAGATATTCGCGGTTTGGTGTCACATGCAATGCTGTTCACCCTGGGAACATGCTCTACACTAACCTGTCAGCCAGTGCTGGTGTGTGGTACAAGCTTATGTATGCTATAGCATGGCCCTTCTCCAGGAGCATAGTGAGTGGAGATTTCACACACGCACATACATGCACACTTGTGTACACACACACACACACATACACACACACACACACACACACACACACACACACACACAGTATGTTAATCAATCTGTTCAATCATTCTCACCTACGTACATTAGCAACTTTACAATCAACATGACAACTGTCTGAAATCCACCTTTTATCACTTGTGCATGCATACGTGTATATGTGCATGTGTGTGTGTGTGTGTGTGTGTGTGTGTGTGTGTGTGTGTGTGTGTGTGTGTGTGTGTGTGTGTGTGTGTGCGTGCGTATGTGAGTGTGTGTGTGTGTGTGTGTGTGTGTGTGTGTGTGTGTGTGTGTGTGTGTGTGTGTGTACAATTCTAACCAGAAATGTGCCCTGACCAACATTGCCAGTATACCAACCAAACCCACCTGCAGCTGCAACAAATTAAGACTCTGCAATTCCCTGGAAGGATGTAGTGTACTGGCTAGCTGTATGTGAGGCCTATCCCAATTATCCTTCCTTGTTTAGACTGACTGGTAAATGTGGTTCACACGGTTGGTATTTGGGAGGATAATACACACCATGCCTGGTGACCTGCTCCCTGAGACCCAGTGTGTCCTCAACAATGCACTACGGACAGGCTGCTCCGTCACTCATTGTCTAATGCAGTTTATCGCCAGACAAACAGCATACTTTGTGAAAATAATACCAAAGGGTTAATTACACTAATTTGTGTATATGCTTGTTTACATGTATTGTGTGTTGTGTGTGTTGTGTGTACATGTGTGTGTGTGTGTGTTGTGTGTGTGTGTGTGTTTGTGCGTGTGTGTGTGTGTGTGTGTGTGTGTGTGTGTGTGTGTGTGTGTGTGTGTGTGCGCGCGCGCACGTGTGTAGGTTGTACCATGCATGGATCATGCATTCCTTCCTTGCTCACATATACCCCACCAATCACATGTCACACGACCACATCACTGTCACCACTGACAGTGGACCCCTCTATTCCAGACACTTTGGGACAAGGAAGGACTGTCTTGATTATCGAGATATCCTTAATTCAGGGATTGTAGGTGTTCTATGGCAAAGTATAGTGAAGTATTTGGTTCCAGTGATATGTGTCCATAGTAGAGGGGTGTCTGCAATTCAGGGGTCTGGATTGGAGGGGCGTCTGCAATTCAGGGGTCTGGATTGGAGGGGCATCTGCAATTCACGCGTCTGGATTGGAGGGGCGTCTGCAATTCAGGGGTCTGGATTGGAGGGGCGTCTGCAATTCAGGGGTCTGGATTGGAGGGGCGTCTGCAATTCATGGGTCTGGATTGGAGGGGCGTCTGCAATTCAGGGGTCTGGATTGGAGGGGCGTCTGCAATTCAGGGGTCTGGATTGGAGGGGCGTCTGCAATTCAGGGGTCTGGATTGGAGGGGTCCACTATATTCCATCACTACCGGAACCATCACCACCACCATGTACCATTAACGTACATCAACATCACCCTTTGCTGTCACCATTCCTTCCCCCTAGAGTCAAGCTGCTTCGAGTGTTGTGTTCGTAGCCTGTCATTCCACTGCATCAACCATCAGTGGGGTATACTTCAATGGCTTCACCCCCTCCCTCCCCTCGGCTGAGGCCAGGTACCCGGGTGTGGGAGCTGAGCTGTGGGAACTCTCGGAACAGATTGTACATGAGAAAACCTCACAAGATTTCCAATAGAAGAGGGTGTGGCATTTCAGCTAATGTGAAAACGGCCATTTCTATATAACACTTAATTGTTCCGTCTGTCATCTTACACGGACCTTTCAACTATGAATGCCCTGACATGCACAATTAACCCAACAATTTACTGATCTCTGGACATCACGCATGTAATTGTACACATGTACATATCATCAACTGTGTTTTGGGAATTTTATAGTTTATTTGTATGGAGACTATATAATAATATTACAGTAGAACCTCGCAATAAGACCACCCCGGAAATAAGACCACCTCAGAATTAAGACCACTTTGTTGCAGTCCGGAATTTCTCCTATAGTTTTATATGGAAATTAGTTTCAGAATAAAGACCACATTTTTCCTTCTGGATGTCAAAACCTCACAATTAAGACCACTTATTAGTGGATATTGCTGTTTTCTGTGGACATTAGGCTCTGAAATGACGACATCAGTCAAAAGAGATGGTAAACTTGGGGTCACTTTTTTAACTTTGCAATGGAATAACAATAAAAGAGGTGTGATGGTACAATTTTTCTACAGTTTTATTGCCTTATGTGCATCCTGTGTCTATGGAATGACTTCTGGATGTGCCATGCTATTCTGGGCAGTACTTTCAGAAATAAGACCACCTCAAAATTAAGACCACTTACAACGGTCCCAAGGGTGGTCGTATTTGTGAGGTTCTACTGTATATATTATTTTATAATATAATATTGTTATCATACGCAACATGCAGTATATGCACATACAAGCTATGTGTGTGTGTACGTGTGTGTGCGTGTGGTGTGTGGTGTGTGTGTGTGTGTGTGTGTGTGTGTGTGTGTGTGTGTGTGTACGTGTCAAACAGTATGTGTATAATATTACGTGTGTGTGCATGTATATAATTTCTCTCGACAGAACAGCTGAATTCACAAAGGAGGCAAATTTGTAGAAATTTCTGTTGTTGCATGCTACTAATCTCTTTGGTTGCCCTGGGATACACTATATTGCATCTTGTGTCAGCAATGTGTGTGGTTGGTTGCATCACACAGTGACAAAGCACATATGAACACATCATTGTGCAACAACCATTGTATCAACAGATGCAACTATGTCTGTATATGTACATTGCCTACAAGTCGATACATACTTGAGTGTGTGTGTGGCACTATTGATTATATCACAATGCATCAAATATATATACAATGGTATGACATTATAAATCCTAATTCATGCACACCTCGATCAATATCAACACACACACACACACACACACACACACACACACACACACACACACACACACACCACAGCAGTTTTGAATAGGAAGATAAGAGCAGTATTACACACACACACACAATACAAAGAAATCAAACCTATATTTAATACCCAATGCCTTCAGTACACACACTAAGACATTATAAACTCATTATAGTAAGAAATTCTATTCAGAAAGTAGCAATGCTGAGAATAAGGCAAACATATGTAGTTCTGGCATTTACTACACACAAACATTTTCTGAAAAGCAGCAATTGTATAGAGCTCTCAGTTCTGGGGCTCCACCACCTCAAACGTAACTTGTCCACCTTTGTTGAGGTTGCTCACGAGGTTTGTCCTGGCAAAGGCTGATCCTGGAGTGAGTACTCCGCCACTGAAAAACACAACCAGAACAGACAACGAGTGAAAAGCAAAGTACGACACAAATGTATGGACAAGAAGACTAACAACCCATGTATATAATGGCTGTGATTGTGTGTGGCTCTGTGTGTGTGTGTGTGTGTGTGTGTGTGTGTGTGTGTGTGTGTGTGTGTGTGTGTGTGTGTGTGTGTGTGTGTGTGTGTGTGTGTGTGTGTGTGTGTGTGTGTGTGTGTGTGTGATAAGTAGTTTGTCTGTGTGTGTGTGTGTGTTGCAAAATCACATGCTATGATTCCTTGTATATACATGTAC
>CAUJGJ010000258.1:2216100-2223600 GCA_963170055.1 Halisarca cf. caerulea | reverse complement strand
GACAAATATGACTGTACAGAGCATGAATAGCCTTGTATAACCTTGGATATTTTTGACAAATATGGCCGTACAGAGCATGAATGGCCTTGTATAACCTTGGATATTTTTGACAAATATGGCCGTACAGAGCATGAATAGCCTTGTATAACCTTGGATATTTTTGACAAATATGGCCATACAGAGCATGAATAGCCTTGTATAACCTTGGATATTTTTGACAAATATGGCCGTACAGAGCATGAATAGCCTTGTATAACCTTGGATATTTTTGACAAATATGACTGTACAGAGCATGAATAGCCTTGTATAACCTTGGATATTTTTGACAAATATGGCCGTACAGAGCATGAATGGCCTTGTATAACCTTGGATATTTTTGACAAATATGGCCGTACAGAGCATGAATGGCCTTGTATAACCTTGGATATTTTTGACAAATATGGCCGTACAGAGCATGAATGGCCTTGTATAACCTTGGATATTTTTGACAAATATGGCCGTACAGAGCATGAATAGCCTTGTATAACCTTGGATACTTCTGATACCGGGCTAGTATACCCTGAGCTCAACACTGTATGTAAGCACTGTCATATATACCATACGTACGTACCTGTGCTGTCGGTAGGTGTACAGCTTGATAATGTATGCAGTTTGGACCTACAGTTATGTCTCAATACATTGAACCGTAAAGACCACTTAAAATCTCTCACTACATTAGACCTTAGGGGCCATTGAAAATATCTGGCAAGATTCCCCAAAGATAGAGGCCATTGGAAATGTCCACTGAGATTCTCCACAGATAGGGACCACTGAAAATCTCTCACCACATTAGACCCTAGGGGCCATTGAAAATGTCCACTGAGATTCTCCACAGATAGGGGCCATTGAAAATGTCTGCTGAAATTCTTCTAGGGGTCAATGAAAATCTGCCACAAATTTAGATCGTAGGGGCCATTGAAAATGCCCACCGAGATTCTCCACAGGTGACCTAACAGTGTGTGTCTGGTATCCCTAGGCTTAAACAAATCACCCATCTGCTGCTGTCTCCTGCAGTGTAAATTCATTGAGGAAGTGTCTCTGACTGTGAATACAATCCAACATACATACAAACATGTGTACACAACAGCAGTGATTATAGATTTCACCTAACATTCATTACAAAAATTAATGGTGCATGTATGTGTGTGTGTGTGTGTGTGTGTGTATGTGTGTGTGTGTGTGTGCGTGTGTACTTGTGTGTGTGTGTGTGTGTGTGTGTGTGTGTGTGTGTGTGTGTGTGTGTGTGTGTGTGTAATTGTGTGTGTGTGTTGTGTGTGTGCGTGTGTCATGATAAAAATGAATTGTGTGTGTGTGTGTGTGTGTGTGTGTTGTGTGTGTGTGTGCGCACGCGTGCGTGTGTGTGTGTGTGTGTGTGTTATACACACTAAAGCAAAGAACATCTACATTTCATTTTCATATGGGAACAAAAGATACAAAGAATTTCCTTTCTGGTAGCAATTTTCAATAGAAAAAGAAACAAGATGAAGTCATGGTTATGTCTCATATCAAAGCATCATTCCCTTTTACAAACATCAATTAATTAACCTGTTTGTACTACCGCATTGAAAGTACAGATAAGACCGTTTTGACACATCTTCAAATATTGAAAACAAGAAGTAAGATTAAAAACAGGAAGTAGGAGAGAACAACAGGACTGAAAACAGGAAGTGTGATAGCCAAAAACAGGAAGTATGAGTCTGAAGACAGGAAGAATGAGAAACCAAAAACAGGTCCTGAAAGTATGAGACTGAACACAGGAAGAATGCGGGACCAAAAACAGGAAGTAAACACAGTCCCTCACAACCAACCTGGTTGTGACAAACAAATCTCTACTTCAACAGCCTTCATGAGAACAGACCATCCAAGGGGACCAAGGATGGCAGTGTGTGTGGTTGGCTGTGTAGATACTGGTACACAGTAGCAAATGTTCGCATTGCTATGGCAACAGTTTTCACTGCTAATAATAAGTTTAGACAAGTAAATTGGTTGTGGAGTGAAGACCACAAAGGCAAGAGAGGTTTTGTAAACAGGGGCCGCCACCCGCAAGCAAACCTTTAGGAGACTGGTACAAATCACGACCTCACACACTCGGCCATCCCTTCGCTTGGGAAATTGTTTACATGCAGGGATGACACCACGCATGCATGCACTTTGTCCTTAACACAAAAAGTATCCACATGTTGGAGCGAAACCCTGCTAGACCCAACACCACTGGACCAACAAGTGTTCTCAGTTTAGAGAGGTTTCCAGATTAGGGGGTTCTACATGTAGCGTGAATGCAGCAAGCAGAACTTGAAAACACATCTACAGTGGAAACTGTGTACAGAAATGCGGACACCTTGGGGACCGCCAAAAGTGTCCTGATTTTCAGGCATTGCCCCAATATGTCATTCATATGTGTATGAGAATTTGGAACCACAACGTAATGTCCGGTTTATACGGGTGACCAGATTTCCAAGTGTCCTAAATAGCAGGCTTCCCTATACTTCACAGAGGGCTCCAGAATACCAAGTGTTCAGTTTAGGGAGTTTTTACTGTTGAGGCTTATTCAGTGACTGCTTCACCAGTTCTGTCTGATAAAACTGAACACAAATGACCTCACACAAACCATTACAACAGCTACATAATAGAAGCAGTTAACAGATCACTGGTTCAACAACTACTACAGTTGAACCTTTGCATAAAGGACACTTTGAGAACGGAAAATACAGTAGGCTGTACTACAGAGGTTTCCACTATTCAGCAGTTATCTTACACCCATAACAATCTCTCTAGACCCACAAAAGAGTCTGTTATAGAGAGGTTTCTGCTGTTCGGGAAGTTTGCTACAAGTGGGTCCGCTTTACTTCTATTCTCCTTATACTTTATTTTTTGATATATTTGTGCACACCCACCTACCAACCCCCCCCCCCCCCACACACACACACAAACACACACACACACACATATATACATATATACACACAGTCAGTACACAGAACAGGTAGGGAGTGTTACAAATTAACCACACATGACCACCACAAAGGCACAAAAGGTTTAACACATGCACACACAGACATTCACACAAACACACTACAAGTATTATGAAAATGCTTTCAGGTACATGCACATGCATAAAACAAAAACCATTTTTAATTTCATAATGGACAGAGTTAACCTGCTGGTATTGAATAGATGAGCACATGTAGTAAAACACAACAATACAACGCGTGCACACACACACACACACACACACACACACACACACATCTGCATGCACACACACACACACGCACGCGCATGTACACACACACACACACACACAATTTCTCATGGAAAAAAACCCTACAAAACATAGGAACTTATACAAACACAACACACACACACACACACACACACACACACACACACACACACACACACACACACACAAGGTGTAGCTGGAGCTCCATTGGGCAACAAGTGTTCATGAAAGGAAGGGAGAAACTATACACACAAAAATCCACCTTACCTGGTCCTTTCACACGAGCCACAAGAGTCGAGTTGGGACGCTTCCTATGAGAGATCAATTTTAACATGTTGGTCAGTCTGCCTTTTATTGATTATCACATACACATAATGTACATGTAAGAGAGAGGAGACACACGTGCACACACACAAACACATACATGCATACACACACAACCACAAATACACATACACACACAAACACACAAACACACACACACACACACACAAACGCGCGCACACACACACACACACACACACACACACACACACACACACACACACACACACACAACACACACACACACAACACACATGCACTCAACACACATGCACACAACACACACACACACACACACACACACACACACAACACACATGCACACATACACACACACAGACACAGGCACATCACGTAAACCACAACATTCACCAAACCAGGTGGTGACCATTCAATGTGGCGATGTTGCAATTTCTCTTCTCCCAACTCACCTTTCACTTTGAGAAGTCCCTTCTTTGAATCCATAACCATAGAACTTTACAGAAAAGGCTGCCTTCTCCATCTGAAAGAGGGGTAATCAACCCATGACAATTGTACAGTTGCTAATTCTTCGGAATGAGTATACAAAGAAAAACACGTGCCAACACACCCAAGCGTATCTACACACATACATCCACTGACGCGCACACATTAGGTCATTGATGAACGAACAGGGGGATTCTCTTACATAGTATCTATTAGCACTGTACAGTACCCCAATATTAGCACGGTACAGTACAGTGGAACCTCTCTCATCTAACACTTCAATAATCTGACATTCTCTCTAGTCTGACCACCTCATGAGGTACGGTCACCATATTAGAGTATGCTAAGAGCCACTCTGTAATCCAACATTCTCCTAATATGACACTCTTTTCAAGTCTCCCTGAGTGCTGGATTAGGGAGGTTACACACTACCCCAACACTAGCACTGTGCAGTACCCCAACACTAGCACTGTGCAGTACCCCAACACTAGCACAGTGCAGTACCCCAATACATTTCCCCTGTACCATTTCGTGAGTGATAAAAATTGAAATAAGTGTGGCAATAAAGGGTCAGGTACCCTGTGGAGAAGCTGATGTGTACACCACGCACACTGCACACTGTGTGCATGCACCACACAGACACACTGATTAGCGCATTAATTCAGTGTCAGCGCAGTGTTACCATGGCAGCCACACAAACAAAAACAGTAAACAAATGTCTTCGGTAAAAATAAATTTAAAGGGGAACAGAAAGGATGGATCCACAGACCATTCTTCCAGTACTCGGTCCAATTCCATCAGGCTATGGCAATAGCAGGTGCTTCATCAAATTGCCAATTAGACCAAATTCTTGTTTCCAAGGTTACTGATGTTGCTAAGCAACCAATACATTACTAGGCAACCAACTCCATACCTAGACTAGACATACATGCACCTGTTGCTAAGGAACTTAAACATACTTCTTCAACACAGGATGCTGCCACCATGGTTACCAACTTGTTACTATGACAACATATTCCGAACCAAAAATTTAATAGAGCACTTAGCAACCTATAACACATGGATACCACACCCTTCCCTCCTAGCTGCAACAGTAGATTGAGGAAGAATGACCTACCACAGAAACAGATGACTGGTTATGTATCATTACATGTGCCTCTACCGTACCTCCACTGTGCCTCTACTGTACCTCTACTGTGTCTGTACTGTTCAACTGTGCCTCTACCGTACCTCTACAGTGCCTGTACTGTTCCACTGTGCCTCTACCGTACCTCTACTGTGCCTGTACTGTTCCACTGTGCTTCTACCGTACCTCTACTGTGCCTATACTGTTCCACTGTGCCTCTACCGTACCTCTACTGTGCCTGTACTGTTCCACTGTGCCTCTACTGTACCTCTACTGTGTCTGTACTGTTCCACTGTGCCTCTACTGTACCTCTACTGTACCTATACTGTTCCACTGTGCCTCTACCGTACCTCTACAGTGCCTGTACTGTTCCACTGTGCCCACAAACACGTGTTGTACCCAGAAGGTTTAGCCATGTCTCCATGGCTACTGTAGTCACGGAAACCACAATGAAGTAACTGCTCTTGCAGCCTTCCTTAGGAGAACAACACGGAATGCAATTTTGTGTATACACAGTTTCACCACCATGACCAGGTACTTCCACCTCTTACATCACTTCACCTAGGATGTGTGCTGAGCAGGAAGGTAGCCTGACATGTGAGCTGGCATTAAGGCCCTGGGGCAAAGTCCAGCCATCAAACATACCATTGGAGATAACCCTTAACAACAACTGTCAAGACAAGACAGCAAAGTTCTTGCTACATGTCTGTACCACAGGGTAGTATTACAATAAGTTTGTCATAAGTGGAAGAGAGTATGATTTAGGAAGTGCAAAACAGTGACACAAAAGCCACAGGTTTCTTCTGCAACCAGTCTGAGTTCACAACACTCGTGTTATTAATTCTGGAGAGAACTCAGGCAACACACATGAAAACAACAAAGACCACGGGAAAGCTGGATATCATTACTACCATTAGCAACAGTTGTCATAGTTACCACATTACTACTTATACAGCATCCTACATACATTAGAAGTGTAACCATCTTGTTACCGCTAGCAACAGTTGCCATAGCAATATCACGCATACACATGAAGCGACATATACATGTGTGAACATGTTGTTACCACTAGCAATAGTTACTATAGCAACAACATGCACGTATGAGAAGTATATGTGTGTTCGTGTTGTTAACAGAAACCATAATTACAATATCTGTACTTCCGTACATGCATAAGAAGTGTGCATGTTGCTAGCAACAGTTGCCATAGCAACAGTTGTCATGGCACCATCATACATATACATGTAAGCGGCACATACATGTGCAAAAATATTGTTACCACGAGTAACAGTTGCCATAGAAAAAACATACATTCACGCATGAGAGGTGTATGTGAACATTGTTACCACTAGCAACAGTTGCTATAGCTACATTTGCACAAGTATGACAAATGTACAGGTGTAACCATCTTGTTACTGTTAGCAACAGTTGCCATAGAAATGGCATAGTACTCATATGAGAGGTATATACAGTGGTGCACACTTATAACAAACACTGTTATAGCAAATTTCTGCCTATAACTAAGCTCAAGTCAACGTCAGTGTAATGTATGGTAATAGAGCATAGTATTGGTTATAACAAAGTTCTGATATAATACAACATTTGTGTGGGAATTTCCACTTTGCTAAATCAGTGCTCCACTGTACATGTGTGACCACCTTGTGTGTGGTATGGACAGTATCTATGGCAGTGGGTGTGGGCAGGTGTGTTGCATCAGAAATCTCTGGTAGAATTGCATCAGCTAATGTGGTGTGACAGCCCATCAGCCCACCAGGAAAATTAGTGTTGCATCAGGCAAGTGCTTCATATTCTACAGTAGCACTGTGTGTGTTTGTGTGTGTGTGTGTGTGTGTGTGTGTGTGTGTGTATGTGTGTGCGCGCACGCGCGTGTGCACATGTGTGTATGTATATTTATGTATGTGTGTGTGTGCCTGTGTGTGTGCGTGTGTGTGTTCTTCAGAATGCTATACAGCTATGATAACCAGTATATACATTCGCACATATACGGCTATTTAACACTTGCTCACACCACACCTCTCACAAAGAAGACATGAATGGATTATAACAATGCCACTGGTTGTTCAAATACACAATCTCCATTGACACCTTTTTGAAGATGACATTTTCAAACAATTGCACAAATATGCATAGCCGGAGATACACATGTGCACACAGCCACGCACAGCTACACACACACACACACACACACACACACACACACACACACACACACACACACACACATACACAGAGAGAGACTCACACACAAATAGACACTCACACACAGACACACACACACATACACAGAGAGAGAGAGACTCAC
>CAUJGJ010000258.1:2211100-2213600 GCA_963170055.1 Halisarca cf. caerulea | reverse complement strand
TTCCTATATCACACATGTGTGTCAAGCTATTGAATGCTGTGATGTCTGTGTTCATGTACTTATGTTTGTGTGTGTGTGTGCATGTGCGCACGCGTGCGTGCGTGTGTGTGTGTGTGTGTGTGTGTCTGTGTGTGTGTGGTGTGTACAGTATGTGTGTGTGTGTGTGTGTGTGTGTGTGTGTGTGTGTGTGTGTGTGTGTGTGTGTGGTGTGTATAGTATGTGTGTGTGGTGTGTACATCAACAGTGCTAGAATGTTACACAATATGGATGTAGTGTCTGGCTAGAAGACAACAAACAAAACAGTTTCGAAAGCAATGGTGATTGAGTCATGCAACTTGGAAAACTGGTGTGTGCTTTCACAAAACTTTGTCAAGAGGTGGTATAAATTTTCACCACTTGAGGTGGAAAATTTCAATTGGAGTGTTATTAATGAAAATGAAACATTAAAACATGAAAATGACAGATGGTTACGAGTTAACAGACCCGTTCAGTCATGCGTATGTACTGCCACAGAGGACTACAACAGCACTTCATCCACAGAAAAGTGCCCACCAACTGGGAACACATTGAAGGACATACATATACACCACACACACACACACACACACACACACACACACACACACACACACACACATACACACACACACACACACACACACACACACACACACACACAGACACACACACACACACACGCACACACACATACACACACACACATACACACACACACATACACACACACACACACATACACACACACACATACACACACACACACACACACAGAGAGAGAGAGACAAGGCACACACACACACAGAGAGAGAGAGAGACAAGGCACACACACACAGAATGGTAGACATGCACACAAATACTACGCACCTTACAAAAAGCTATGTACACACCCAAAGGTATATCAAATTACATGCCTCAGACATAGGAAACAATACATCAAACCAGGGTTCTGTACCCCATCAGAACCCCAAGGAGAGCTCAGACTGTGGGATCCCTAACATAACAGCCCCAAGGTTCTCATGCAGGTGTACCCAGGGATCCCTAACATGACAGCCCCAAGGTTCTCATGCAGGTGTACCCAGGGATCCCTAACATAACAGCCCCAAGGTTCTCATGCAGGTGTACCCAGGGATCCCTAACATGACAGCCCTAAGGTTCTCATGCAGGTGTACCCAGGGATCCCTAACATAACAGCCCCAAGGTTCTCATGCAGGTGTACCCAGGGATCCCTAACATAACAGCCCCAAGGTTCTCATGCAGGTGTACCCAGAACACAGAACTATGATTCTGCACATCAAAGTTTCCACAGAATGGATTACTTCATTATAATATTTCACAATGAGGTAAACCATTGAGGATGTCATTAACCACTGACACAAGGAAGCCCCTGGCAACAATCAACTTGAACAAGTGACAACACACATCCACTGTTGCATCCTTTCACAATCCCCACATACAGGATGCGGCAGCCATCAACTTAGGCCAGTTCTATGGTTACCATGGAAATAATTACCATGACGATAGAGGGACTTAATCAAGTCTCAACAGGGATATTAGAATGTGTTCTCAAATGTAACTTCCACCATCTCCCTGACAGTCCACCAGGACTTCCTATGGAGTGTGTGTGGGAGGGGACAGAGGAATGGGGATTTTTGATCATTTGGCTCCCTTGAATGTTATTTTTTTTGGGGGGGGGGGGGGGGGATCCTGCGTATACTGTACTACATATACATACACAGAATGCCCCCCTTGTATTCCAGGAGAATGCCCCCCCCCCCCTCCCCCCGGAACAATTTCTGAATGAAGGCCTGAGAATCACACTACAAAGCCTGCAAAGTGAAAAGTTCTGAGATATATTCTACGAAGAGATTCCAATACTCCCTCAATGGAGGTCCTTAGGATACCCTTTGTAGAAATGCTCCTTTGTGTTTGGAGGATTACCCATTGTGGAGGTTTGTAACATGAGGTTGGAAACCCATTCACACACACAACCCCTAAGATCCAAATATTTCTAAATGCAAAGACCCCAACCCCACGTCAAAATATTTCTATATACTTCGATTAAAGAACCACTTTTGGGGGCTAGATTTTCACATTTTGGAACATTAGGACAGAGGGGGTGTGCATTTTAGGAGGTCCAAATCTCACACCACAGGGTCCCCTGCATAATGGGCTCACACACTATGGGGTGGAGGGGTACAGAAGATTAGGTCCATGCCCTGAAGCCACACAACAACCTTTAACTCTGTAACAATTAGCAATTATGTTTATTAATATCATTTAAACTTCAAACCAATTAATAATATTAACTGATCCAAAACCTTCAATTTAGTATTTTTCAGACACTTGTTTACCTACAAACGGTTACCAAGGTGACAAGAGGTTACGACGGCAAGGTGACACCCCAGGGATTGCCCCTAGATAATGGACCCAGAAGTGCTGAGTCAGCAGTTTTCCATCCCTGACTTAACTCTTTGTGTGC
>CAUJGJ010000258.1:2198600-2203600 GCA_963170055.1 Halisarca cf. caerulea | reverse complement strand
TCGATTTCTCATGGCAATCGATTGCAATGATTACGATTTGTCACAAATCGATTAATCTAATAATCGATTTAATCGCACAACACTAATATATATAGACAGTGGCCGCTTTGTACACTGCCTATGGTGAACAGGCAGCTGTTTGTGGGGTATCTGCTATAGACAGGTGGCTGATTCAAGCAGTACTGCAGTCCAGTGAACCTGTCTAAAGACCATTTGTAGAGAAGGACCACCTGTATAGGAGGACCACCTGTATAGGAGGACCACCTGTATAGGAGGACCACCTGTATAGAAGGACCACCTGTATAGGAGGACCACCTGTATAGGAGGACCACCTGTATAGGAGAACCGCCTGTATAGGAGAACCGCCTGTATAGGAGGACCACCTGTATAGGAGGACCACCTGTATAGAAGGACCACCTGTATAGAAGGACCACCTGTATAGAAGGACCACCTGTATAGGAGGACCACCTGTATAGGAGGACCACCTGTATAGGAGGACCACCTGTATAGGAGGACCATCTGTATAGGAGGACCACCTGTATAGGAGGACCACCTGTATAGGAGGACCACCTGTATAGAAGGACCACCTGTATAGGAGGACCACCTGTATAGGAGAACCGCCTGTATAGGAGGACCACCTGTATAGGAGGACCATCTGTATAGGAGGACCACCTGTATAGGAGGACCACCTGTATAGGAGGACCATCTGTATAGGAGGACCACCTGTATAGGAGGACCACCTGTATAGGAGGACCACCTGTATAGGAGGACCACCTGTATAGGAGGACCACCTGTATAGGAGGACCACCTGTATAGAAGGACCACCTGTATAGGAGGACCACCTGTATAGGAGAACCGCCTGTATAGGAGGACCACCTGTATAGAAGGACCACCTGTATAGAAGGACCACCTGTATAGGAGGACCACCTGTATAGGAGGACCACCTGTATAGGAGGACCACCTGTATAGGAGAACCGCCTGTATAGGAGGACCACCTGTATAGGAGGACCATCTGTATAGGACCACCTGTATAGGAGGACCACCTGTATAGAAGGACCACCTGTATAGAAGGACCACCTGTATAGGAGGACCACCTGTATAGAAGGACCACCTGTATAGGAGGACCACCTGTATAGAAGGACCACCTGTATAGAAGGACCACCTGTATAGAAGGACCACCTGTATAGGAGGACCACCTGTATAGAAGGACCGCCTGTATAGGAGGACCACCTGTATAGAAGGACCACCTGTATAGAAGGACCACCTGTATAGGAGGACCACCTGTATAGAAGGACCACCTGTATAGGAGGACCACCTGTATAGAAGGACCACCTGTATAGAAGGACCACCTGTATAGGAGGACCACCTGTATAGGAGGACCACCTGTATAGGAGGACCACCTGTATAGAAGGACCACCTGTATAGGAGGACCACCTGTATAGAAGGACCACCTGTATAGAAGGACCACCTGTATAGAAGGACCACCTGTATAGGAGGACCACCTGTATAGGAGGACCACCTGTATAGAAGGACCACCTGTATAGGAGGACCACCTGTATAGGAGGACCACCTGTCTATAGTGACCACTATAGGTTGGTCCAGGAACCACTAAAGCAATACTATCGCACCTCCACACAAGGACCACCTGTCTACACAGACCACAAACAAATGACTCCTTGAGTGGTCTTTATACAGGTTTGACAGTACTTTATATACAGGTTGCACAGTACTTTATATACAGGTTTCACAGTACTTTATATACAGGTTTCACAGTACTTTATATACAGGTTTCACAGTACTTTATACAGGTTTCACAGTACTTTATATACAGGTTGCACAGTACTTTATACACAGGTTGCACAGTACTTTATATACAGGTTTCACAGTACTTTATATACAGGTTTCACAGTACTTTAGAATCCCCATATACAGCATGCACGTATGTGAAGGCCATACAGTCATGTGACCACTATGGGATATCCAACACATACACGTCACAACATGCCATGAGTTAGACAGGTCTAAACTGGTTAAAACCACCCCGCAGCTGCCAGCTAGGTAAGCAGAACACATAAACACACACCCATATAAGGAATCGATGGCTACCCACAAATGCAACTGGAACCTAATGTGTTTTAGCACGGACACTCCAAACTACGTAACCAAGGGTATTAGACCAACTGTTTTGCGCAGGCCAACCATGTTGTTGATGGGCACTTCAGGGGGAGGCAAAACCGCAGGGTAATGGAATTAAGAAGTTTTTACTCTCCAAGTCAAAATAACATTAAATAAATTGAAAAACTGATAGCTTTAACCTGGTGGACCTACGTGTTGCTGCTGTAAACCATCTTCAGAATTAACTGCTGAGCAGTATCAGTTACCGTGGCAATGTTACACACTCTGTAACCATTGCTACGAATGTGTTCAATAGCGTGCATATTGCAAAAACAATAGGCTGTTGCCGTGTCCTATCTGACTAGGAAATAGACAACGAAATATCTCTCCTAGAGTGTCCTCTCTACAAGGACACTTTGGAGCCTTTCTATACTGAAATCACTTAGGACCCTGTCTACAGAGGACACTTGGGATCCTCTCTATAGAGGACACTCTGGACCTTCTCTACAGGTACCTCTCCACAGAGGGCATAGAACCACCTGAAGTACATATAATTTTGAACTTACATAACAGACATTCTACATATACCACATGGGCTGTGCAACGCTGACAGCAATACGTATGCACTAACACATGCACGTCCCAACAGTTACATGACTCACATCTTCCCTTGTGGGGCCTTCTTTGGAGACATATCCAAGAGAGAAGAATCGCGGATTCTGAGGGGAAATACAGAACAAACAATGGCAGCCGACAGTACACGCATCATCTACAGCACAACATACCCAACGCAGCACAGTGGAGCCCTCTTAACACTCAAGGGACTGGTGAAAAATGTTTTCATTATCAAAATTTCATGCTATCAGAACAGCTAAGAATACTAGGAGCACTAAAGGGGCCATTTTCTGCTATTATACTGAAAATTTTGTGTGAAGTGATTTAACGTTAACAGGGTTCTACTGCACTTGTACAAACACTGGGCCCGTCTAGAGACCGTTTACCTCCACATGCGAAAGACATTGCACACAGTGGTGCAGTGCATACGCAGCTAGTACACTTGTGCATGCATATACATACATACATGCTTCACTATTACAACACATACACATGCACAGTGACACACACACACACACACACACACACACACACACACACACACACACACACACACACACACACACACACACACCACAAACACCAGTGTTTCGTCTCTATAGTGAAATTCTTGGTATTGTTACCCCCTACACCAAAAGGCCCCTCCAAACTACAGTACATGCATATCTCTTATGAGCAGACCCCATGCCGTGATTGCAAATCACAGCAAATGGTGCACACATACACAACACACACACAACCAACTCAAAGTACCAATGAAGCATATAAAAGTTCACAATTTGTAAATGACGGACTACATACGTATATACGTAGTTAATTCTATCCAAGGTAAAGCACTGATCACACACACAGCATACACAATACTTGCACAGTAGCTTATATACAGTTACACCTACATATACCCTCACACACACACACCACCTCCTACCCACCCACACAAACACACACGCACACACACACACACACACACCACCCACACACACAAACACACACACCCACACACACATACGCACACACCCACACACAAACACATACGCACACACCCACACACACATGTACACTGTCATGTTGCCCTCCCTGCACATGGATAAGATGCTGACGGAGCAAGCACACTTGCAAGTCTGCAGTTCAGACATCACATGTCCCAAAAACATACTAATTCACATTTCATCCACAACATACATACATTCACCCAGTAAGTACCCAAGAATCAGAACACTCCAAAGTACCAGCGAAAAATCTATTACTCTGGTATTGAGTTGTAATTGATTCCCACAGTTTCCCCACTAGGCATTGGAGGTGTTTAGTACCTCTGGATTGCTAACTACCACATGCTGATGTGTTACAGGAGAAGGCGGCAAACATGCCTTTTGAGACAGCATGCACACACAGAAGAAGAAATTAAACCCATTGTGAGACTGCCAATAGAAGCCACTTGACACCCCACCTACAAAGCGCAAGTGTAGCCCGCAAAGGAAACACAAAGAGTTACAGCGCAAACAATTTAATATGGTTGTCATGCCAATGTGAGAACCTGTTGATACGACAACATTAGAACAGGGCAGAGGAATGTGCTAATCAGGTTATCAGTTGTGATTGGTACTCACAAGTGACGTCTTAGATGCCAACTAACTACGTAAAATGGGGAAACAACTGCTAAAAGATCAAACCCAATGCCAACATTGCTGGCAGCATGTTAGCCTCAGACCATTCATTATTCAGCTGTGCCATTTAATACCGCCCTCAAAAGAGAGGGGAGAGGGACAAAATGGAGTCTGCATGACTTGAAAGCCCAAGCAAAAGACTGGAAGCATGCTTCAATTGAAAACACACTACTTCCAAACCCCCGGGGAGAGGAACCCCATTGGTGGTGGTTGTTGGGAGTTGATATACTGAACATACATACGTAACATGTTGTTGATGCTCCCCTGCATCCTGCATCAAAGCCACAGGTATGGGTGCACATCCTGCTTGGCAGGAAGCAGAACATGAAAAGACTTCACAGTCTGACAAAGACATTCTTAGAAACGAGAAGACGAAATGCAACTCAAGAACGCTACTTAAGAGCGTACACATGTGAAGTAAATAAATGCATATCCTTCAACAATACACAGTAATAAAGTACTATTTATACAGTACTATTTCTATACTACTATATTATTACAATAATACTGTATTCTATTATAATAGTGGCATATTTCTATAATACTATATTTCTATACTGCTGTAGTCTAATATTGATGAATACGTATCTATAATGCATACTGCAT
>CAUJGJ010000258.1:2183600-2193600 GCA_963170055.1 Halisarca cf. caerulea | reverse complement strand
CCTTGAACAGAGGTTTCACTGTACATCTGATTAGGGACACAATGAAGTGTGTGTACCAACACAAATACATGATCACATGCAATTCACATGAGCAGACGCGTCACAATCTCTAATCCTTGAGTTCAGGAATGGTACACTGCCATACAACGCCAGACCCAACTACTACCCAAAATCATACCTCGAAGGAGCACGGAGACTTTTCGGCATTTCTGGTGGAGCTGGATCCTTCTTTCTTAGCTTCATGACTTCACCATAACTGGAAAAGCTGTGGATGAGAGACTCCCATGTCCCACTGTGGACCTGAGCTCCCTGCAAGTCAGTGTAGCGGTCAATGATTAGTAATTGCAATCAATTGAATCACATTACATAATTACCATGCAACTACGCATTGTGATGTATATTTCTATAATACCATTGAGGCTCATTGCTTCGTTCTATAATGTTAGTCGGAATAATCTTGAGCAAACACGTAGCAAGAAATCTTCAATAAAATCTTTAACAAAAATCTTCACAACAAAAATTGGACGTTTCAGGCACGCAGGCCTTCGTCAGCGACATACAAAATCTGCCAACTAACAATATATTGTTATACCTATGGATATATTTCGCCTCCTAAAGAGGTAGATTTTGACCAGTTCGAGGCTATTTTATGTGCTACAGCAAATCAAGTGTTTGGTTGAAATGGTGAAATATGACACAATCACATGATTTAGATAACTACAAACATACAAAATCTCAGCAAGGTGTAGTAAAGTTTGTAAGCATCCATAAATAAATCTGTAATTAGAAATTGTAATAGTAATGGTAATAATGGTAGATATGTTGTTGGAATGGCAATTGATTGCTTTAGTGAGAATCCGCAGAGGTAATGGTAATTGGACTGTTCAAATACTCAGATAATTGCAATGGTAGTTGATTACAATACCCCTTTATGGCTGTAACACTGCTGGGTGTGTGTGTGTGTGTGTGTGTGTGTGTGTGTGTGTGTGTGTGTGTGTGTGTGTGTGTGTTTGTGTGCGTGCATGCGTGTGTGTGTGTGTACGTGTGTGTTTGTGTGCGTGCATGCGTGTGTGTGTGTGTACGTGTGTGTTTGTGTGTGTTTGTGTGTGTGTGTGTGTTTGTGTGTGTGCATGTGTGTGTGTGCATGTATGTGTGTCTGTGTGTGTGTGTGTGTGTGTGTGTGTGTGTGTGTGTGCATGCGTGTGTGTGTGTGTGTTTGTGTGTGCATGTATGTGTGTGTGTGTGTGTGTGTGTGTGTTTGTGTGTGTGTGTGTGTGTGTGTGTGTGTGTGTGTGTGTGTGCACATACGTAGCGGTATATATGCCTATACTACTTCAGACAGGGAAATATTCACAACCAAAACTGCTTGCACACTTCGATCACCAGTGGACTTCAAATGCAACCATTTCAATATACTAATATTAGGCCCTATACTTGTGCAAGTGTGCATGTGAGTGCATGTACGTGTGCTTGTGTGTGTGCGCGCATCAGAACACGCACACATGTATAGCGAAACATGTCTTAAAGATCACTTGCATTCAAAGACCACGTGTCTACCAAAGTGACACTATAGCAGTGTTAGAAATAAGGAATAGATAGAGTTTGGACAAACGTCCTAGCACTATCATTTTGGATTGGATTAATTCAATTTTGCTCAGACAATTTATGGAAAAGATGCACATGTGCTACAGTACACACGCATAGTGCAGAGTTGTACCACTTTTATCTTTACAGATGTTGGCTAATTTCACACGTGAAGTGAACATTTGTTTGATTAGTGCTCAGCCAAATGTCTGATCCAAACTATTTTTGGGTCGGACAAATGCCAAAGTGGTCAGACAATGTCTGAATGCTGACCACTATTTCTAACACTGCTACAACGCCTCTCTATAAAGGGTCACCTGTCTACAGAGACCACCATCAGTCGGGTCCTCAGTTGTTGCTATAAGCATGTCTCACTGTATGTACATACGACCATTACAGAACACAACATGCATACCTTAACTCCTGGACTGTGAGTCGTCAGGAAGCTCTCCACATACTGAAGGTCACCTTTGAAGCTGTCCTCGGTGAACAGCACCCCTACGTCGTTGGGGATGCTGTCAAACCCACAGGCAGAAACAATATAGACACCCGCATCCACAGCTTGCTGGTGGTAGTGGACCCTCGCCAGTTCCATGAACTGCAAACAGGTACACAAAATCAATGAAATTTGACATACTGTAAGAGGACAACCTGTCTACAAGGACCACCTGTGTACAAGGACCACCTGTGTACAAGGACAACCTGTGTACAAGGACCACCTGTGTACAAGGACTACCTGTGTACAAGGATTACCTGTGTACAAGGACTACCTGTATACAAGGACTACCTGTGTACAAGGACTACCTGTGTACAAGGACTGCTTATACAAAAGAATCATCTGTATAGGAGGGTCACCTGTCTACAGAGACAACCTGCACAGAAGGACTACCTGCATAAAAGGACCAACAGTATACAAGGAACACCTGTACAGACAGACCCTGGTATAGAAGCACCACATGTACAAAAGGACCATCTGTTTATGGAGAGATATGTAGGCTAATCCACGGGACATTTCAGTTCACCTAAAACTACAAGAACTATGGATAAACCTAACAATCGAGGCAGCAGTAGACTGGCCCATATGCCACCTCACTGATACCAATGCACATAATTCTTTACAAGGACCACACCTGTACAGAAGGACCACACCTGTATAGAAGGACCACACCTGTACAGAAGGACCACACCTGTATAGAAGGACCACACCTGTACAGAAGGACCACACCTGTATGGAAGGACCACACCTGTACAGAAGGACCACACCTGTACAGAAGGACCACACCTGTACAGAAGGACCACACCTGTACGGAAGGACCACACCTGTACAGAAGGACCACACCTGTACAGAAGGACCACACCTGTACGGAAGGACCACACCTGTACAGAAGGACCACACCTGTACAGAAGGACCACACCTGTACAGAAGGACCACACCTGTACAGAAGGACCACCTTCTGTTTCTGTTGCTGTTACTGTATTGCTTGCTCTCTCACGATTTCAACAACGTACACGTTTAAATGTGCAAATTACAGACACACACACACACACACACACACACACACACACACACACACACACACACACACACGAAAGTTTTACTCCTTGGAAGTACACTGCACTCAAGAGATGGATGGCTGATTTGTTGAGGCTTCTCCATAAATCATTTAAGTAGAAACACACTCACATACGGCTCTCCAGTGACGTCGATGTAGTTACACTTGGCCTCGATGCACGCCTTCACCAGTGGTTCACCATAGAGCTGGAACTACATGTGGAGATATCAGACCATGATAAATCCACTCTTGACCAACGCTAGTACATACGTACATACATGCGTATATGTGCGTACGTATGTACATTTATATATGTATGTACATGGCTGTACATACATGCATATATGTGCGTATGCATGTACATTTACATACATACGTACATGGCTGTACATACGTACGTATGTATTTACTATGATAAATGAATCTAATTATTGTTACATATGTACATACACAGTGGAAACTTATCACAGTGAATCACAGGGGACACTGAACCCCAGGGGACACTGAAATTTTCAAAATGTATATAAAAATTCACTATAACCAGTTGGACTTTCATAGTAGAACATTAACTGGGTCACATGAATTTATTCCCTACATGCAGAAAGTCACTGTAAGGGATTTCTTTATAACAAGTTTACACTGTATGTGTGTACGTAAGTACATTTACTAGTACGTACACATGAATACATGTCTGCACAAATACATATGCAGTTATGTAGCATCTATTTTCGTATACTTGTACCTCCCATGCTAGACATCCAGATCTGTCTTATACAGAGTACATACTAGTACTTGCATGTCACACAACAATACAGATCAAAGTGTCTGGAGATTTGAGATGTATTACAGAATTTATCACATGAAATGCAATGATGATGACCATGCTGAAAGGTATGCTAGAACTCACTGGTCCAACGCAGGAAATGACAACTTGCGTTTGAGAGCACATGTCCCTCAGAGACTTGGGATCGTTGACGTCGGCCATGACAATAGGAACGTCGGGGCATCCTACGTCTAATAAGGAAAAAGAGAAAGAGGTAAAAACTTCTTGTAAGGCACAAAAGGTCGAATAGTGTGGGCTGCACGAGGTCTTACCCTCGAGGACTCTCTTCAGTTTGGTCTCATTCCTACCAGCTACAGCCCAAGTGATACCCTTTATATTCCTCTTCTTCAAGTCTTCGGCAACATGTTTTCCAGTAAAACCGGTAGCTCCAAAAACAGTAATTTGAAAAGGACGCTCGCTCTTGGCAGCCATACTGATGAATTAATGACGAGTTACGTAACAAATTTGAGCTCACACGACAGTCACGTGATATTACATGTAACGAAATGGTACATTAGGAAAACATGCAGCGATGTCCTTTCAAAGGTTGCCAATCTCTTTCATGACACTGCAGAAGGAGAAAATGGGATTACGCGATTTCATCACGTCAGCATACATACATTAAAGTACAGTAATTCAACAAAAAAGTCCGTAATGGCCGCTGTAGTAGGCAGGCACCTGTCCATACCAGTCACACTTCTTTGGCCAACATACAACACGGCACCATGTACATCTCTGTAAAGTAGCCACTGACTCACAACAGGCACTAGGTTAGGTTTCAGGAATAGGCATTATACAGAGGTCCAACTGTACAGCAACCAGGGGAAACACAAATGTGTCAGACATGCAAACAGGCACCCAAAAGTGACAGCTGGAGTTGAATTGGGGGCAAGACTATTGTGGGGATACATTCCATTTGTAATTTTTTTTCTATTTTAGATCATCAAACTTCTCTGGTACAATAATTTGTCTGTGCATGCGTATGCATGCAGCACCTTTAGCAGGTGTACTGTACTCGCTTTAATCCTCGTGAGGTGGATCTTGGCATTTAGCAATGTTCACATTTAATATTTGTGGACGGCCATGTTTTGCCATTGCACAGGAGTCCGATCTAAATTCTCACAGGTGTATAGTTTTGTGGATGGCTGAAAATCTGCAAAAGCCGTGAAAGTTTAGTTGCACAAAAATTTAGCATATAGGAGTCATGACATAAGGTGAATCAAAACAATGGAGAGAGAGGTTGTGCAATACCAATGGCAGGGGTACTTTCTTCACAGAGGAACCACACCCAGTGTCCCCTCCCCCTCCAGCTAAAATGCCACAACCCATAAATACACCTGTCAATACAGCACAATCCCCACGCACACTAGCAACGCTGCAGAGCACAAGGAGGCAGATCATGCTCTTCCCCACGCACACTAGCAGTGCTTCAGAGCACATGACAGCAGATTGTGCCTATTATGAGATATTCTATGATAGTGGACTTTCTCCAATTAGGACATAGTACACTAAACCTCTCTAAAAGGACACGGCTTAAGGCCCCAAAATAATTCCTCCTTATAGTTCCAGCACATCTTGAACCTCCCAAGGAGAATACCCTCCTTAGACAGAACAAACAAAGCTGCCCCAAAGTGTCCTTTATTCGCACATACAGACTCTAAAACGTTTTAGAGTGTGTATGGTTTCACTGTAGTTTGAAACACAAATACCCAGCACCTCACAGATACAGGCCTAATAACAGCACAATGGAACGCCACTAATCCAAAACATCGATAATCTTTCTTTCTTGTCAATATGACTGAATAAGAGAGAATGTCGCTTTTACTGATGGTAAGGAAATCAAAAAGAAAACAACTCTGCAATCTGACGAACTGCATTCTGCCATAGGAATTGAGGGTCTATGATTCTGCCCATTTCATAGAATTGGATTACCTGGTTCCATTGTAAATGGTCAGTGCTGGGTTATCCGGATTCAGGGTCTATCGAAACCTGGTCTATCTGACCTACATATCAAAAAACTGAATATCATTCCATACATGTACAGTAGAACCTCGTTAGTAAGAACACTGTTAATGAGTAATACCTGGTTAGGAAGGACAAGGATATGATACCCCAGCTTATAACCCATAATACTAATCTACAGTCAAACCTCATTAGTGAGTACACCTGGGGACCCTCCAAATCGCTACTCTCTATCAGTAGTACTTGCTAGCCATATAGATTAGTATTATGGGTTACAAGCTGGGGTATCATATCCTTGTACTGCCTAACCAGGTATTACTCATTAACAGTGTTCTTACTAACGGGGTTCTACTGTATATGGTTAGCAAGTACTACTGATAGTGAGTAGCAATTTGGAGGTTTGACTGTACATAGGTGTCCAAATCTCCCATAAGCCTGGTCTATCTGACAAACTCCATTCTACACGTGAGTCTCATTCATCTGGTAGCCTGGCTGACTTATCTGAGAGTATACATTTTAAAAATGGCACCGGATAACCCAGGATAACTCAGGATAACCCAGGTTTGACTGCATGACCAACGAGCAGTTCACTCTACCCACGCTTGATTTGGCGACAGCATCTATTACTTGCTATAGCCTCCACTGGCACTGTCCGAACGCAGAATGCTGGACTCAAAACTGAACGGTTGGGACGATGGTTTGATTTGAGGTCCAGTGTTGGTCACAGGCAGTTGGCTTTGTGATGTGTGCTTGACGGAGGGAGGCGTTAGTGTGTCAAAACAGCTCCAATTGTCCATGTAGTTGGCTACAGACAACAGAAAGAGAGAACAAATCTCAAAGAAACCTCATACAAGCCATCACATAAGAAAATCTGTGGATGAATCTTTTCACAAATTTTCGCAAAACCATCAAAAGTTTACCCAAATCTTCACATAAATTTTGCAAAACCATCCAAAAATTAAATCAAATCTGTGCACAACGTCTTCACACAAACCCAGAACATCACACTGGATTCAGAAGCAAGGTCTGAAAACATGCTAAGACTTGCCTAAGACACAGGAAAGTACAAGTGTAGTTAGTCTAGTGATGCCATACACTTCCTCCATTTTTCACAACATACTCTTATCTCAAAGTGAGAAGAATAGGGCATCTAGACTAGACAAAATATTGACACACTCCGAGATGTTTTATCTTTGGACAGACAACTGATGTCACAATTTTTCAGCAAACAATAAAACATTTTGTGTGTCTGAAGAAGTCCTAGTGGCTAAACACACAACTTGGCTGTTTGATGGACATTCGCGACATGTGTTATCTGTATGAGATAAAACATGGCAGAAGAAGCTCAGAACATCGAGGATTGCCTATAGCCTCATGGACACATCTACATAGACTAAAGCAAAGGCACATCTTTTTAGCAGGAGAGTGGTAAACATACGTATGTAACAAGCATACCTTTCCACAGATGAACACGACCATCTTCCCCGGATGATGAGAGGACCGTTCCAGTAGCATTCCAAGCCACTCTCCAGACCTGAGCGCCGTGGTCCTCAAACTGTCCTGGTGTACGAACGTCCAGCTTGGTTGCCTGTGAAGAGTCACCACCCCTGCATGAGACAACACAGGGTGGGAATGTGTGTGTGTGTGTGTGTGTGTGTGTGTGTGTGTGTGTGTGTGTGTGTGTGTGTGTGTGTGTGTGTGTGTGTGTGTGTGTGTGTGTGTGTGTGTGTGTGTGTGTGTGTGTGTGTGTGTGTGTGTGCGTGTGTGTGTGTGTGTGTGTGTGTGTGTGTGTGTGTGTGTGTGTGTGTGCAGAAACGTGTCTGTGGGCATGCGTATGCGTGTATTCTTGCACTTTTGCGTATACATATGAACACACACATACACACGTAGAATACTTCATAATCAATCAGTGATAATTTACACTGTAAATATGCACAGTACAACCACACAAACAGATACATAATTACAAAAAATAAGTGCAGTCAAGAAAAATAAATACACAAGATTTCTGAGTTGACTAAAACAAATTAATCGAAGCAACAACTCACTCGTTGGATGGAATAAGCTGTATGATGAACAATTCCTTGGCAGCAACAGCCAGCAGGTGGTAGGACCTGCACAAGCCCAACACACACATTGAGCAGTAGTGAAGGGATGGTTTGAACTTGATCACAGGCTCACCAATACACGCTCTCCACACATACATATACTGCATACATATAACAAGCACAAATATGTGTACTTACATAGCATACACATGAACACATGCACATTCACCAACCTATACAGTACATCCACAAAACCACACTCACACACTCACGCAATCACTCACTCACACACACACACACACACACACACACACACACACACACACACACACACACACACACACACACACCTTCCAGGATTGGGGGCAAATGCAATATCCCTTACAGGGCCATAGACTCCAGATAAATTCTGCAACTTATTCCATTTCCTATGAAAGGAGAAGTGAAACATATGTTCACAGAGCAATTAACCCTAACATCAAAAGCATATTGACAAAAACACAGCTCAAGCAGCAGACAGCAGACAAAGTCGAACCTTGTTAACATAAACTGCTTAACACGAAAAATCTTTTAACATGAAATGCTAGCCAAGTCCAAGTGCAGGTCCAAGCATAACATGTAGTACTGTTTACATGAAATACTGTTAAGATGAAATTTCAGCACAGTCCCCTGAGTTTCGTGTTAACGAGGTTTGACTGTAGGTCTATTGGGACTGTCAGTTTTTGATGTCTTGACAGTATAATATTCCCTATCCAATCGGTACTAGTGCTTGCAAACCCACCGACAAAAAATCAAACTTGAAACAAAAACAATACACACACACAACAAATGTCAAATTCATAAGCAAAAGAGACTCCACCTTGACGATTCCTGGTATTCAAAAAGCTGTACTGCAGACATTGCATTGGGTTCATCGCTTCCAACTGCAATCATAGGGGGATGAACGCTGTGCACAGGGTAAACATCCACACTGAAATCCAGCACAAGAGCAAGCATATCCACAATGTACAATGTATATAATATGACACATACACACACACGCATACATGTACACACACACACACACACACACACACACACACACACACACACACACACACACACACACACACACACACACACACACACACACACACACACACACACCATAATTTACATAGAATATGCAAGGGAATCTCCCCTGCATAAAGTACAACCTCCACAGCTGCAACTGATACTACTATAAGCAAACATAGAACATTTTTTTCTCTAATTTCATAAAATTTTAGAGGCCAATTTTGCAAAATGGTATGATACTGTCATGCTATCAAGTGGTAGCCTTACAGCACATGGAAGGCACAACAACGCAGGCATAGATACGTATGAAGGAACATTTACTATAGCAACATTATTGCATAACATTCTCTCTCAACATCCCAGTCAACAACAAATCAATATCCAAACAATATGCTGCCAGTATCCAGTCAGTATCTAAACAATATCCAGCCGGGATCCAATCGATATCCCAACAATAACCAGCTGGTATCCACTCAATATCCAACCAGTATCCAGTCAATGTACAGTCAATATACAGTGAGTATCCAGTCAATGTACAGTCAATATCCAACCAGTATCCAGTCAATGTACAGTCAATATCCAACCAGTATCCAGTCAATGTACAGTCAATATCCAACCAGTATCCAGTCAATGCACAGTCAATATACAGTAAAATCCAGTCTGTATCCAGTGAGTATCCACTCAACATACCCTGGCAATCAATGCAACTCACAGAGAAGGGTTCCAACTGAGGCAACTACCAGCTTTGCAGCTCACATCATGCTGGTGGGGGAACAGGGCAGAGCAGGTCAATCCACACTCGACTACAACCCCACAACCCCCTCGCTATACGCAGTACCTCTATCATACCATGTTCCTGATCATTTTCCTCAAAGAAACTCTGAATAGCTATATACTGTGCATGTGAGTATACTGTGCAAGTGTGTGTAGTATATTATGTAAGTGTGTGTAGTATACTGTGCAAGTGTGTGTAG
>CAUJGJ010000258.1:2171100-2181100 GCA_963170055.1 Halisarca cf. caerulea | reverse complement strand
GAGCTGTGGGGATTGCTTTGGGCTGGTAGAATTCCGCCATTTTTTTGTTTAGCTCAACCAATTGAAAAATGGCTGCTCGTGTGGGTGTTCCAATCTGGAGGAATATATTGTCCCGTAGATTTGTCAGAGCTCTGGGATCTATACAAACACCAGTGTACTGTGCAAGGAGGCTATTGTCTACCGTTGAAGACTTGGAAAAGGCCAAACAGAGGTTGAACGTGCTCACAGAAGATCCCGGAAACGATGCTAAGTTGAAGCTGTATGGCCTGTATAAGCAGGTAGGATTTTTTCAAGTCTGTGATGGTGTATCTTTGGAACCATCATTTTTTTCACAACCCTACTACTGTATAAACATGAACCTCCACAAAGAGTTCTTGGATTTATAGGACCTACTATACTAGTACTCCTGCTAGTAGACCACACATAGTAGCTATAGGATCTATGAAGTTTTGCCATAGACACTACTTTACCACACTATCCATAAATAAGAAGTAGGGTGAAGTGGTATAGCACTAAAACAGAGTAGGGCCGTAAACTTTTGGTACGCTTGAGGTATCTAGACATACATACTTGGTACTACTGGACCCCCATTTCAAGTGGAAAACAATGACAAGAAACAATATACAATTTGCATACATACGTATGTAGTATGTATGTACTTTGTGATTGTCAATGCTTTTGGCCTGAAGTTCTGAATTACCCACTGAGTTCTTCTGTTCTCCAGGCCACACTTGGCCAGTGCAGCACCAAGCAGCCAGGAGTGTTTGACCTCGTTGGACGAGCAAAATGGACCGCTTGGAACAGTCTCGGAGAGATTTCCAAGGTTTGCTGTCATTTACAATATGGGTTGGATAGCCAACATGTTGTACCTGCTGTGAATCCCCACCACTGAACTGTACACAATTTACCTATGATTTGCCGAACTCCTGGTTCATCTGACACTTTTATGGGGGACAGATGTCATTGGATGGACCAGTTCCCACTGTACCTGCTTATGGAATTGGCTTCTTCTTTTCACATTTCAAGGAATGTCTTAAAATGTCATGTGCTGTACTGAATATGTAACTTACAATATTTTATTTTTTTTCTATATTGTCTCTTGATTGACTCTTGTCTTAACTATGTGTGTGTGTGTGCATATGGGGGATTTTGCCATCCTATAGTCATGTTTAGTGCATTTTCAAAGAGAACTTTTGATGATTTTAGACAGTTTTGTTGATTATTGCACATGGTAGTGCTGGTCTAGTCTCACCACAGACCCAGTTTGTTATTATCCACCATTTTTGGCTAAATACGATGGCCAATTGCTAGACAGCTCTCATCACAGATTGGAATTCAGTAACCTCACATATCGATTTGTTTCACTATAAAAATTGAAGTATGTATTTACAACATCCATATGGTTAAATGTTTTTTCGGCAAGAATTTTCTCCTTTTTCTCTACACAGTAACTTATCTTATCTTATAGTTTCAGTGTCTTACTTTATGTATCATTATAGAATTTTGATAATTTTACAATTTTACTTTTAACCATAGAAAAGGTTTCAGCTCCTACAGATAATTTATTTTGTCCATAGGAAGAAGCTATTGCCGGCTATGTTAAATTTGTTGAAGAACTCGTTGCTCCGGTAGAGGGAAAGGGACAGGAGAAGGGAGGGACTCAAGATCAGCCATCAACATCTTCAGACAACATTGTCATTACGAACAAGGATGGAGTGTTCACTATCAGGCTGAACAGACCCCAGAAGAAGAATGCCCTTCTCAATGAAGTAAGTTTGATACCAGTTTAAAGTTCCAGTAATATGGATTTAGTGTGAATTAATCTTCATGTGATTTTATGAATTTCCGTAATTTTAACGAGCTCTTGTGCAATGATAAAAATGGCCATTGAATGAGCAGTCATTACCAAAACTTCAGTGCCTTTTTTGTTCTCTTATGGGGTACAAGCATATACTGATGAGAGGTTTTGTAAACTATTTCTTTGCTCCTGTTGAGCTAGAACCAAAATAAGAGCAGGACAATTACGAGAATCCATCATCTGCTAGACATAAAGTTTAATTGGTGCAGCAGAATCTCTGTGACCCAACCGCTTCTATAATCCAACATTCTCTATAATTTACCCATTTTCTGAGGTAAAGTCACCACAGTAGAGAGATCTAAGAGCTGCTTGATAATCTGACAACCTCTGCAATCTGTCACATGTTTGCTGTCCATGGAGTGTTGCATTGCAGAGGTTGCACTGTACAGACAGTAGTAAGACCTGAACTATGCTTGACCCTGTGGTGCTGAAGGTTGTATCTGTGTGTGCACGACTTTGTACGTAGATGTATGACGAGATAGCTGCTGCTTTGGATGTTGCAGCCAAGGACAAGTCTGTACGTGTGGCAGTCACCACAGGAACGGGAGACTACTACTGCAGTGGAAACGATCTCTCAAACTTCATGCAAGTGGAGTTCACTCCCGAGAACATGAAGAAAGCTGCAGACGAAGGTGAAGTGAGATTGAGGTGAGACATGGCATGTACGTACGTGTTGTTTGGTGATGTAGAGTTTGTAATTTTTGGTGACACAGAGGAAAGTGTACACATGTGTGCAGTGCTGGCCACTTGCATTGCCTTGTGTGCTGTACTGGAATGGATGTGTGTATTCGATGGTTCTTTCTGTCTCGTAGTATGTGGGCTATTTGTAAGAATTGACCTGAACATTTGTCATACATGTATGTGGTACTGTGCTGATACTTATGGATGCGCATGGTGGTACTGCTGTATATGTGTGCTGATATGTACATAATTATGTGTGTGCTGATATGTATGTACATACGTGTATGTGTGCTGATACATATGTATGTATGTATATGTGTGCTGAAATGTATGTACATATGTGTGTGCTGATACATACGTATGTATGTACATATGTGTGTGCTGATACATATGTATGTATATATGTGTGTGCTGATACATATGTATGTATGTATGTGTGTGCTGATATGTATGTACATATGTGTGTGCTGATACCTATGTATGTATGTATGTATGTGCTGATATGTATGTACATATGTGTGTGCTGATACGTATGTATGTACGTATGTGTGTGCTGATACGTATGTATGTACGTATGTGTGTGCTGATACATATGTATGTATGTATGTGTGTGCTGATATGTATGTACGTATGTGTGTGCTGATACGTATGTATGTACGTATGTGTGTGCTGATACATATGTACGTATGTATGTATGTGTGTGCTGATATGTATGTACGTATGTGTGTGCTGATACGTATGTATGTACATACGTGTGTGCTGATACATATGTATGTACGTATGTGTGTGCTGGTACTGTGTGTATGTGTGTGCTGGTACTGTGTGTATGTGTGTGCTGGTACTGTGTGTATGTGTGTGCTGGTACTGTGTGTATGTGTGTGCTGGTACTGTGTGTATGTGTGTGCTGGTACTGTGTGTATGTGTGTGCTGGTACTGTGTGTATGTGTGTGCTGGTACTGTGTGTATGTGTGTGCTGGTACTGTGTGTATGTGTGTGCTGGTACTGTGTGTATGTGTGTGCTGGTACTGTGTGTATGTGTGTGCTGGTACTGTGTGTATGTGTGTGCTGGTACTGTGTGTATGTGTGTGCTGGTACTGTGTGTATGTGTGTGCTGGTACTATTTATATGTGTGTGCTGGTATTGTGTATATGTGTGTGCTGGTACTGTGTGTATGTGTGTGCTGGTACTGTGTGTATGTGTGTGCTGGTACTGTGTATATGTGTGCGTTGGTATTGTGTGTATGTGTGTGCTGGTTCACTTATGATGAGATAGAATTCTTGTTCTTGTACAACATTAGGAAATTTGTGGATACTTTCATCAACTTCCCGAAACCACTCGTTGCTGCACTGAACGGACCAGCTGTTGGGATATCAGTGACAATTCTGGCCTTGTATGACTTTGTCTATGCCAAAGAAAGTGTACGTATGTGTACATAGAAGTGACAAACGTGTGCTGTACATACGTAGTACTGACCTCTCTGTACATCTCCTTCAGGCTACCTTTTCCACACCTTTCACTCAAATTGCTCAAAGTCCTGAAGGTTGTTCATCTTACCTCTTTCCAAAGATTATGGGACATGGGAAGGTTATTTGATGTATTTTGCACGTAAAATGTACACATGCACACGTGCTCCTGCACACAATACACATGCATACACACACGCACACACATAAACACACACACACACACGCACACATAAACACACACACACACACACACGCACACACATAAACACACACATAAACACACACACACACACACACACACACACACACACACACACACACACACACACACACACACACACACACACACTCTATGTATGTACATGCACACAGTTTGTTTGCTTGTAGAGCTGTAACCTTCATAAGTAGAAAACTTACCCAGTCTTGGTGAATCTTACAGGCTAGTGAAATGCTTCTGTTGAATCGAAAATTGACAGCTGCTGAAGCATACGAACGCAACCTAGTGACTCGGGTCTTCTCAGATGCCGAGTTTGACAGCAAGGTGGAAGAGACACTTAAGTACATGGCATCCCTTCCACCTCATGTAAGTTTATGAGCAATGATTGCTTACCACACATCTGCAGGTACAAGATGTGGAGACAGTGTTCCTTACAGTAGCAGTTATTTATCATGTTTCACCATCTACCTACTCTTCTCCTCCACTAACAACCCATACAGTGCTTCCAGGCCTCGAAGCATCGCATTAGGGAGGCAAATCGTCAGATTCTGCTGGATGTGAATGCAAAGGAGTGTGCTGACCTGAAGGAGAGATGGGTCCATGAGGAGCTCGTTCAAGCCCTCATGGCCTTCTTCAATAGAAAGAAGCCCTCAAACTAGTAGTTAATGTCTTCATTTCCAAAGAGTGTACAAATACTGTGTCTGTATACAGTCTGTGTTTAGAAAAATGGAAAGATTTATGTTAAATGATATTAGGTAAGGTACAGCAGAATGTGTCCAAACTGAACTTCAAATATTTACAACCCTTGTGTGTGTGTGTGTGTGTGTGTGTGTGTGTGTGTGTGTGTGTGCCCCGTGTGTGTGGCCTGGTTATTCATTTACTGGCCCTTCCCATGAAGGCTGGCTTAGACAACCACAAGAGACAACAATACCAGCCAGCTGCAGTGGCTTCTTATATTGTAGGGTTTTATTTTGTACCATTTTTGCACTTTATTGGCTATGAATGTTGCTATGAATGTTGGTAACCATAGCAATGAGAGCTATTTAATTGGACAAGTTGACAGTAAAGTAAATCATGCAATGAATATAATAATAATAAATAAATCCACTTCATCTGCAGACTATTATAAATTGCATGATAAAAACAACGTACTGGAAACCATTAACAACATGCAGTCAAAGTTCTGTAAACTCCTAGTGTCTTCTTGCTATGGTCACATGGGATAGTCGATGGATGGTGCTGTGAGAAGTAGTGGAGGGAGAGGGATCGATGTTTGCATGAGATACATAATATACTACGATTACATTAAGAGCCAGGGGCAAATGGCTACAGCTAGCACTAAGCACAGAAGTGTAGTAAACTGTAATTTCAGTTATCCAGACACCTAGAAACTCGTTGTGACCAAAGGGGTCTGGATAATAGGTTATAATCAGAAAAAAATTACTGTATGTGATAAAAATACATGTGTTCACGCATCATGTGTATGTGTATAGTTGGATGGAATAACCCTCTGGTGAATTGCCAAGACTTGAGGAGTTGCAATGGCTCACAGTTACAAGGGATGCTACGAAATTGTGCTGAGAGGAGGACAATGTCTGAATGGCACCAAGAGATGGTAACTAAACCCAAGCTGAGTCTGCTTAATACAATCTTTGATCTTGGCTTAACCCAGAGATGCTGGAGAGTGCAGGATAGGGTCATCTGCTCTATGCTCATGAAACTGAGAGGTGGCACTGCTCACTTCCAGGTGGAGACAGGCGGGTGGCAAGGAGTAGCACAACAACATCAAGTTTGTCAGGAGTGTGATGATGGCGTGATTGAGGATGTAGACCAGTCACTGGATGTTGAGCTGCCTGTCTTGTCTAATGTGCGTCATCCCATTATGGCACGTGCTCGTGAACTGAACAATGAATTCGATGACTTGAGCATGGATGTAAAAGTTGCTGTGATTTTGGACCTAGCTTGCAGAGATCACAAGATTGCAAAACTCTTACATGCATATGTCATCATGTGTGGTGTACCCGATTCACCGAGTTAATTTAACTCATCTATGGTTCTATTTTATCTTTGTACCTCATTGGGTATCTTATTACCCTAGTGTCTGATGTACATGTGTGCACATTAATATTGATTGATTGATTAATTTGGAAAATAGAAAACTATATATATGCATGAGTATAGGAAATGACGAAGGGCGGCTGCGGAGACGGTCTAGCTTGTTAGACTTAACTCGTGCTTGAAACGCAACAGAAACGGACTCGCGTAGAACTTTTTTCCGTCAACAATTATACGTTTGCTTCCACCTGGAATCGAGCCTGGAATCTCCTGATAAACGATAAAGGCATACCTATCCGTACTTGATGTGTCAGCGAAAGTGAGGTGAGTGCCAACTGCAAATCGCATGCATGCATTGTACGCGAGGTGAAGGGTGTTAGAACGACCGCGGGATCAGTGGCAGAAACCATTGCTAGTACACGAGTCCCTACACGCAGATACATTGCAACCGGTAAACATGTGGCCCACACGTGCTCTGCTCACAGCCATAGCAATGACACTGGTGGACCTAGAAAAAGGGAAAGGGGGGATCTAAGGAGTGGCGACTGGAACGAGGCTGGATTTGTATTTGCCTTGCCACACCCATTTCCGGTCACATGGGTCATTTTCTGGCAATAAGCTACTCAAGATTTCATTTGTGTTATAATCAACAGCAAAACACAAAAAATTGAAGTTGGGTGCACATCACGATTTCGTCCTGTTACATAACGCAGTGGAGTAGGAAGACACTGTGCATGGGGGAGGGGTTATGTGGGTAAATTTATGGCAATATGTATATTACGTGTTATATGTCACTTTAGTGATCATAATTATCATATAGTATATGAACATAATATTGACAAATATAGTTTAAATTAATGTTTAATGTGCCAAGATTGTAGCTAACTAGCAGGAGCCTTGCACAGGAGGTGTAGCTTTACTTGGGCTGAAGGGGGATTCCATGACACCCTGGGATCTCCCCTAGATCCGTCACTGCATGGGGTTTCCCCGAATCCATGCATTTAACGTGCACTTTCACTGGATTTCTTGTCTGATGACGATGGCAATTGAGCAGCTGATTTAGCAGCATGCACTTTTTCCGTAGTCATACACATCTCTGTTTGATGTAGGAACATTATTTTACTGATTTGTAGTACTATGATCAGACAATGCATAATGCCATACATCATTGAAGGAGTGTAAAAAGAGAGAGAGACTCGATTACATTAAACTGCAAGAAAGTATATACAAAGTTGGCCTCACCTAGGATTCAAACTAAGTCTAATTATGGGAATTTGCAGGCTTGGCAAGGTATATAATGCTTTCTGAATTCCATCTTGTAGCTGATGGATTTGCAATCATCGCCAAACATTGTGATAACGAACAAGGATGGAGTGTTCACTATCAGGCTGAACAGACCGAAGAAGAAGAATGCTCTCCTGGGTGAAGTGAGTTTCTAGCACTTCAGCTACACATGGGCACGAGTGGTCACCTACTATCTTGTGGTTCTATAAAGATCATTGTCCTTGCATAATAGCCATTGACATCTCATTACTTTTCTGTTGGACTACAGTAGAATCTCCGATAGTGGACGCTCCGAAATAAGGACAGTCTCTCTACAAAGGACACAGCTTGAGAACCCAAGATATTTTCTCTCTATAGTTCCAATACATTTTTAATCTCCCAAAGAGGACAACCCCCTTACAAAGGACAAAAAGACTGTCCCAAAGTGTCCTTTATTCAGAGATTCCACTTGTTCTGTATAGATCAATCAGACCAAACACCAGAAACTCTGATGGGTAGGGTAAAGTGGGGTAATTTGGAACAGTGTGGGTAATTCGAAACGGCCAGTCAAAAGCAGTGTCAACAGCAACTTATGGGCCTTATTTTTGGACAGTATTGGTTTGGGAATTAGGAACACCAGTGGCAGCTATAGCTAGACAGTGTAGCTGTAACAGAAGTAAAGACCCTGTCCCATTTTACCCCCTAGTGTTCCATTTCACCACCTAGTGTTCCGTTTTACCCCCTAGTGTTCCATTTCACCCCCTAGTGTTCCGTTTTACCCCCTAGTGTTCTGTTTCACCCCCTAGTGTTCCGTTTCATCCCCTAGTGTTCCGTTTTACTCCATCTTACCCTATGCAATTACTAGAATTTGCATGAAGTGATGTTAACTTCAGAGCTGAATATGCTGATTACTTGAAAGGCACATCAACACACACACACACACGCACACACACACGCGTCCGCACGCACACATACACACACACACAAGACTGGTGATGCTTGACACTAATGGCGTTTGTGTGTGTGGTTTAGATGTACACTGAAATAATCGATGCACTGAATGCAGCAGCCAAGGACGAGTCTGTACGTGTGACAGTCACCACGGGAACAGGAGACTACTACTGCAGTGGAAACGATCTCACAAACTTTACAAAGTCACCTCAGACTCCACAAAGTCAAGATATGGCTGCAAAGAGATTTCTGTGAGAAGATTGCAGATGTATTAGTTATATCCTGTCCAGGTGTGCTGCAGCAGAAATACAGTGCTGATTGACCGAGGGCGAAGCCCAAGGTCATCAGCACTGTATTTTCTGCTGCAGCACACCTGGACAGGATATAACTAATTTGTATCCTGACAACCCTCCACTGTTTGCTATTGGTGTGTACAGTCTCATCTAGAGTTTATCAGTTCCAGCCACCTACACTATTAATTGACATCAATTGGCATCAATTAGGAAGTGTGCATATATCAGTGACCTGTGCTACATCACAAATGTCAGCACACTTTTTCCTTTGATCCGCCCATAATTCGCCCCCACACCAGGATACAAGTACTCATGCATGCATGTTTATGTTTGTGGCTAAGAATCTGTGTACATTTGCCTGCATATTATACTGTATTTGCAAATGCATGCGTGTGTGTGTGTGTGTGTGTGTGTGTCTGTGTGTGTGTATGAGTGCGCATTTATCGATTCTGGTATTATGCCTTTTTCACACATGGCATTATACATTTTGCAACAGTCAGATTTGTGTCGATGCATGTATTATATTTGAATACACTGTAATGTTACTGTACGTGTACTGTACAGGGAGGGACACCATTGGGGGCCACAGGAAGTTGTCCGCTGTATAGAGGTATCCTTATTTTGGTGAACTTTAATGTACACATGTAAATGCCAGGGATTTCAAATGGGGCATAGCAATGATGTCCTGTTAAAGGAAGTAACTGAATTTTGGAGGTGTCGTTCAATTGAGGTTCGCTGTATCAAAGACATAATGTTCAGTATACTGTATACAGTAAAACCTATATTGAAGGACACCTCCAAAATGCAAAAACCTCCTTAAACAGGACACCACTGCTCTGTCCCATTTGAAGTCCCTCACATTAAGATGTGTACAGCTGAACTCTCCAAAATAAGGACACCTCCATATACAGGACAGCTTACTGTGGTCCCAGTGGTGTCCTCATTGTAGAGGTTTCACTGTACAGGCCAGCTTACTGTGGTCCCAGTGGTGTCCTCATTGTAGAGGTTTCACTGTACAGGCCAGCTTACTGTGGTCCCAGTGGTGTCCTCATTGTAGAGGTTTCACTGTACAGGCCAGCTTACTGTGGTCCCAGTGGTGTCCTCATTGTAGAGGTTTCACTGTACAGGCCAGCTTACTGTGGTCCCAGTGGTGTCCTTATTGTAGAGGTTTCACTGTACATACATTGCGCTTTTGCTAGAGAGGTGCTTTCTCTTC
>CAUJGJ010000258.1:2151100-2168600 GCA_963170055.1 Halisarca cf. caerulea | reverse complement strand
ATACTGTTTGAGCTCTGAGTCAACAGTAGTATCCCATGCAAGCATATCCAAAAAGTAATTCCCATTTTGTTACTTGTCCTCTATTGTGATGAATACAAACTCTCCGACCTTCTGTCAAACGTGCCGTAGGATCCTTCAAATGAGTCCTCCAAGGGTTGTTCTGAGGGACGTGCGTTAATTCTGAGAGCTCTCCTCAACTTCCTCCCAAGATGCTTGACTCTCTCTGAGGAGTACACGTGCCACACAAGCACACCAAGAATCACAACGTAAGGCATGAACTGCACAACAAGCTGGAACCAACTGGATCCTCTGGAGTCACCTGCCTTGGAGTCAAATCCATGTGCGACGTAATTGAAGTAAATCAAGGTTTCCAGAAGGCCGATCAGAAGAAACATCACACTATCAATCTTGTTCACGTATCTCTTCTCTTTGCGATACGGCTGGAAGATGGAGTGGAGGCAGAAAATGGTAAAGATGATTATTAGGTTTGCAAGAAGAAGGTGATTTGGATCCTTTGGAGTCATAAGCGGGATGTAGAAAGCTACCCGATAAAAGAGGAACAATCCGGCAAAAATTTCCATGTTTGGGCGGAAGCACCCTTGAAAACAATCAAAAAAGGGTTTGAGTCGATTGCTCCCATAAAATGAAACAATCCATCGAAATGGCCTTTTCCTTTCCAGTTTTAAGAATGATATGAGGCGTGGCACTAAGGGGCGTGTCAGAAGGAGAAAGCAGGGAAGAGCAACACAAATTATCAAAACCGTAATTGCCACTAAAGCATATGGCAGGTAATGTACATTAACTACAGGTAAATTCCCCTGTACCTGAACGCGAGCAGAATGTAAAGACTGGCTATTAGCATAATACATGTAAGCCGGAGTGAGGATTTGGGCTGAGATTCTGATCAGATCGGAATATGCCAATACAAAGAAACTGCACAGCCCTTGGATGATGGTGCTGTTCGGACTTCCTCCGGCACGGATCTTTGTGATGCATCTGAACACGCGAGCAAGCAAGTAGTGCAAAGGTCGGCAACACAAGCCCCGCTGGTACAGCCTTACAACCACCAGAAACAGAGCAAAGAAAATGAACGGAATGGAAACAATAGCATAACGTATCAAAAGAAGGTTTAGAACAGTTAGGTCTTTACTGATGCAAGAATGGGATGTTGCAAAAAGGCCAAAAAACCTCAAGTTGAATATTCCACTCAGGAAACGGTCTATTTTCATCAAAATAGAATATCCCTTAACATCTAGGACAGAATGCTGAGGAAGAATAGTGTACTTTACTTGGCAAATAAAGACAAAAGAGTACAGTGGGCCGGACAGATTATTGAAATCAAAGATGACAAAGAACAGAACGTACAGCAAAAGTGGAGTGATTTCAGCTGCAATCAGGATGAAGAATGCTCCAACCTTAGCTGGCGGAGTGTCTGGGCACAGGACACAATCGTAATCCCAAGACGTTAGGGATAAACCATATCCCTCGGTGCACTGCGAACACATCACTCCCATGCGGTTCTGACCAGTATAATTGCATATGTGTTGATTCAGCTTATCACAAGTAGTACTGTTGTCTGTGCTGTTTAACAGGGGAAGGGTACGGTTGAACACATTGTGGTTGCAGAAACCAAGACTACAAGCAGCATGCACATATGGTCCTTGGTAGGATGCAAGACTGGTGTTGGGAGGGGTACCTGGGCTGCAACCGTACCAATATCCAAGATGCATGAAGGCTGTCATATTACCAGCGTGACAGTGTTCAATAGGATGTTCATTAAGACACCTACAGATACACTTGCTACCATCCTTGGTGAATCCTGGAGGACATTCTGAGATATTTACCCTGACTTCTACCGACAATAAGGGATCCTGTTCTGATACAAATGATAAGGTTGATGAACTACGAGGGCATCCTCTAATTTTCACATAATTTGTGGAACTAATGGCAAATTCGCTAGAAACGCTAACTTCACTGTGGTCGCTTGATGTGACATAAAACGACTGCCCTTCGAGTACATGTGAATAGTCATCAGTTACATTGAAGGGAAGATAGAAATCTGCTCCAGAATAAACATAATGTGTCTCGAGGTTGTTCCCTTTGTTGAATGCTGCATTACTTGGTGCAGATGCCACTTCATAGCAACTGTGGTTGTCAGTTCGCTCATAGTGAAACAAAATTCCATTGAACACCTTTTTGAGCTCTTCAGGAGTATAATCACCGGAACCTGCAGCAGTGCCCCAAACACAGGGAACAAGGGACGTGGCGTAAATGGAGCACCCGTAAGCTGCCTTGTTGTTTGTGAAGTTAAAGCTAATGTTCTTGTAAAATTCAGGAGTCAGGGTAGACGTTACATTGGAGTACTGTATGAAACATCGCCTGGTGGATATTAGGTTGCGATTTCCAATTGCCTCAGCATATATGGCCCCACCGCGAAATGAAGCTTGATTCTCTTCAAACACCAACTGGCAGTTATCGGACACAGTAATCCAAGCGTCACCGTAAAGCGCAATGGCCCCTCCACTCCGACCTGTATTGTTTAAGAAGGTAGTGGTAAATTCGTCACCTACAGATGCATATTCACTCACATTGAAAGTTACTGCAGCACTTCGGACGACAAGAGCTGTTCCATGATTGTTATGGAAGTGATTGTTGCCGAACATGTAAACAGACACAGTGTCAATGTACACTGTACCACTGCCTAGAATCAAAGTGGGGTCGTTAGAGTAGGAAACAGAATTGTCTTCAAAAGTGTTGTCTTCTAGAATAGTTGGTACATTGCCCTGAAATACGGTTCCCCAGCGTGTGATATCAATTGCAGCTCCAAGTCTGGCCACATTCTCCTTCCAAACACAGCTACCAATGTACATTTCAGATTCTTTACCACTTGCCCCACCATTGTGAGTAAGAATAAGGGAAAGCCCCCCACCGGTGTAAGCTTTATTCTTAAAAAAATGGCAGCTTCTCACACACAGTTTATTGGTTTGATTTGTGGAAAACTTATAAAATGTCAGCCCAAATCGTATAGCACCTCCTGAAGTACCCCAGTCCTTATGATATTCTACTTGATTCTCACAAAAGAAACTTGATCGAATCGTGACCGTGTTATTTGATGCTGTATCTTGTATTTCTGTTAGTATCCCACCGCCCCACAATGCCTTATTCCCCAGGAAGGTGCAATTAGAAACTGTTACACTGTTGTTTAATGCTCGGCCTCTAAAGTAGAGCGTGAGGCCCCCTCCTCGGCCAAACACAATATGGTTCTGAGAACCAGGAGCAATAAACGCATATGCTGAAGAATTGTGCAAGAAGGAGTAATTGTCCTCGAATGTAGTGTTATCGAACGTATAGGTGCTATCGTTGTTGTTGAAACTGTTTGTTATGTTACATTGTCCATACAGGACACCAGGAGAACAATAAGGGAATTCGACAATAATTCCTCCACCACCTCCCTTGTATATGGATGTACTATTATCCCATTTATTGTGGGCCAGGAGGGACGAGTTGACAGAATTTTCACCAACACACTCGAAAAACACAACCCCAACACCCTGGCTGTCAGTTACTTGAATGCCATGCAGATGAATGTTCCTGCTATGCCAGAAGTACAGTCCGACTAAAAATTGTTCAGGTTCCGTATCGTCAGTGTTCTTGTAGTAGGTGGTGCTATTACGATCTGCTTGGCAACCATTGAAGCTAATGTGAGAAATACTCAGATTTGTTACGTTAATGAAGGCTAATCCGCTATTGCCTATACACTGAACAACTGCCTCACCAGGGTGTCCAGTGATGACAATGTGACCTACATTGCGAAGTGGTTCGGACTCGTTGTAGAAGTGCGTTTCGCTAGAGCTCAAGAGGCTAATGGTCAAGTTGTCCCTGGGATCTGTCAGTAGAGCATAAGAAAGATTGCGGCATGGCGTGGTGCCATTGAGACACTCTGCGGTGTCTTTGCCATTGAGGGGATCCACACAACGATTGCAGCTGGAAGGCGAGCAAGCCAGGTGTGCTGGTCTCAAACACGTCCACAGACACAGCATGCACAGTACAAACTTCAAGGTCAACATCTACATGCAAAAACAAGTAATTATATATATTATTATATTATGCACACACACACACACACACACACACACACACACACACACACACACACACACACACACACACACACGTACACACACACACACACACACACACACACACACACACACACACACACACATTATATACAATCTTATATCAATAGCGCAGCAAAATCCACGGGATACATGCATGCAATTACAGCGTGTACAATACGTTGAATTGTACAATATGTACTAGAAAGGAAGCAATGTAGCGCACAAAAAGGGTACAAAGTGAAACAATTTAGAACAGTGACGTAACTTGGAAGGGCTTGCAATGCCTCGAGATATTTTAGAAATAAGTCCACTGATTTGGATTCACATTAATATTAGACTGACTTTCTAATTTAGAATCCTGTGGCACCACAGGCGAAGAGAAAAATTCAAGAGGAATCAGCGACAACATACAAACAAAAGGAACACAATTCATGGTCGCGTTGGGTCTAAAGAGTATAGAGTGTCTATGCTACAGGTCTGCAAAAGCGGCTCAGGAGATAAATTTCGCGTCGATTTATCGCTATCTTCACAAAAACAACAATTTGATGTAGCATTGATATTCTACAGCTAGATAGATGAAGCAGTGACTGACTTTCTGGTTTGCAGTAGACTTCACTTAGAAGGAAAAATAATAAAGACCTTCTTGTTGAAAGCGAAAATCTTCTAAAATAAACAATTATGTGGTTTAGAGGGATTTTTTTATAACTCCGCGTTTGCCCACGCGTATATAGTCTGGCGTGGCAGACCGAATTCCTCCATTTGCAGGGGGAAAAACGTTTCCCTCCTGCGTATTATTACCGAGCGGTTTAGCGAGGTTAATTGTTTCCGTCGTATAGGGGAGTCTGATCGAGAAGCCCACGCACTTAATCGTATATTTTGGCCAATATGTCGTTTCTTTGTGCGCAAGTTGCAAGTCGGTGATAAAGTAAAGTGGCAGTGAATTGGCAATAACAGAAGCGGGCAAACGTGTTCTATGTGATAAGGTAAACTTTATGTGCATTTCCCCACTGGGTATTAGACAAAACGCGCCCAAAGTCGCTTACGTTTGGGTCCGTGACAGTCCCATCTTGACCGATACGACAAAATTAACAATCTTCATTATTATTGCACAATAATGTCTAAAACTTCTATACAGCGATTTTCAAGTTTCTTCCGCTAAACAGTAGGATTCACAATTTTGTTGTTCGGGTGATCGAATTGAGTAGCCATTGTGTCAGCCATTGTGTCGGACATCTTTAGGGGCATCTTTTTTGCAACTGCGCATGCGCAAGGACACGTGTAGATTATATGGCGCTATCTCCAAGACTGCTCTGTTTGCTTTCTTTGTTGTTTCGACGAAGTCTATAGGACGTCTTCTTTCTTTGCCAACTTTGTTCGAGTACAAGCTATAAAAATGAAAAAATAAAGGAATTACGAACTGCTGGCAACTTTTACCAATAAACTGGCGGCCCGTTTTGCTTGGAGTCGAACATGTCAGTTTTATCTATGGTTTCGAAACAAGTGATTTAGCGAAAAGAAGTAAGAAAATTGAAATGTGAAGTGTCATAAAAAGGTATTGATTGACAAATTACAGTTCAATATCGTTCGTGTGTTGCGCACTTTTGTTATTGTTTTCCACTGTACTTGGAACACTTGATTTGACTAACTACGGTTCATGTGCACCACTTTGCACCATCTTGTGATAAAATTATACATATTTGATTGACATAATCTGCAATGTGTGATTATATCTGATATGATAGAGACTAATTGCATGCTACGTTGACTTATGATAATATAACTTTCAAACAAATTCTATAACGTAACAGATCATTTGTACAAAATCAATGCACAGAATGTTCTGGCCATGTAGGCCTTCATCAGCTGCATAAAATGTTTTATACAGCTGATGAAGGCCTACGTGGCCGAAACGTTGTGTGCATTGATTTTGTACAAATAATCTGTTACGTTCCTGATCGAATGTAAACTGACACTTCACATTTCATTTAACATCCTGATGCATGAGCATGCATGCATCAATGAGCATGCAGCTCATTTTCACTGGTATTGTTGGTATGCCGTTTTCTAAAATTATACATGCAATACAGCAAAGAAAACATGTAATTGAGCACATGATGTATTCACCTTGACTATTGTTTGTCGAAGTCTAAGTCTGAGAGATGTATGTAGTACATGTATGGAACATGCACCGCTATGCCAAATATTATTATAATGTGACATCAGTGGACTTTCAAACTGATATAGCAAATGATTATATACCGTATATGCTCTAATTTTTCTTCATTCCAAATATTCGTCATGGGCTCCAAAAGGGATGAAAAGCATTCTAATTGATGACGAAATAACATGTGTTTTAATCCTACGTATGTCAGAGACCCTAATTATTCGTCACGCAGGCTGGCCGCCTTCATTCTGCCATTTGTTGTGCCATTGATATACCGTACTGGAGAAACCGCTGTTCCTTCGTTTATATTTGTCATTTTTATTTCGTTTGAGTAATTGTCAAATCATGGAAGATTTTCATTTTTCATTCGCAATTCCTTGTATATGTGCATGGTATCCTCGAACGGGCGCAACAGTTCTCAAGCTAGAAACGTCTATTTTTTGATGGTTCTAATTCGCCGTCATTGATTCTAAATATTTGTCCCCCCATTCCAATTATTCACCACCTTTCAGAAACCTTGCAATTCCATTCCAAATGACGTTTTTTCGTGACAATTGCTCTGACGAAAAATTAGAACATAAACGGTATATGCACATTTATGTATATTTGTTAAATTCTGATTTTAATTGGATTATACCATGTGAAATGTGTCTGAAGACAGCCTCTGCAGAAACCATGGATTTCATCGCAATCAAACAAATCTAATGTAACCCAAAATTTGAACCTATTTTATACACAGCAGCCTGTGTCGCAACTGTACTCCAAGCACCTGAATATGTCAAATCCACAAATTTAAATGCACTTACATACAAATCATCCAAAACACAATGTCATGCAGATTGGCTACACATCACAGAAACAAATTTCATGTACGTATGAGCAGCAAGTTATAAATGACATTGTGTGATGTATGTTCAATCAATATGAAGTTCATGGATTCAAAAGAAATTTTAAAGTCAGACTTAATTCTTGAAAAAAAAAACAGACTGTTTGTTCAAATAGAACCAAATAATAAACCAAAAATGTTTGCAACTTCGTTTCTATCACTCGATCATGCAGTTGTGTGGTGGTACATGAATTACAATATTATTGATTCAGAATTAATCAAGGTCTACGAATGCATATGTTCAGGTAAATTGACAATAGCATTATGTTGAGGAAGCATAATTATAATACTAACTTCTAGCGCCATGGACTGCAAATTGGTTTCTTGTGCAGATTATGTGCAGTGGTACATGTCACATGCATTGCTCAGTGCTAGTGTCAATTTGAATGTTCAAGCAGGCCAAATTGAACCAAGCATTGCAATTCAATTGAATCATATACAATGAAAAGTGACCATTTATTTTGGCAATGCAAATTTAACGCAGTGTCACCAGAAGAAATAAAAACTCAACAGATTTGTGTCAATCACTGATGCATGACTCAATCAAATTGAATATCAAATGTCACAAATTGCAAATGTTACACTGTCGTACAGCCTTGCTTCACGAGTACTGATACTGTAGTCTACACACTGTGTCTTGCAAGCATGTGTCAAGTGAGTAAACAACAAAACTGCTAACTTTGCATCTGCATGGCCATTGTAATATACCATTGCACTGGCAATCTAGCCTTATAACTCAAAGCATGAGCACACACATCAGTTTTGAATTCATAAGCGCAGTCAAAATGGAATTGAACACAATTCAATTTCTATTTCAAAATTCAATTTTTGTTTTAGCAATCGCGAGGTTCTGAACTTGGTTCACAACTAGTATATAGAGAGAACCCGTCTGGTCACGCCAGACTAGCCCACCCGTGGGAATTGTGATGTGGTCCGATCTTGCGTGTATAACCAGACCCTTATCTTGACTTCATAGACTATGTATATATAGCTAGAAAAACAGTATCAATGCTTTTTTGAGGCCGGTGCAGGTCATTCTTAGTCTGATGTAGATAGGCCCATTCCGCCGTGACTGATGTCACTGGGAATGGGTCTGGCTACGTCTAGACTAGGTTGATCTGGCTATGTGACACCAAATATTGAATTGCATGTGTCAACTTATTTTTATCATTCCAGTTAACTTCTGGAACCACAGAGGATGGAGACTGTGTGGTAGAGACTACAGTCATTTGTCTGCACAACATTTAGAAATTTTATCTGTATGGTACACATAACTACATTGCTGATGACTTGCTGCAAAGATTCCCGGGAATCCCCTTTTGTTGTACCCTCAGTGTACGAGATGTGTGCATGTACCTAGTGATGTCTACTGTACACACTATAAAAATTGTCCTTAGCTGTCAATTAAAGCCTCCTTGTACTCACTCACTGTCATAAAAGTTTCCCGAATGTTTCAACATATCTTACCAAGCATTGGATGCATGCAGCACTACTGCACATGTGATTGGAAAACAGAATCAAAAATAATTTTAAAAATATTTACACAATTACTTGTAGAACAGTAACGTCACAGAAACAACTGTGCTTGAAGCAGAGGCAAGACTGATACATGGTGCAAGTCACTCAGCATGCTTTCTGCCTGTTCGTAGGTGGTGGCCAGCATCAGATAGGAGGTTCTGAACTCTAATAAGGCAGCCGCCAATATGGGGAGAAAAACCAAAGTGTCAAAACCAATGATTCTATCCCACAGGTACAAAAGCTGGTCTGGTTGGAGGTAGCCAGCAAATCCATAAAACAGCCACTTAAACACCAACCTGACAGGATCTATACTGTGGTTACTGAAGTGCAGCACAAGAAGAGGAGAACGCTCTTCAAACAGTGCCTCAAACACTATACACGAGTGTAAAATACCATCGGGATGATCTGACAGGGTGGATAAGTGACAAAAGTAGGAGTTGTAAAGAGCCTTGAAAATTGGATACACCATGTGTACATCATTGTGAAGGTAACACAGAGGAGCAATAAAACAGCTGAAACCTTCACAAGGCACAAATTGGCAGCTGGAGGAGGAATGATCTGAGTTATCTGGAAGCTCTTCCTGAGCCGAGAAGACGCCATTTTCTGGATCTCTTATGAACGCTAAAGCAATCTGATAAGCCATGTCTTCAAACACAAAGTAACTGTCATTGTCTGAAATACAAGAGGACACGTCTGAAACAAGTATACTGTCAAGAAGGGAACTACTGTCGAGGACGTGGTCTTTGAGTTTTAAGAAAAATGAAGCCATTTCAGCTTGAGGCGAAGCATCAATACTCAATGACATACACCAGAGTGTGAACCGCTGTGAGTGAGGGCAACCTGTTTTACAAATCTGGCGAGCTAGAGGATTCAGGCTGCTCTCAATTACTTTACAAGCTCTAATATCCGCATCGACCTTTGAATGATCCAACATCTTACAGCCAGCATTTACAACAAGGTCTGACTGTAAAATAGAAGGGTGCAGTTCCTTAAATGTTTGACACAATTCTTGCAGACTAAAAGTGGGTATGCATAGATGAAGGGAGGATAGGTTTAATCTTGACGAGAAGCTGGAGTCAAATTCACTGCTCATTCTTTGGAGATTGCGTGACATGAAATCGTACAAATCATCAGGTGCAAAAATAGGCTCAACCTTCAACATAAGTTTGTTTGTTGACAGACTTCCCAGAGATTCCCACTGTTCCTCGATGGATAGCCTTTCACATGCTTCTCTCAGTCTCAGTAGGGAAGTTCCCGATTTTGAAACGAGATTATCGAGAGCCGAAGCTAGTTTATCGTTCCATTCGGCCTTCATGCACTTAATTGTTTCAGAAACTGAAGGTTCCAATTCGAGTCTTTTGGCATGCTTGCTTTCTTGCAGAAGTGAGTGATAAATGACATTCTGCACCTTGGACTTTAGATCTTCACTCTTCAAAGCACTTTTAACGTACGTTTTCAAGGCCTTAACATCCACTCCCTCCTTAAACAATTTCTTCATGACTCTCTTTTGCAGATCGTCTCTAACTCGCGAGTATTCGTACGCCATTTTAACACGTCACGTGACAAAGTGTACACAAAAATTAATGTTATATACCATACGACAATGTTTTTGTATACAGATGAATTTCAAGTGGAAAACACTTAAATAAATGCATGTGTGTGTGTGTGTTCCAGAGCGTATATATATATATCATAATTCATCTTCTACTTCTTCATCTTCTTCACTATCTTCCTCTTCTTCAATTTCTCCTTCCTCCTCTTCCTCCTCCTCGTCTTCCTCATCTTCCTCGTCCTCTTCTTCTTTAGCATTATCTTCAACAATGTCTGCTCCCTCATTGTCATCCTCTTCCACGTCTGTTTCAGTGTCTGAGGAGCTTTGAGCGTCTTGGTTAACTACACTACCTTTACTATGTCTAATTTCGCTCATTACGTGTTGTTGTAATAAGGGAGATTGTCTATAGCTTTGTCTTGAATTAGCGGACAAAACACTAACTCTGGTTTGCTGAAAAAAGATGAATTGCGACATATATGATACTGCATGCATGAGATGTCAACATATGCACACAAACCCACATTTATTCCCATCGACACTTAACACACACACACACACACACACACACACACACACACACACACACACACACACACACACACACACACATACACACACACACATGCACACACACGCACACACACACACACACACACACACACACACACACACACACACACATACGCACACACATACGCACACACACACACACACACACACACATGCGCGCGCACGCGCGCACACACACACACACACACACACACACACACACACACACACACACTACAAACATCCATATACATACACCCACACATGAATGCAGCAAAACACACACAAAAAATAATTACAATGAAATCTTGCTTACTTGTGGTTTGACAAGGATAGCTTCTGTTGAACTTGTACTGGAGAGTGAATTTTGGGAGCCAGTGTGATTATTCTGGTGTACCTCTGCCATATGTACAAACTGCCTGAAACCAGGCCTGATTTGCGGAGAGCCTTGTGGAGTGTGAGTGCCAGCCATCTGCATCATGTTCTCCACTTCCTCGTCCAATTCAGCAAGGGAGCCTGCCAGTGAATGGGCCAGTAAACTGGACCCTTTAGTTCTCCTCTTGTCTAAGAGTTCCTTTCGTCGTGTCTGTAGGGATATATGAAGTAAGGTTAATGGGTGACAATATAAACTGTGGCTAGTACAATATCATATAGCTTAGTGCTAACTGTTAGAGGCACATTCTGCAATCATTTGTACAAGAGGTGCCAGATCATCCAGAAGAAGAGCAGCCTCTTTGATTAATTTGCCAAGATTCTCCTGAACTGATCTCAGGAGTAATCAACTAATCATTGACAACTCATGTACCATTTGAACTTGACCCCTTTTATTGACTTTTCTCCTTAAAATAATAATAAACGTTTCATTTAATTTCCAATTCCCATGTATGCATGCAACTGTTAGAGGATAGATTATGAGAGTACTCTGGCCATGTTTTGGATACAAAGTGGAACTACAGTAAAATCTCGATAATTAGAACCATGATAATTAGAATATCTGGCTTAATTCAAACATTGATGAATGTACCGTTCCTAATGTATGGAGTAAATATGTGGTTGGTTAATTAGAACTTATGGATAATTAGAACTTTTTTACTGGAAAATCAAGGTTCTAATTAAAGAGATTTCACTGTAGTATGATGACCTAGTGATCGTGGTCTTTGTAGACAGGTGGTCCCTGTAGAGAGGTGCATTAGTATCACTGAGGTGGTCGCAACAGTGGTTCCTGTAGACAGGTGGTCCTTGTAGAGAGGTGCTGTATAATCACTGAGGTGGTCGCAACAGTGGTTGCTGTAGACAGGCGGTCCTTGCGGAGAGGTGCTGTATAATCACTGAGGTGGCCAATGGGTGGTCTTTCTGTACAAGTGCTCTTTACGACAGACTTTTGTTTACGACAGGCTTTTGTTTACGACAGGCTTTTGTTTACAACAGGCTTTTGTTTACATCTTCAAATAAAATGAATAATATCTAAGTAGCCACATAGCTCATTACATCGCAAATGTAGTTGATGCTATCCTTTGTATGTAGCTCTTTGGGAGCATGCCGAAGTGGTTCCTTTGGACTGGCACAAGTTGAAGCAGTGTTCACGATAACTTTACAGAGGTGTCTGGACATTTTGTCAGGACAAACTTCAGAATGTCCAGACATTCGCATATTTGCAAATACTTTGCTCACTTCTCACTGCTATTATGTACGCAATTGTAAGCAAGTATACATGTAAAGATCCCAGTATTTTCAAACTATTTTTAGTAGCAATTTAGTATTTTCCTACTTTTACTACCATGTACATTATGCTTTCATTCGCAAAACAATGTTATTACATTCAGTGCAAGTGAAAAGGCTTGTACAACTTGCTTTTATAGCACCAGAGTCCACATATACCTAGGAGAGGCTGCTTTGAACTGCAGGGCTACTAATCCCCCATTTGTTTCTCTTCAGTTACAAATGTGTCACCTGAACAATGACAGTCTCCTACAGCCATAAGCACTTCCTTTGAGCTGACACAATGTCAGGACAAAAGTTGATAATATCCGGATATTCACAGAAATGATTGGAAAATGTCCGATGTCTGAACGTTATTCGAGCACTGTTGGAGGGTATTCAGGAGATTATTCTCTGTCATTTCATCACCATAGCATGATGACCGTAAATTCTCATAAGTTCATATCTTGGATAATACACACACACACACACACACACACACACACACACACACACACACACACACACACACACACGCACATGCACACGTACACACACACACACACACACACACACACACACACACACACACACACACACACACACACACACACACGCCTATGTAAGGTATATGGATTTGACTGTGTCTATGTAGGTATGGACATAGTGAACTACCAGTTCGTGGCAAACCAGATTTACATACCTCCTCCACCTCCTTCTCTTTCTGGAGTTGCTTGAATGTGATTTCAAACAGTTCAGCTACTGTCTCCACCATTTTCAAAGCCTACACACAAATACGTGTAAATGTGATAATACTGCATTCATGTAAGGGCCTACGTATATCTGTATGCACATGTGCACGCTTAAGCATGTGTATATACGTATCTGTATTGTGTACATCTTGGTGTGGACATAAGCACTTGTGTATACTGATAAAGTGTGGACCGTTCAGTACACTGTGCAAATACACACGCACACATGTGTACATTCTTCCATCACAGCAACGCTGCTTTTAGAAACGTCTTGAAGGGGGAAAGGACTAGGCATCAATGGACTGAGAGAACCACCATTGCAAAGGATAACTGGAAATTCATAGGAGAATGGGATAAGCCAAGGAAGAAGAGGTGACTAAATGAAACCTCCGATAGTGGACTCTCCCAATTAAGGACACAGCATAATAAACCTCCCTACAAAGGACATGACTCGAGGTCCCAAGATGCGTCCCCCTATAGTTTTGAACCTCCAACAGAGGACAACCTCCTTACAAAGACAAATTGAGTTATCCCAAAGCATCCTCTATTCGGAGGGTCCACGGAACTATAAAGCGTCCTCTATTCGGAGGGTCCACTGAACTATAAATGTGGTAAGTGCATACTTAGTCCACAGAATACAGACAGGCAATACATATTTTACCCGGCGTATTCACAACTCGTGTACAACTCACATCTTGTTCCTTGAGGCAATGGAACACGTGACAGAAATTTCTCTTCTTTCGACGATTGATGAAAGCAAACAATCGACGGTTGCGTGGATCCATTGTGCAAAATGACACACTAGATATCTTCACTGTTGCATAGTGTTGCTGTCAAAGAAATGAGAACAGAATAGAACAATAAGTTTATGCCAAATACAATTAAATTTGGTTTATCAAACTGGATTATTTGAGCTTCTAGTAAAAAATGTCAGATAAACGAGTTGTTAGACAAATCTGGGTAAACTGTGCACATTTAAACAGAGGAAATCACAGAGTACTGCTATATAAACAAGGGTTTTGGAAAAGTCAGTGTCGGCACAACCAGATCTCATCATATGTGTGTCCAGTGAGGTAGTAAGCAAGACCATGATGGGACAATTACATGCAAATTTATGCATGTCATAATAATATTCATCTACACACATTTATACTGTAATTTGAGTGAATCTACACATACTTTTGCATACTAAATAAGAATACTCACAAATGTATAAGCGTCGAAAAGCTTGATTCCCTTTACGGATATGAAGAGCTTGAGTCTCATTTTACCCCTACTGCCATACTGTGCCTTCAGCTGTTCAGCAGCATTGCGAATCGTCTCCACCCCGTACAGATGATCGACAACAGCAAATCCAAAAGACTATAGACGGAAATGATAGAATGAGTAAACAAGAAGAATATAAGATAGATAAGTAGGTATCAGGTATAGGTATTCATACCTAAGACGGGGAGCCATTAGCCCTTGGCTACTAATATGGTACCCACAAAGTACATGTATGTACAATAGTTTGTGATATGAATAATGATATACATGTAGGAATGTATATTGTAGATTTCTACTATACAAAGGGTGTATAAAACCATTTAAAAATGGTAAAAGGATGTAGGATTGACACAGGATCATGCAAAAGGCATTATCATTGTAGGTTTCTACTATACATACGTACACTTGCGTAAAAATTCAGCACTTTCCCACAATGTCATGTAGCAAAGGGTAAACCATGGTGTGCACACAGTTGGCTGGAATACAGCAGTCAGCTGAAGCATGCAGTCAGTTGGCCTTCACTATCTTCGATAAAACACACACTACAGTATAAGGACACAACACACGTGCTCTGAAATTTGAATCGGTGGTTCAAAAGACTATAATGACAATTTTATTTTAAATTATAAGCAAACTAAATGAATACACTGAACTGAAAGTGTGATGTGAAAACAGTGGAATCTCCGACAGTGGACGCTCCGAAATAAGGACAATCTCTCTACAAAGGACACAGCTTGAGGTCCCAAGATATTTTCTCCCTATAGTTCCAATACATTTTGGACTTCCCAATTAAGGACAACCTCCTTACAAAGGACAAAATGACTGTCCCAAAGTGTCCTTTACTCGGAGATTCCACTGTTACACTACCACCTTTCAACTATATACATAACTTGACACACTGAGTAGTCATGGTCACATTTTTCATCGTTCACACACTATATCAGACAAAGCACAAGACTTCTTACCTTTACATCATAGAACTTCAGTTCTAAAGAGAAAGAAAATGAACATTACAACTTATATCAGAAGCATCATACAAGTACTAGGCTATCATTGTGAAAACTTACGGAAGAGAGCACCCTTCTTTTTTCCATAAGCCATAGCCCTTTTTCTTTGTACCTAAAGACAACGATCACGGTTAAGTACGTCTTCACATCTTGTGTGCACTAGGTGTTTTGGGAGTAGCTTACGTCTCGTTCTTTCTTCACTTTTCTATACTCAGGCACCATTTTTCGAGTTGTATATCCTCTCCACACGCTCTGTATGAGGGATATTAGATGGAGGTACATGAAAGAAACCCCACAGAACCAGCAGGAGAAATCACCCCTCAGAATAGATTGCAGTAGCTATCTATTAGATTACAAAATATTAATTCAAACTACAGTAGAACCTCGTTAGTAAGAACACTGTTAATGAGTAATACCTGGTTAGGAAGTACAAGGCTATGATACCCCAGCTTATAACCCATAATACTAATCTATATGGTTAGCAAGTACTACTGATAGTGAGTAGCAATTTGGAGGGTCCTCAGGTGTACTCACTAACGAGGTTTGACTGTATATATATGTAATTGAGATATATGCTTCATACCTATTTCTAATGATCACTGAATGGAGATTCAGGTTTAACAGGGATTGGTTCTGGCCCAGATCATTACAATAATTGTACTAAACAGTATTTACATATGGGTTCAGTGTTTACTCTATCGTCCCAGTCCCATGACTGGGTTATTCTTATTGAGCTCATTATGCACTTCACAATACAAACCAACCGTCCCTATTAGACCGCGTATATGTACATACATGGGATGAAAATACATAACTCTGATATAGTTACCAACCTGGATTATAGTTGCTGCCTCCTTCTTTTGCAGGAATGGTATCCTCTCTCTCCACATTCTGTACCAGGACTGTATCGTAACTGCAGCATCTCTGACAAGTGCTTTCTTGTGGTCAAACATCGGATTACTGAAATCAACCTTGTCGAGGTCAGGATCCAGCATGGGATTCTGTAACAGTTCTTCCTTGTCCTCTTTAAAGGGCATTTGACTCTTCTTGCGGTTATATTTATGTGGACGTTGGGGTTGAAGATAATTAGGATTGTTTGGTTTCTTGCTTGATTGCTTTGACAGGCCCTAACAAACATCATGAGCAGTACAAACAGTACAGGTTGAACAGAATCCGTAGACGCACTATGTATATGTATAATCCCTTCTCCAGGATGAGATCGCATGCATACTATGTGCAATAATATGTACAGAGGGTGATTTGCACACTTACAGCACAGCCTGCCTATAACATAAGTACTCATTTCAGCAGTCTTGTGTGAAAATCCCCCCAATAGTGTCAATATGCACCGCTAAAATGTACATAGTATGTTCGACCACACATGAAACACATACTTGTCACCCTCCATGTTGTCACAAACTGCATAACCGCGCTAACACCCACACAAAAGCAACCCTATTTCTAGAGCTCTATAGTCTTCTGAAAAATACAGCACGAGCTCTTGTACGTACCTTTAGTCTTTGTTTCCTTTTGAGACCTTTTTCTATGTCTTCTTGAGTGAAAATTTGAGGCCTACGGTGGTCCACTCTTCTCTTGAAGCAAAGCATGTTCTTGCGGTAGAGTGCAAAGCAGCATACAGCCGTGACAATCATTACCACGAACACGAACACTCCGCAAGCAACAATGGCTATAATTATTCCAAGTGAAAGTGATCCACTAGCCCCTTGAATTTCGTCCATTTTGGCGATGATAAAACTACTGGGCGCGGTTTTAAAGGGGGTGTGAACCACCCAATTGATGGACGCTCTATTTTGAAGGAAAAATAGACAATCGCCAGTTAAATCTTCGGTACAATTAGAATGGCCAGCTAGAGTCTTTCAGTCAATTCTCCTGCAAATGTAAGCTGATTCTACCACAAATACACCAGTCACTACCTTGGAAGAAATACGCCCATAGCTATGCAAGGGAGCGGTTGTTGTATCAACCT
>CAUJGJ010000258.1:2118600-2143600 GCA_963170055.1 Halisarca cf. caerulea | reverse complement strand
TGTCTATATTTGGTCACACTCTTGTTTGGAGGACTAGATCAGAATTAGATCATTCTTCCGGTATCAAGTCTTCCATTTGGAGCAATTTTATCCACTCTGTAGTACATACATGTATTGCATACTTGTTTGAACTGGTATGTCAAGTGTGTGCTTGGGCAGTGTAATATTCCATAGAGAAACCCGTACAAGCAGTCACATGTGCAGCCCGGTTGTTTGTGTAGAGCTTCCTGCTTGTTTTATTCCTACACCGGGGCAGCCACTGAGTAGTGTCAATCCTGTTACAGCACTGACGTGCTTGCTACGTACGTATGTAGGTGCATCTATTAAGAGACGTGTGCATGTCACCTTATCATGCTTGAAAGTGTGTCTAAAAGTGCAGACACACAGATGAAGTATGTACCGTAAAGGTGCCAATTTTGTAGGACTTTATTTTTGTAAATTTCTCAAATGGCCTGCATTTGTGAAAATTCAATAGTGAATATTTGGTTAGATATATAGTCTACTGTATTTGTCTAATGTATAGTAGGAACTGGTCAATTTGCAAAACTAAAATCCTGAAGTACAGCTGAGTCATTCATTCACGAAATAATTGTCCCTGTGAAAATTTGCACCTTTTCCTTACGTATAATATTATAATGTTATTTCAACATATTTTCGCTGAAACTTGCTTCCATGATTACATGCATATGTATGTCTATTATTCTTGCTGTGTATGGTAGTGTTTATTCTCTTCTTCCTACGCTTCTCTGCAGTTGACGCTGGCTCCAAATCAGCCCACTCCACCATGGATGTTGCCTGGAGACAGAATCCAGAACCACTCCCATGGGTGGGGCAACCAGCCTCCGAATGGATACCCTCCTCCAAACAGCTACCCTCCTCCAAACAGCTACCCCCCTCCAAACAGCTACCCCCCTCCGTCCTCCAGTGAGCTATTTCCTCCAAATACTTACCTTAACAGAAGTGGCTCTCTCTCCTCTCGAAGCGACATCAGCTTAACGTCTGAAAGCTCGTTCACGTCATACACTCACGACCCTAACAAGAAACCTGGAAAGAAGATATTAAGAAAACAGAGTGATCGAAAGGACGAAAATAACAGGAAGAGTGTCCGTCTTAACCCAGAGCCAATGGTGTCCTATTTTGAGGACGATGATTTAATGAGTGTGTGTTCCAGTGAGTGTTCGTACATACCTCCTACAAACCCTTACTTTCTCCCATCCAACCATATGGGACGGTTTGAGGATGAAGATAGGAATGTGGTCCTCCTGCCCCAACCTTGGCACAACGGTGGGACGTCGTACAAAGTGTCGGCACAGTTCACTGTCACTCAGAATATCCGTGGAGGAGTGCCCGTTCCTCAGCTTACATCTTCCCCCCAGCGCAAACCGTTTGTTGATCCAGAGAATGTCTCAACGTCGCAACCTCCCATGATGAGCCCAAAGATGCTAGAGATCCCAAAACGTTTTGCAGACGAGATCAGCGACACAGGATCTGAGACTGGAAGTGAGTTTTCTGTCGAATACAGACCCAACCAACAGCCATTGTTTGGATCTGGTTCATCTGCTTCTTCTAACCTGAGATCATCGCACGAGCACGAGGAGGAGGAGGAACTGAGTGATGAAATCGTATGGCCCCCGCCTCCCCCTCCCCCTGCATTCTGCCCCCCTCCCCCTGAAACTGCACCTACTCCTGATTCAGCAATAGAATCACCCTTGAATAAAGACGGGATTTTCAATCTTCCTCTGTCTCCTGTGAAATTGGACAGCGGAGAAGGAGGTACATTCTTGGAAGACAGTAACCTTGAGTTGCAGAAGGAATTGGCCTTCAAGTTTCCCACTCCTTCCAAGCCATCCACACTCAATGCCAATGTACCAGTTTCAACTAACCCAAATGTGTCTCAAACGTCTGCTGTGTCAACGCAAGAGGAAACAGCTGGGACTCAACTGTCGGCAGATGATCGTGAGGTTAGTTCATCGGGTACATTCTCCCCATCACAGGAAGAAGAAGAAATGCCCCTTGACAGTAAACTTGCTGCTGCTGTCTTGAAGAGAGATGAGGAGCAAAAGAAGAAGATTTTTGAGGCTCGCAGCAAAAGACAGAGTCTGGAAATGGCAGAGACGTTCTACATCTCAGGAGTCGACCTCAGCAAGCTTCCAGCATCATCTGATCCACAGCTGGAGCCAACCGCCTCGCAGACCAGCCTTTCAGATGTTGATGGAGGGGAAGTCCCTAAATCAGATCAGAAAACTTCCAGGAGGACCAGCAAGGAAAATGATATACCAAGTGAAGGGAGACGAACAAGCAAGGACAATGACCCAGTGAAGGAAGGGAGACGTTTGAGCAAAGACAATGGCCCCTTGAAGGAAGGGAGACGATCAAGCAAGGATAACGAACTTGAGGGGAAGAAGAAGAAGGAAGGATTGTTCGGTCGATTCAGTCTTGCTCGACTGAGTGGAAGAGGACAGCATAAAGTCAACCAGCCTGCTTCATCAAGAACCATGCATGATCCACTTCCTCTTCTCCCACCAAGCCCATCATCTGGTCCTACTGGGACACCGCAAAGTCCTGTTGTTGAGGACGATGGAAGCCACATGTACCAGCAAGTAGATAATGCTACCAAAGCAGCTATCCTCAACACATTGCCAGCTCCTGTAGTGTCAGACACTCTCCCCTATGCCTCCATTGACATGCTGCAAGCATGCTTGAACCAGCCTCCTCAATCTACAGTGCAGAATACTGCTTCACAACCCGCCAATGGGACACTTCCTGCCTCCCAACAACCCAGCTCTGTTCAAGCACGCTCAGACGAGAGTGGGGAGTTCTTGTCCATCCCAACTGATGAAGGCTTCAAGCTGACTTCAAAGAAGGCCGAACACACTATCTGCACAGCCGACATACACCCTGGAGTGGGTGCCCATTCTAAGGTGGGTGTGGTGCAGTTTGCCACTGCTGAGGCAGTCAATGTAGACGTGGTTACGGGAACAGCTGCAAAGCTTCAAGTGACCAGTACTACAGAAGATTCAATCACATCCTCAGTTCCGAATGTTGTCCCCACCCAAGTAAGAGTTGCCAACTCTGTTGATGTTGAAGGAACTAGGATGATTTCCAAGAAATTGTACAATTCTGAAGTCCAAAATAGTACCCAACCTCATCACATTACTAGTCAGACGGCACTCTCACCAAACTCCACTGGCCTTCAACAAGGGTCTCGTCAGGGTGGCACAAGACAGCACATTCAGCCAGTACACCATAGTTTTGAGTCCCTCCCCAAGACAAGCACCATGCAGATGGTACAGTCTGTGGGCCGAGACGTGCACAGCGGTATCGGGAGGAAACTGAGTGATACAGCACTCAATACCAGTCCAGCCCATTCACAACAGTTGCCTTTGGGAAACAGTCAGTTGTCTTCAAGTCAACCAATACCTCACCCTTCAAAGCCACAAAGTACACAAACAGTACAGAACTCAAGAGCTGACGTGACTAAAGGGAAGGAGAAGAGTAAGCCACCTGTTGCTCCGAAACCCGCCCCATCCTTGAAGAAGACTCCATCACCACCTGCAGCCAATACCCGTGTTGAATCCCCGACTGGTCAAGTTTTGGCTCCGTCTGTAAGCGGTGTAACCTCACTGAGTGGATCCTCGCGTCCTCCTCCTCCTCCAAGGAGGTCTTCTCTGAGCTCCATCTTGTCTCAAGCAACCACCACCAAACCTGCACCTCCAGTCAAGCCAAAACCTCCAGTTGCCGCCAAGCCAGATCAAAGCACTTCAAATTCTTCAACAAAATTACAAGAAAAACCACTTGAAAAGCCCAAGCCACCTGTTAAACCCAAACCCCAGATAGCCCCAAAACCAGCCAGTGTTCCCAGTACCCCACCAGTGGCCGAGCCTGACAGTAGCATGTATGATAAGCTTAGTGACTTTTGGGACATACCACGGTCTCAGGAACAGCCCCCGTCTACTTCCAACGCTCCTTCTTCACAACCTCAAAGTATAAACACTGACACAGGGAACATCAGAACAGCAGTGTCCGAGCCGCAGGTGGAGATCGTCCAAGCCAGCCATCTCCATGTCTCTACACCTCAGAGCACTAGTAGTGATGGTAGGTCTAGGGGGAGTGGAAGTGGTGTTTCAAGTGCACCAACGCAAACACAACCTCCTGTACAGCAACAAGTTCAAAGCTCGGTCAAATCTCCCGTAGTCAGTACTCCAGTACAGGCTAGCCATCCGAACGTGGGTCTCAATGGGCCTAGAACAACCGTGCCCACCACTCCAGCCCAAGGGATCCAGCACATACAGCCGCAGAAGCCCCAAAATGGAGTCACTATAACCTCATCAAATAAGCCATTGCAGCAAGCCCAGCATGTGCGGCAGTCGGCACCTGAAAATGGACTTGATGTACCAGCGCCTAAAACCCTGAGCCATCACATACAACAGCAACCTTCTCAGAACCCCCCTGGTAAGGCCACAGTAAGGAATGAAACGGGAATGAGAAAGACAGCATCTAATGGTGAGAGTCAGTCACTGTTTCTCAAGAAAGTGACGAAAAACTCCGACACAATTCCTCACCACTTGCTTGTAGTGGACAAGAGTGCGAGTCTTCCACGTTTCTCCTCCCCTCACTCCAAGCCTGTCATCCACGATGCAGACGATGAACTCGACGACTTTATTAGACAGCTTGAGAGTGAGAAGTCATCAAGAGAGGCAAGAAGAGGAAAACAGGATCCCTTGCCAGCAATACTAGGTTTGTTGCTTACTCACTTGTCTTAGTCCACTCAGCCTTCAGTTACTTTACAGTATATATAGTGTAGCCTGCTTACAAGGAGAACTCGAGGGGCCGAGTGGTTTCACATATCTGCAGCCATATGTACACTTCTGTAATATATATTTGCAAACTCTTTTTGAGGGAAACCCTGTAGTTAGTCCACATTGAGTTACCCTGACAACCATATACTTCTGTGTCTGTCTGTCTGTATGCCAGTGTGATTAGATGTACAGTTACAAAGCTTTATTTCAGCTAACAAGATGTGAACAAATGTACTCTGCTAATATACTGCATATATTTTTATGTGTGCCATGGAATATTTGTGTGACAATCGTTATCTTGAGCTTACGTTTTGCTCTGTTTGTTTAGGCATGTGCCAGAAGTGTAGCAACCCTATTGTTTCTCAGTCCAATCTCGTATCCTACAAGAACGCCTCGTATCACAGCTTCTGTTTCATCTGTGGGCAGTGTGGTAAGTGTACCCCCATGTGTGTGTGTTTTCAATTCACTCCTGTATGTACATATTATGTATGTATATATGTATGTACATATGTATGTATGTATGTATGTATGTATGTATGTATGTACGTATGTATGTATGTATGTATGTATGTATGTATGTATGTATGTATGTATGTATGTACGTACGTATGTATATATGTACGTACGTATGTATGTACGTATGTATGTATGTGTCTATGTATGTGTTGGCATTTTTGAATGTACGTATAGTATGCATATGAGCATGTGATCGTGTATGCTCATGTATGTAGGTGTACAGCTGAAGTATTCTATATACTTCTCGCTGCTTGGATGATTATGTAAGTCTGTTTGTTTTATGTATATAATATTATTCTTCCGTCTCCTTCAGGGCGGTCTCTCGATCCTTCTGCTACGTTCTTTGTCAATGAAATGCTCTTCTGCCAAGAAGACTACTATGTGAGTTCTATATTCTTCATTAGAGCTGTACTCCTCTCAGTTTGGCACTTGAGAATAATTTTTCCCCATCTAAGAGTGAATTCTTCCACTGATAACGAAGCATTTGCTTCTTCTTTTTTTGTTTTGTGTGCGTTCCTTCCGTTGCCTCCACAGAGTAATGCAGTATCTTTCACAGAACAGCATACAATTTCACATTTCTCACAGATCTACAGCTCTCTGTATTGTTTAAGCCTGTAAAATCGGATTGACTTTTTGTGTAATTTTTAAGCTTGCAAAAATTTGGATTGGGTTCTTGTGTAATAACGAATTTCATTGTCTTCTTTTCTCATGTATGTGTAGTATTCTGGTTTTCGGCTTGAAAGTCCCACTTGTTACCAATGCAAACAGCCTGTTATTAACAAGGTGTGTGGGTTTGTTGTGTGTGTCTGTGAAAATGTACATTTGCGTAATGATAATGTCCACATATTTTGAATTATGTGGTTAGTGTTTTCTATTGTTATTTTGTGACTTTGTGCTTGTGGGATTATTTAAACCCTGGAACTTCCCAGAGCACACAGACTTGTATACGTGTGTACATACACAAGTCCATATGTAAGCTGGGTGTGTGTACTTGCTTGCCTCTGTGTGTGTGTGTGTGTGTGTGTGTGTGTGTGTGTGTGTGTGTGTGTGTGTGTGTGTGAGCGTGTGCGTGTACATATGTGTGTATGTGTACATGTGTGTGAGGTCTGTACGTATGTTTATTTTAAATGATCTCAGTATAAATTTTGTACATTGCTGCTCAGGATTCTCAGGTTGATATTCAAGGAAAAGTCTTCCATAGGCAATGCATGAAGTGCCGATTCTGCTCGAGGTCACTAGGAAGACAATCGAGTCTACCAAGAGATGGACAATTTGTATGTCTCATGTGCACTCAGAGACTAAACAAAAGAACGCTACTCAATTCCACGGATATGGTAACAGAAATGCTTTAAATCAGATTTTATTCTCCCTTTAATTTTACCTCATATATTGCTTTGTCTCTGCTTACCAAACATTGTCCCTTATCCCTGCACAATGTACAATTATTAATATTATTATCATAATATATTTTTGCAGTTCTTATTGTATTATAACTATACTATACAGTATATTGTAAATTTCCAAACATGTGTGTGTGTGTGATGCCATGGGTTCTCCAACAATGGTAAAATACATAAGTGAGTTTTCCACAAATTGATATAATTTAATGATATGTTAAGTTCTAATATATTCGTAAGTGGCCATTTTGCTGTCATATAATAATAATTTTCATCCTATGATCAGAGGCGCAGTGAACATGGCTTTGATAGGACCACAGGCCATGGCCACATAACACGATAGTACGTATTATGTATTTATGAAGGAGTAAATGTAATAAAATGCATAACATTTCTTATATATATATATATATATGAGGATATTTATCTAAATACAGAAGATATATTTTTTAGTGATCATGAGAATGACTCAAAACCTGTCAGTGTCTACTATATAGGTCATAGGTCTGATCGTGAATGTCTTCTTTGGTGGTTTACATGCAACTGGGGAGGTCTTTAGCGGCAGGTTGGATACTTAAATATATACCCCTGAAACGTAGAGATTTCTTTTTGCTATTTTCTATAATTCTGCAGTTGGTAGTAGGGTGCACAGTAGCAAGTCAAAAACATGGATCATAGACACTCTATGCTGTCTATGCATGGATCTCCTGGAATAATGACATTCATTGTGCACGCAGAAAATGGCGCTAGTTCCTGTATATGCTCGTTCAGCACGCCTGGTTTACTCCAGCCCCATATTTTCTCTGGCTTTATTCTTCAGAATATTTGTCCTATTAGTCACCTATATTCCTCCTTTCTTTATAGCATACGCCATCGGAGGTTAGTTGCTTATTACGTGTGTGTTATTGTGTGTCTGATTGCAGTTTTTTCGACGTTACTTGCTAGTGTGACTGCACAGGACGAAACCGTCCAGTGAATGGCGTAACGTGTTGGAAATAACGCATGTAGCTATTATTTACTTTCGTTTTTGTTGTCCTAGGGTTTTGGCAGTACGAGAGTACCTACAGGGAACAACCTGATGTGCACTTCACCAAAGAAGCCATTGTTTACCTGACCAGTTGTCAAGGGCAACCGGACAAAATTTGGAGTACATATAGAAACCATTTGGACATGCTACATCCAGAAGCAATTGTATTTCCAAGTGTAACTGTGAGAACACTATGTTGTGTGTGTGTGTGTGTGTGTGTGTGTGTGTGTGTGTGTGTGTGTGCATGCATATATGTGTGTGTGTGTGTGTGTGTATGTGTGCGTGCGTGCGTGCGTGCATGTGTGTGTGTGTGTGTGTGTGTGTGTGTGTGTGTGTGTGTGTGTGTGTGTGTGTGTGTGTGCATGCGTGCGTGTGTGCGTGCATGTGTGTATGCATGCATACGTGTGTATGTGCATGCATGCATGTACGTATGTGCTTTTGTGTGAGGAATGAAATGCACACAGCAATGCATTTAAGAGCTGATCCACTCTATAACTGAAGGATTTCAATGTTAAACTTGTATGTTCACTGTACATTTCAGCTACGTATGTGGTTGTTTGTTGACTTGCTTTAGACAAAAGAAGATGACGTCAACAGTGACAGCGTAAAAGATGTACTACATCTTTCGATGCAGTTTCCAGTGACACCTTCTGCTTCTGTCTGTGCAGTCCGAGCCATGTTGTTCTTTGACATCAAACTGAGTGTGAGTATTGTAAGCTTGTGTTGACTGTACTATTGTGTATGGTATACAACTTGCTTGCTGTTTGCATCAATTTTCATAACTTTAAAAGATTTGCAACTTGTCTCTTTTCAAGGGGGGAGGGTTTAAAATGTTTGTGAATAAGAGATTTGCTATGACTACTCTCTCACTACTATGTAGGCCAAATTATTGCTCGTGTGTGTATTGAAATTTTCATGAAGGGAGCCCACTTGCAAAATCTGCAAATTTGTTATTGCTTGCAAAAAAAATTCTCAATGCATGGCTTTTGATGTGCCCACCAGGGTGCAGAGCACCTTGAGGGGTTACCATTAGACCACCCTTGTGTCCTATATCGTGCATAAAAAATTCCTAATTATAGTACTGTTGCCAGTAGATACTTGTACAGTGTGACCTCTCTGAACCGATATATAGAGCAGCACTTAAAAGGACATTTGTTTTAGGGAGGGTTTCTGATTACAGAGGGTTCGGTTTGGAGGGGTTCACTGTACAATCAAAATAATGCTGAAATCTGGTTGATGTGGCATACAGTGACGTCCCATTCTATTCAAAGTGTCCATAGAAAATAACTTTACGAGAAGTAGTCATACTTGTTCTCGTCCCTTCTATAATGACTGTCTTCATGGCTGTTAATTTTACCCATTTTCCTTCAGTTGCTGGCTCGTCTGCACATGCAGTCTTTGCTGTATGTCAGCAGCTCTTGGAGTGTTCCCAGTCACCACCTGTGGATTGGAGGAGACCTGCATCTGAGACAGTCCCTGCCCCTTCCCAATTCTGGAGTCATTACAACATACAATGTATGGCTGTTCACTCTGATGTGATTTGCTGATTGAGAGGATATACTATGTGTGCTCATACATGTACACACACACACGCACATACTGTATATATGCACACACACGCACGCACGCACGCACGTACACACGCACGCACGCATGCACACACACACACACACACACACACACACACACGCACGGACTCACACACATGTACATACACACGCTTGTGAAGTGAGCACATAATCATGGCAGACTCCTTTAGCAGATTTAATGTTTGTGATGAAGACTTGTATGTGCATACACATTTCCCAACCACATCGCTGCTGTATTACAACCCTCTCTTCTAATTCCTTCACCTGTCATGAAGGTATCTGCAGTTAACATGGATGGCTTATCTGCTCAAGATTATGAGTTTGTCTCCATACTCTCCCGCTATCAGAGTAGGAATAGTGAGTGTACAATGCACTTGTGGTAGAGAAGTGTGCGAAGTTGTGACTGTATTTGTGTCTGCTTGTGTAGTAACTACAGCACTGGCAGGTTCATCACATGTATGGGAACCAGGTTCCAATTCCACTTTCAAGCTCGAATTTGAAATCCGCTACCCTCCACAATCAATCAGGTTAGTACATACAAAGTACTTGTGTTAGCAAAATCTTGACTGGAGATCAGTGTGTAGCACATCGGGCTTATCAAACGCCATCCTTGGTAAAGTGGTAAATCTAGACTTTTTCTACACTGTACGTCTGTGTATCCTGTTCTTTTTCATATATTTGAAAACTTCTCAAAACCTAACATTCTCATTGCTTCTGAAGGTACTCAAATTGATCATGGGGGTTTGCTGTAATTGCATGTGTGTGACCAAAATTGACACAATAGTAACTCTATCCCTGACACAGAGGGAGACAACTTGTCCGCATGTTATATTTGTTGTTTGCATTTGTTTGGATCTGCCCCTGCCTGCATGTTCTATTTAGTTGGATCTGCCCCTGCCTGCATGTTCTATTTAGTTGGATCTGCCCCTGCCTGCATGTTCTATTTAGTTGGATCTGCCCCTGCCTGCATGTTCTATTTAGTTGGATCTGCCCCTGCCTGCATGTTCTATTTAGTTGGATCTGCCCCTGCCTGCATGTTTTATTTAGTTCTGCCTTGTCTGCTTAGTGAGTGTGAAAGAGGACATCTAAATAGTGTACCTCGTATTGATTTCTCTCCTTGCATGAGTTGTGCTGGGACTTAAGTCTTTGTATCTGAGGTTTATGGAGAGCTAACACTAGTGCTGAACAAAGGATTTCCTACTGTTTTCCCCTTGTGTTTTTGTTCTGCAGTTATCGACCAGGTTTTTGGGAGCTGATGAAGTTTGCTTGGATTCAGTACCTCTCTGTGTTGGTCATATTCTATTTAGTGTTCAAAGCTGTTAGCATTTTTGTTTTCAATAACCAAATTGTCAGAACTGTAGTTAGCTCAAGTGACGTTAAGACAAAACACTCTTAAATCATCGCATCATTTTGTGTATTATTGTCACGTACAAGTTGTAATCATATCAGCCTCAGAACCAGACTCAGTTTTTTATCTTTGTTGTCATGACGTGAACACCCATGCACTGTTTGCTGGTGGAATGCATGTATGTACAGTATGTATACCAGTCTGCACAGACTGTGTGTGTCTGCAGAGTGCATGGTGTTCCTTACATAAATGTATGTTTTTGTGTTGTTCAATGACTCCTGGATCTACCTATTTGGTCATATAAACTCTCTATAATACAGTTCTCATTTAAGAGAGTTTTTTCTTCGGATCCGGCTGTAGTTATCCTTTACATAATAGTCCCATATATACACGTCATATTACAATCCTACAATCTATCATGAACACGGTATGTATTTATAGCAATGTAGTATAAATTTACCCCCAGCCAGCTTGCTAATACTGCTGCAATATAATAATTACATATAATATTATTCATACAAATTGAACAAACAAAAGTTGTCACATATCAATACAGTTTACTGGGCTAAAATGTAAAGAAATAACGACATGCAGTTTAAATAAAAGCATGCATGCAATCAATCATCCTTCTTAACTGTGTGGTCTTGTGGGCTGTGTTGAGGCTGTTGGCTCTTGTCCTCCCACATGACAGTCAAACCAACAACCACTAAGACTGCTCCACACCACCACATGAGAGCCAAAGCTTCACCAAACAACAAGCATCCAATCACAGCCTAAAACATAATACAGGTAAACACTAGGAATAAATGAATATATCACGCCGAATCCCTTCCAGGCCATCATCTTCCTTAAAATCATGACACAGTGAATTCTTGTTAATCTGCCAATGCAGTTTATTTTTGGAAATATATAGTGGCAGATTATAACGAGTTTGGTGAATTGCCCAATTGCAAGTTCATGTACGATCACCTGAACTAATTTGCAAGCACCAACTTGATAGCTGGTGGATAAAAAGGTCAGATAGATACATCGCGGCAGTTTAATAAGAATTCACCGTATTCTTGATACCTCATTTAACTCTATGAATATATGTGGAATAGGATGGTGTACGTGTGTGTGTGTGTGTGTGTGTGTGTGTGTGTGTGTGTGTGTGTGTGTGTGTGTGTGTGTGTGTGTGGTGTGTGCGCATGTGGGCATGAGTGTGTGCATAGATACTTGACCCCATATGGTGGTGTGTGTGTGCATTTGTTTGGACCCTTTCTGTAAAAGCAGCAAATGTAGGATTCACGCATGCAATCTCTTGCATCACCAAACAAACTTCTACATCACCGTGTACTGTACAGCACAACTTACTGAGAGTACAAAGTTTGTTGCATTGTTCACCACAACAGCCTCGGCAGTTGATCGACACTTCTGCATCCCTTTCGTAAATGTAACCAGCATCAAAGCATTGCACATAACCATTACTCCGAGAAACAGAGACCTCATACCAGTGAATATCTATACGTAAAGTACATACCAATCAATGATAAAAGTCATGCAGTACGTGGTATATACAGGGGGAACACATTATTCAAATCAAAGAATAACAATGATACAAAAAGGAAGGCCTCGGTCACAGGGTTCACCATAATGTACGTGCAGCTTGGTTTCAGCCTATGTACACTACAGGTCCTGGCAAGCTTGTTCAATTCTTACAGCAAGACAATTAGTACTCCAATCATCTTGACATGTCTTTCCAAGAAGAAAACTCTCTAGAGAGGTTTCTGCGCTTTCAAATGCTAACTTCGAAAACACGGACGCTAGAGAGGCAAATATTCCAGAAGTTGCAGCTAGTGTTGGGCCGCTCATCGCGCGGCGGGGGGAATTCCATGACGTAAGCGTCGTAGTGTCCACGAATAGTACACCAATCAGTTCGCTGGGACACACGTGACTTTATTGGGAGACATTTTATAAGAGGAAAAGAAGTGGTTGAGGATTTTTGTAAATCATGGCTTACGCCTATCTGTTCAAGTATATCATCATCGGTGATACTGGTATGTACTGAAACTGTATGCATTCACAAGTGGAGTTCTGCTTGTGAAATTTGTGGATTTTGTGCGCCTGATATGGCCTGATGAGCTGTGTTTCTTTTTGCTTAGGCGTTGGAAAGTCTTGTCTTCTTCTTCAGTTTACTGATAAGCGATTTCAACCAGTACATGACCTCACTATTGGTAAGAGTGCATACCACCCATAAAATCCAAGGTGCCCTATTTCGCCAGTTTGTTGTATAATTCTACCATAGTGCACAGTCTATACGAGATACGTATGATATTGTGCAATCTAAACTGGAGTGCTTAGAGAGCATTTGTGGTAGAGTGTAAATGTACATATATATCGTGTTAGTGTACAGACTGATAAAGGATGTTACACTTTGTTGGTAGTTGTGAGTTGACTGTTGTGAAAGCGAATCCTTGTAGCATGTACCCAGTGAATTGGACGGGGCATTAATGTCAATTTTCAGATTGATCACTCGATCCATGCACGTGTGTATGGGTACAGAACAGCATGGTGTGTGTGTGTGTGTGTGTGTGTGTGTGTGTGTGTGTGTGTGTGTGTGTGTGTTACTTTTGTTTGTTTCCATCATATGCCTTCAGGTGTGGAGTTTGGCGCCCGAATGATTAATATTGATGGAAAACAAGTCAAGTTACAGATATGGGATACCGTGAGTAAACATTTTGATATAAAAACATGCAATGTGGGCTAAGGAAATAATCCACCAATGTATGTATACATTGGAACAGCTCATAATGAACTGCCTGAATTGTGGAGACCTCTCAATATAAGGTGTATAGATTGTTATGTAAATATAGCAACTTCTGAATAGTGAATAGTGGTACCCTCCACAAAGCAGGGCTGATGTCAATCGCACAGTTCTCATTGGAGAAATGTTCCACTCTACCTGCGTGTTTAGTATTCAAATTTATTGTGAGTGGTGGCGTGGAAACATGGGTGAATTTCTGGCTGTTTGATTCTGTACAGTGCTTATTTTAGGTTACGACGGTTTACCATCATGAATGTTGCGCATATAGAGTTATATACGTATGCACATACTTACAAATATGCAATGTAATATTGTCTCATATTGATAAGGATATGGTTAATTATTGCATTCTATATAAGGGCATTTTTTAAGACGAGTGCGTTTTGCTTTCAGTTACACGTACACATGTATTTCTCCTGCACTGAATTATGAGTACTTTATGTTTGTACGCATGTGGGTGTACTCTATAGATTGTGTGTGTGTGTGTGTGTGTGTGTGTGTACGTGTGTGTGCTTCTCAGTCTAGTGTTGCTCACAAACCTGTACGACATTGTTCAGCAGTGCATTGGGGAGGGTTATGGGGTAATGCCATGCCTGAATCAATTCACCCAGTTCCAGTTTGCTTCTATTTCTACATTTAGAATGCATGTACGTACATCAGTATAACCTAATTCCTTTTGAAAGGTTCAAAAGGGCTGATGTAGTGATGAATACATAGTTAGAATGACTACTGCCTCCTGACACTCACTCTTCGTTAGTGTACTAGCTTGCCCCAGTGAAAGGTACGTCCCACATTCTGTAGTACGTAATTGTCAACAGTGCAGTGTTTCCATACTTGACTGGTGGTGTCCTGTTGACAGATTTGTGAGCACTGTAGCACCATTGGAGTGTGATGGTACATAGGTGAATGACCAGCGTCTGTCAGTTTTCAACACTCTGTTGTCTACACATCCCGTGGTGGGAGGCTGTCGTTGCTGGTTTGTTACAAGAGCACAGCTCTATCAAACCATTTGGGACTGGATTTATTTGTATGTAGTACATCTGTGTAGGACACAAGCCTTTAAAATCTACTGGAGCAAAGTTCATATGCATACTATCTATCCACATGTATACCTATGTACATGTAAACAACAGGGTATGTTATGTAGTTATATATGATGTACTCCTGGATACCTGGGGTGGTACATACTCCTAGATACCTGCGGTAATGCACTCTGCTGTGTCTCAGTTCATGTGTGCATGGAATTATACATTTACATACTGTGAGGTGTGTGTGTGTGTGTGTGTGTGTGTGTGTGTGTGTGTGTGTGTGTGTGTGCGCGCGCGTGTGTACGTGTGTGTGCATGTATGTGTGCTGCAATCTCTACTGTGTTGGTGACATAAAGGTGATGTATGTGTTGGTATCACTTGTGCCCACAGGCTGGTCAAGAGTCATTCCGGTCCATCACAAGGTCGTACTACAGAGGAGCTGCGGGAGCTATGTTAGTGTATGACATCACTAGAAGAGAGACATTTGAACACCTCACCACCTGGCTGGATGACGCTAAGGCACATTCCAGTTCCCAAATGGTCATTATGCTAATCGGAAACAAATGGTGTGTGTGTGTGTGTGTGTGTGTGTGTGTGTGTGTGTGTGTGTGTGTGTGTGTGTGTGTGTGTGTGTACAAAAGGGACAAAACTATAGTTTTGGGAACATTTTATGTTTAATTGTCACATCTTTTGCCCCCCCCCCCCCCCCTTGAGCTCTGAAGATGGGTATCTGTACATGGTTTTGGTACATACGTACGCATGTATAATTCTCGAGTAACATGTATACATATTCTCTTCTATATTGTGTAGTGACTTGGAAGTGAAACGAGAGGTCAAATATGAAGAGGTTGGACTGTGTGTGTGTGTGTGTGTGTGTGTGTGTGTGTGTGTGTGTGTGTGTGTGTGTGTGTGTGAATATGTGTGGTTGAAATAATGTACGTATGTACATGTATTATTTATTAGTTAAGACATAGGCGCGAGGGCTGCATGGCATATAAAATGCCGAGTCCCGAGGGTGAGTGCATTTTATATGCCATACAGCCCAAGTGCCTATGTCTTAACTATTATAGCATCCGTTTGTGGACTTTGGGCAAGTGTTCTTGACTTCCAGGAATTCGACAAAGCAATTTGAATGTTAACTATCGAGTTTCTGAAGGGAATCGGCGGTAAGAATCCCCAAAGAAGACTTTTTTGGCTACAATGCTAAGTTCACTTCTCATGGTGGCGAAGATTGGCTTCTTTTGGATTCGATTTGTAGCGAGTTTCTTCGTAAATCTCTTTAAGGAACTTTGCAGAGAGGAATTTGCCTGAAAACACAAGTTTCCTAGTATAAACTCACGGCGAGTTAGACGCCCATGTTTTATCATAGACACTCTATACTACATAACCGGGACTGGAAACCGCCCACACAATTTTGTGACCATGTATGTTATCATTGTGGTATTGATAACCGAACTTCCGGTAATGGAATCTGCCATACCATTTGGTTTGTTTGGTTGTTTCATGGCCGTATCATTGTCTTTTAGTCCTCTTGGAGCTTTTGTAGATATCCTTCAAATGTTAATAACGGAAAGCGTTCGTAAGTAAGAAGATCGAGCGTTATCGGATCATTAGAGGCCGAGGAAATGTCTTTGGGAGCCATTTCTTACGAGCCGTATATTGAGGGTAGCGAAGATATCCTGGAGAAACATGGCCGATCAGTACACCCTCCTACACCTTCACTACGGATAGAAGCAAAAACCGAATCGATCAGATGAGAAATGAGGAAGATACTGTACCCAACGTGAACCGCATTGAAATATGCCAATTAATGGTGTTAAATGACTTCTTTTGCAAGAACCCAAGGATTTCTAGACTTGTTTTCCCTGCGAGTGCAAGTGGGTACATGTTGGGAAGTCATGACTAGCTGTTTTTTTCTTCAAAGTAAGGACATTGAGTAACAGTGCCCACCAATATTGGTAATGTTCGCTATTTGAACTATTTCTTTAGTGATATAGGTATGTTGTATTCCGTCATAGAGCGTCCAAATTCCTATATTCATATTGTTTTACATTCGCTCTTTAGCACGATGTGTAAAGTTTTTGTGTACGTTATTGTTTAGTGTAATTTCGAGCAATGGAAAAGGAGGTTGTAAACGTGCTCCGCGAAAAAGATAACACACATGGTCACAAATTGGATGACGTCACACTCGCATTCATACAGAAAGTACGCGTTATAATAATAATAATGAATAATATGCAACACAAATGTTTCCAGTCCCGGTTACGTAGTTTAGAGTGTCTATGGTTTTATACATTATGAAATTGCTGTACAATCGTACCGTTACCATGGTAACGGATGCTATATGTGTGTGTAAAATTGACAAGAATTCCTGTAGTGTGGTATTATATTGACAGATAGCTGTTCTTCACTCAGGGGGAGGCTTTTGCAAAGGAACATGGCTTGATATTCATGGAAACATCTGCTAAAACTGCACAAAATGTAGAAGAAGCTTTCATTAACACAGCTAAAGAAATTTATAGCAAAATCCAAGAGGGAGTGTTTGACATTACTAATGAAGTGCGTTGTTAGTGGTTTACATGCACATACAGGCACTCACACATGCACATGTACACACACACACTTGTAATACCACAGCCTGCAGTGCGGGCTATATTGTGGCCCCCTTGTTGGGCCCCCAAAGCCAACGGGGGGTGAGCCACCAGACATCAGTGAGGAAGAGACCCACTGGATATGGGCCCAGCTGCCCCCGCCATCCCTAATGGCCCCCTCGTACATTCAGGGGTTGCCCATCTGTGAGGTTGCAAGCCCCACGAGATGGGTAGGGCTGGGCTGCAGCTGAAGAGCTGTGGCATGTCCACCTAACTCACAGCAGCAGTGATTCCCAACCCTCAACTCAGTAATATCCAAGCTAATAGCATCTAGGGCATCAGCCAAGGACCAGCACCTTGCTAAGAGTCTGATAAAGAAATACCCAAGTTATATTTAATGTTTTCAGTGGTTAAGGCTAACGGGTATGATTTTACCTGTAAGCTGCTGAGCATCACAGTTTTCATCCCTTTAAAAGCACCACCTGCTGGCAACAGGCTTAAGCTCTTGTAAGAGACTACTAACCAGCAACTCAAGTCAACTGGACCACACACACACACACACACACACACACACACACACACACACACACACACACACACATACACACACACACACACACATCATTAGCAACAGCAATGACAACTACATTTTTGTTGATGATTTTCGATATTTTTTCCTGTATTAAAGGCAAATGGCATCAAGCTTGGTCACGCACAGGAAAACAGTTCGAGTCGTCAGCGGCAACAGGACAAACCTTCTGGAGGATCTTCTGGTTGTTGTTGACTTTTTTTCTTATTCATATAATAATCATATTCTCGCACGAGCACCCACTGCATGTTAGCCAACCTGTAACAGTGCCCGCCAAATTTGTCACATACAGAAAATTTTTGTAGCAGATTAATACTGGCCACGCCTACTTTAATGAACGGAATATACTCACGAAAAATGTCCCAAGAAGAGAAAAAGCCCGAAGTCCAAGCAGAGCAATCACCGCCGCCACAAGAAGGTGATGCGAACGCAGATTTGACTGTTTTCGTGGAGCAGCTATTAGGGGATATGGTAAGTGGCTTGAAGATGTGGAATGCTCGTCCTGACGGAAGTGCATGCCTATAGCTCAGTAGGCGTAAGGGTACCTTGTGCCAACAGCAAAGTATATCCCATCTACAGGCACAGGGTTCTGGATATACCGTATTATTGCTTTGATGTTCCAAGAGATTCGTTTCTATCCGGGTGATTTGTATTCTTTCTGATTATTTCCATAGCAACAAAAATTTCAAAACATGTCAGAGCAGATTATTGGAAGACATATCCTTATTAAACTATAAATGCAGTGGAACAATGGAGCTGTGTGTGTGTGTGTGTGTGTGTGTGTGCGCGTGCGTGTGTGTATGTGTGTGTGTGTGCGTGTGTGCGTGTGTGTGTGCGCATGTGTGTGTATGCACGCATATGTGTGTGCATGCATAGATGATATATACATACATAACTGGTTACGTATGTATATACGTATTATCTATGCTGCATGTGTCCAATAAGTATGTATATACGCGTGTGTATGTACAGATACATATACACATACATATGGAATATACGCAAGTGTATGTACAGATACATATACACATGCATTATGGAGTGTATGCATGTGTATGTACAGATACATATACGCATACATATGGAATTGCATATTTGGAGGGTCATTCCTCAGAACTCGAATTCAGCCTTAACTCCTTGAAACTAGATGAGATGGGGAAACGTGTGGATGATCTGGAACATAGCATAAACGATTTAATGAAGCAAGTAAATGAGCCCGAAGAGCAAAAATCAAAGAAATAATGTTTTTCAGCCGAAAAGTTATGAGTTGGTAGCTGTACAGAACTCAGCATACACAGAACATAAATAACATGGTATTGTCATTTTTTATACTATTGGTGCTGTGTAGTATAGACTATTAAAACAATTTCCAAAAGTGACAGTTCTTGAAGGCCATATGCATGTGTTCATTGCTTCAAGCACAGTTTGGTACCATGCAACACGAGCGTGTAATGATCCTTCCTGTTCCCATCCAACCAGTGCTTACTCTTGCATACGGTGATAAAAGGTACAGATGTTGGCACTGTGATTCACTACAGTGAGAGCTACCTAATGGCAAGTCTAGATGATATCTGTATGGAAATTGTGAATTAAAACTACTTGTAAGGTTTTGTGTGGCTACTGCAGTTTTTATGCGTAACGCATCATAATGGATAAATGAAGGGGCTGATAAGATGTACAAAGACATAAACGGATCAGCTGTCTTTTGCAGTGTTGTCCCTTCCTTTGCACTCTAACAGAGGGGTCAGGACTACTAGCTGATTTAGGCTGAAGTATATAGAGTACCTGTTAATTAGGGCTCTCCAAACAATTATTGTTCTGTATAAACTGCATGTCTGACTGGGGTTGGAATAGAAATGAACCTGCATCTTATCCTATTCGTTGTCCATGTCAGAGTATTATTTGCTTCCCATTTTTCAGTTTGGGTGAGAGCTAATCTCATGTATGGGATGCACCTGGGACATGCACCGTACATGGTCAGTTACAAGAAAGTTTCTGGAATAAATAAGCATTGCTCCTAGCGCATGACCAAACTGAGCTGTTATTTTTCTGCTTTTAATGTCTTCCCTTGTGTATTTTTATTGCTTCTGTACAAGAAGTCAGTGAACCACTTTTGGTTGCTGGATGGTAAGGAGTTGAAGATTGTCATGTTACAAAGCCATCCTGCATCCATGCCAGGAATCTGATGGACGTGCCATCCAGCCCCCTCATACGCAATCTATTGGATACAGTGCATCATTGCCCTTTGCTCTCCCAAGCAGGGCTGTTGATGCAGTTGTATCTCTACACTAGTCTCGCGTAGCCAGGGCGAGTAGGGTCTGGCTACGCGAGACTATCTCTACACTGGAGGGTATTATATACACCAGTGGTGTGCACGTGCACAGAATGAAAGGTCTGTCGATTTGGTTTATGACGTACTGTCGTACAGATAGGGGAAACCCTGTAATTACAGTATATAAATTCTGGTGAATAATATAAGAGGAAGACTGATAGTTGAGGGCGACTAGAATCTGGCCGAACTAGAAGGTGTACGTACGAGGTGCTCAAAGGTCCAAATATGACTAGAGACAAGAATATAAAGCACGCTCGCTCGGCCAGCATGGAATACAGAGGGAGTAACGCGGGTACGGATGATATCTCGGCGGATCGTATGAAAAGACAACGGAGCGTAGAGCCGGTCTTCAACCGCCGTCAGGCCTCTTCCTCTGAATCGTCTGATAGCGAGTCTGAGGCAGCGGGGGCTGTCGCTTTGCCTGACCAACCGTTAGTGATTTGTCGAAGTACACCTGGTTTTATTGCTTCATTAGATATTTTACTACTTGCAGAATCCACGGCGGGAGAGAATCTCTGTTCTCATCTAGTAGCGAGTTTTACAACTTCAGAGGTCTCCTAAACGATTTCATCATCCTTCTTGTGAGTCATGTTTCAGCACTGGTATTAGAGCACTTGATGTGTGTATTTGTGTCATGTCTGCAGCGTTCCTCAAAGGTCATTGAGGGAATGGTTTTTCAGTATCTATGGTGTGTGTGTGTGTGTGTGTGTGTGTGTGGGTGGGTGGGTGGGTATGGGCATGCACATGTACATGTGTATATGTTTGTATGTGTGTTTATTGTGTCAAAACCTATAATACTGTATAGCACTAAAGTGCCAAGGAGCTTTAACTTTTGCATTTTTCAAGGGTGAGTGCTGGAGTGCGAAAATTGCGCCCTGCGAAAAAGTAGCACACTTTTTGGTAGGTAGCAGCTGAAAGACAGACCCACGAAATTTATTTCTGTGAATATTTGAAAAGTGGCCAAACATGGAAATTTAGCTCCTGGAAAATTTAGCGCTATATGGTGTACATAAGTCACCTCACACCTGGTCTTGCAGACTATGTAGGCAACCATATGTATGTGGAGGTATTTGTATAAGCAATTGTATCATGGTAAGCAGGTAGATCAAAGGAAAAAAGTGGGCTATAAAAGCTCTACAGCACACTTTTGATTTACTATACAGCACACTTGCAATCAAGGTTCAGCTCTGCAGCACACTTGTAATCAAGTTATTAAGAAGTCCTGACAAACAATTAACTTCATTTCCCTTGACCTCTCATCATTGCGCAAGATCACAGGCCAATGTATGGGGCAAATTCATTACTACCATTTCATGACACAAGTTGGTTCTATCCCTCCTAAGTGGGATGTGCAGCCATACAATCACACTTTTCTTTAATCACCGAGGGCGTCAGCCTAAGGTGATTAAGGAAAAGTGTGATTATATTAGCTGCACGTCCCACTCGGGAGGGATATAACCAATACATAGATACTAGATGTACGCAAAGCGCAGTACTCGCGAGACAGTGTGTGGTCAGCGTCGATGTCACATACACATGACCGTCACGTGGCAGAACATGTCGACTGAGATGGCTGACCAATTCGCAGCCCCCAAACAAAATAGTCAAAACCCTGCCAAAAGCAAAGACAAATTTCAACAAACAAAAAAGTCATCCCGAGATATGGCCTAGTTCTGTGCTTTAATGCGTCAATTGCTTTTCTACAATAGAGCTATTCAGCACCAGGAGGCAGAAAGTGAGTTTTTTATTTCTCAAAATAGGGAAGTTTTAGTTAGACTTTCAAATGAATCTCTTGCCTAGCCTCGAAGAGCACAAACGTCTCTCTTTACCAGTTTTAGCTACTGCGAATTTCGACGAGCACCTTCCGAGTAATTCGCATCCAAAGTGACCTAAAATGGGACAGAATCGAACAAATGTTACCCGAAAAGTAATCAAATGCGTGGGTAGCTCAAACCCACTCCACTAACGCGCCGGAAATAGAAAACTCGCTACGCTCGTAATAATAATGTGATTAATATTTTGCCAACATTGGCTTGCTATGTACGTGCCCTATTTCTTTACTTTGAGGTGTACTTCTGTGATATGCTTGAACCCCATTGTGTAGCTCTCTCTCCAGTACATGGTGATGCTACAGTCAAACTTGTGTTGTGTGTGTGTTGTAGAATTTGTTAGACATGCTAGTGACTTGAAATGGTTTTATTATGATAACATTTGTTTGTGGTGAGTCTGCTTTGATACATCCGTACCCCTGGATGGTACATACTACACATAGAAACTAACACCGGTAGTAAATATCCCTGCTAACAGATACATGTACTGAGTGGTTCCCCCTGGAGATGCTTCCTTGGCAAGGCCTATTGTGTTGGGCATCTCTCCATACTCACCACGGGTAGAGGTGAATGTCATTTCACCTTCATGATTGATTTGAATTCTGTGTGGAATTTCTGAATCAGTACAATTGCCTCACCAGTCCCATCTCCATGAGGTCTCTGTTGAAGGAGTATGATTGCTGGTCTGGTCTCTGTGTGGTCTCTGTCAATCATTGGTAGATTGGCTTTTATTGCCGCAAATCACTTGCACTTTATCTAATCACTGTAATATAGTGAATGGCTGTATATTATTATAATGCATATAATGTGATTATATTATAATAAGATTTTTATTGCATGGAGGGATTTGAGGAGTTTGTTTGGATAGGGGGGGGGGCAAGTTGAGCAAATTCATGATTTGGGATCTCAGTTGACTCAACCCATTGCCAGTATACACAACATCATGCTTGTACAAGGCCCACTGGGAAAACCTGCAGTGTGAAAATTCATACACATAGGTGTAGGAACCATGTGGGCTGGAGGGACTATAGCCCCCCCCCCCCCCAATGTTTGCCTGATCATACATCAATCAAGATATTATACTGTACATGAATTGCACTTTAAATTAAATGAGCAAAAGTACAAATCATTCCTACACCAATGTGTACGTACAATGTCATGTCATTGCCTGTGTGTGCTATAGTGTTCTAGTCATACACTGTTCACTATGCATGTGAACCTGCGTATCCACCCTACTTCAACCAGCACAATAAAGTGCACTAGAGATCTACAAGTCTGGGGGACAAATGGTGCTTGTGGGTCAGACAGCAGACAGTGGAGCGTAGGTTAGATCACAGAGCATAGGTCACGTGGTGGGTTGCTACCCTTTATCCATTACATACAGTAGAACCTCGTTAGTGAGAACACTGTTACTGAGTAACACCTGGTTAGGAAGTACAAGGATATGATACCCCAGCTTATAACCCATAATACTAACCTATATGGTTAGCAAGTACTACTAATAGTGAGTAGCAATTTGGAGGGTCGCCAGGTGTACTCACTAACGAGGTTTGACAGTATGTGACATCTGGAATCATAGAAGCTTCAGTGCTATACAGTGGATTAGTCCAGCCAGCTGACCCCAGCTACCAAGAGATTGGTGTGGGGGGATAAATGGTGTTTTTCCCTTTTGCCCTCAGCTCTAGGTAAGTGTTCAGCTGGCCCTAACTGCAGTCAAACCTGTGTATCTATCTCAAACTCCTTATGACCAGAGAAGACCATCCTGATTATCTGCATGTCTTCCATTCGGGGTTTGAAGATGTAATGAGTCTTAAGTTTTGTACATGATGTGGTTCCGGAGGTCTGAGTCCACTTTAAAGGGTACTTGCATGTGTGTATGCATGTGTGCATGTATCTACCAGTATTAAGCCAGTCCCAGTTGACAAACTACCTGCTATCAGATGGAGTGTTGGAATCTAATGTCTGTATTCTTTCCTTTCCCCAGGTACTGAGCAATGCTAGAGCTATCATTAAGAATTTATTAACGTGAGTCAGCTAATCTTTATCAGTTGTATTTCTACATGCATATGTACATGTGTGGGGTATATATTCATGTTGTGTACATGTGTGTACACATGTACACATGCATGTACACACACATGCGCACGCACACATGTACATGCACACACACACACACACACACACACACACACACACACACACACACACACACACACACACACACACACACACACACACACACAATGCGATTTTGTACTGTGTTTGCTTTTATTTTGCAGGGTTTAATATTCATGGTTTTCACGAATTGGAAACAATCTGTGAAAATTTATACCTGAATAATGAGATCAGGCTCTTGTGCTGTGATTAAGTATGCCTGTCCTCAGAAATACGTATATGTGCCAAAACCATTACAGTGGGACCCCTCTAATCCAGCCCCCTGAATTGGGGACACCCCTCTAATGTGGACACATACCACTGGAACCAAATATTCCACTATAATAAGCCACAGTATATCTCCAACCCCTGAAGTGAGGACACCTCGATAATCAGGACAGTGCTTTCAGGTCCCAAGGTGTCCGGATTAGAGGGGTCCCACTGTATACAGTGGGATGTCTGAATAAAGTACACTTAGGGACAGCCTCTTTAGTCCTTTGTAAGGAGGTTGTCCTCTTCAGGAGATTAAGAATGTATTGGAACTATAGGGAGACAAAAGTTGTGTCCTTTGTAGAGAGACTGTCCTTATTACAGAGCGTTCACTATAGGAGATTTCACTATAATTCAAGATCTGAAAGTTGCAACCCGTAAAAAGTGCATGGAGCACATTCGGGGGGGGGGGGATCAAATGTTGATATAGATAGTGATATTGTGTTTGTCTGACTTCCGCAGATATGGAATCCTAGTGGATCCCGTGTCAGCTGTTCGGGTTTTTCTTGAGGATCCTTATACTTGGCCATCTGTGTGCCTTTGTATAGGTGTGTGTGTGTGTGTGTGTGTGTGTGTGTGTGTGTGTGTGTGTGTGTGTGTGTGTGTGTGTGTGTCTGTGCGTGTGTGTGTGTGCATGTATGTGTGTGTGTGTGTATGTGTGTGTGCGTATGTGTGTATGTGTGTGTGTGCTTGTGCAAGTTTAATTCATATTCATGTTTGATGTACGC
>CAUJGJ010000258.1:2091100-2113600 GCA_963170055.1 Halisarca cf. caerulea | reverse complement strand
AGTCCCTTTGTATGGCCATATGATAAGGTGTCCGGAATAGAAGGGTCGCTACATGCATCTTGTTTGCATGCATGTCCACTGCATTCATGGACATGTACAGTTAATAATATACCCACATATAAAATGGCGGCCGGTGATGTCTCCGTGCACATGAAAAATACTATCGTTCGAAGTATAGATTCTAAGGAAAGATATCTTCAAGAATTGGGACACGACATATGGAAGAAGCCCGAGCTATATTTTAAAGAACATTTTGCGTGTACTCGTCTTGCTGAATTCCTTGAAGGAGAGGGCTTCTCTGTTGTAAAGGATGTTGGAGGTTTAGAAACGGCGTTCGTTGCCTCCTTCGGGGTAGGACACCCGCACGTGGCCTTCTTATGCGAATACGATGCTCTTCCTGAAATAGGACATGCGTGTGGCCACAACCTCATCGCAGAAGCAGGTGTAACTGCTGGTACTGGACTCAAGGCTGCTTTGCAGCAATGCGACTCGTTGTCCGGGAAAGTGAGCGTGATTGGAACGCCTGCCGAAGAAAGTGGTGGCGGGAAGATAATCATGCTGGACAGCAAGTGTTTTGAGGATGTAGACTTTGTGATGATGGTCCATCCAAGCCCCTACAATGACCTCATGCCATTGATTTTGTCAAGTATAGAAATACAAGTCACATTTTCAGGTGCTGAAGCACATGCTTGTGCATTTCCATGGGAAGGTAAGAATTCGGTTGATGCAGCTGTTATGCTGTACATGTCTGTCTCTCTGCTACGGCAACAGGTGAAGCCAACATGTAGGATCCAGTGTATAATTGTAGAAGGAGGAGTGGAAACATACATCATTCCAAGTAGGAGCATCGTAAGGGTCTGTGTGCGGGCCCCAACTGAAGAAGAGACAGCTAAGTTGCTTTTAAAGGTGGAAAGTTGTATCCGAAGTGCAGGGTTGGCTACTGGCTGTACTTTTGAAATGCAGAAAACCTCTTTCTCTTACAAGTCTCTAAACAGCAATGTAGAACTTGCCAAGATATTTACTGAACATTGCAGTGAACTGGGAGTGGACTTTTCTGATAAATCACAGGCTTCCAAGCTAGCAATATCCTCTGATATAGGCGATGTTTCGCAGATATTGCCTACAATTCACCCACTGTATTCTATTGGGGATGCTTTGAACCATACCAAACAGTTTACAGATATTGCGGATACTTCAGAGGCTCATAAGAAAACGCTAACTATGGGTAAAGCAATGGCCTTGACGGCATCAACAGTGTTAGGTAGCTCGGCACTATTTGCTAAGATGAAAGAGGAGTTTGCCTCTTCACCATCTAATTTGGAATAGTTCATTGTATTTCCATTTTCTTTTACATTTTGAAACTGTTAATTAGCACAGTACTCACATTTTATTCTTCTTCCATAATTAATTTTATTGTTTGTGATTTCCTGTCACAAATATATGTGTCAATAGCCTATAAAAAACTTACTACCTATGCTTTAATCATAGATATTCACCCCTAGGTTCTAGGTAGGTTCTAGTATCTATGATTCAACCGCGGTTCCATCAGCCGAAAACGTGAGCGCCGGAAGTGATTTTACTGGGGGAAAACCCTAGGGCCTTCCGAAGGCGGTTCTTCTGATCCGCTGTTGACATCCGCAACTCGTATTTAACCAGTTGAAAATCTTCTCATTCCCACAACAGCTGTGAGTCACAAAATTCTTCATCTTTCGAATTCGCTATGGAAGATTACAAGGTGGTTATCGATAAAGAACTGGATGAGAAGATGAGTTTGCTCAAATCGTTGAGTGAGGAAATATGGCACTTTTCTGAACTGTGCTACGAGGAAGTAAAATCTCATGCTGTTTTAGTTGAAACACTTCAGAACGAAGGTTTTACCGTGGAAAAAGAAGTCGCAGGATTGAAGACGGCATTTCGAGCCACATTTGGATCTGGACGTCCAAACGTTGCGTTTGTGTGTGAATATGATGCTCTTCCCGAAATAGGACACGCGTGTGGTCACAATCTGATAGCCAAAGCAGGACTTGGAGCTGGATTGGGGCTGAAAAAGGCGATAGAAAAATCCAGAGGCTCTCTAGCTGGAACTGTAACTGTTCTTGGTACTCCAGCTGAGGAAGGAGGTGGTGGCAAGATAAAGATGATCAAAAGTGGATGCTTCGATGACATAGATGTAGCCATGATGGTACATCCTGCCGGGTTTACAGTCTTGGATCCTGTAGCTCTTTCGGTTAACGAGTACACCATTACATTCCACGGTAAAGAAGCCCATGCTGCCATGTGTCCCTGGGAAGGTGTCAATGCTTTGGATGCTGCTGTGATGGCATATAGTTCCATATCAGCTCTGAGACAACAGCTGAAACCAGACTGGAGAGTGCATGGGATCATTGTTAACGGAGGTGCCAAACCAAACATCATTCCTGGGAAAACTATCATGAATTATTTATTGCGAGCTCCTAATGACGATGAATTAGCAACTCTTCGTGACAAAGTCCTGGCATGTTTCAAGTCAGCAGCAGATGCTACAGGTTGTACTGTGGATATTGTGAGTGGAGTACATTACAGCAATATGACCACTAATCCTGACATGGCTTCTGTATTCGCTTCACACTGTAACTCTCTTGGATTCCCAATGGTGGATTCTAAAGAAGCCACCGCTCCAATGGGCTCAACAGACATGGGTAATGTGTCTCATGTTGTACCGTCCATCCATCCTTGCTATGCTATTGGTACTGCAGTCAACCACACAAGAGAGTTTACTACTGTTACCAACACGCCTCCAGCCTACGAAGCTACCTTGATAATGGCAAAGGCAATGGCTCTCACAGGTGTGGACATCCTCATTAATAAGGATTTGCTCCCAAAAATTCAAGAGAGTTTTAAGAAGCAACATGGAAAATAACCAGCCATTTTGTACTCTGTTTTTTAGCTTTGTTTATTTTTCACCATTAACTTAATAGTATAAGTTATGCCTGTAGGATGTGTTTCTACATGACTTGTTTTTGTTGTGCCGTATGCTTTTTATATGGATATATTCTTATAGGGTCTTTTTACATTCTAAAGCATGCAGGCAATACTCTCATTTGTACTACTATTATATATTTGTTAATTCTGTGTACACAGTCATGTCATTTCATCTACAATGATCGCAGAGCTCTCAACCCTTTGCATGTCCTATGTGTGAGATCTTGTATTGGCATAAGTGAGATTGCTATGCTTATGAGTGAGACATGCTTTCATATTGACTGTCAAATATATCAAATGTAATATAATGCTGTATCAGAAAGAATTTCAAAATCTACATGGTAAATTGTGAGGATAATATGCTCATGGCATGGTTAAAATACCCTTTGAACCACACTGGCCCAAGTTTGGGAAGTGGAAGTGGTACCAGTAGCTATTGTAGCTGCATGGTTTGCCACCTCATTAATGTATGACAAAGTTTACATTAATGTGTGTAGCCTTAATTGCCAACTGATTAATTGCGTGAGAATGGTGACACTAATGCGTGTGAGCGTGAGCTGTGGTGCTGATGCGTGTGTCTCACGCACAATGCGTGAGAGTTGAGAGCTCTGTGATCGGTAATCGTGGTATAGTTAAACATAGACACTCTATACTACGGTTACGTAGTTTAGAGTGTCTATGGTTAAAACATGACTCTAGCTGGTCTGTGCACAAAACTTGATGTATTAATATTCCTCAGTGTAAATTCTCAAATGAAAGTACGTGTTCATTTCATGTGTACTATCTTAGCTCTTGAGCTCGAGGTAACAATATTCCCAAACTTCCTGCACCGTCATGTGCTAGTCTCGTTGGACGCGAGAACAGGGTCTGTGCGACCATGGATAGTCACACGAGACTATTACGGTATGCAGACCTCCTAGTCTGATACCCAGACCCTCCCTCCGGCCGCCATTTTATTCACCCTCCATTTTATGAAATGTAAGGCGGGGCCGGACAAGACTAGTCACGTGCAGGGGACAGTCCAGTCCATGTTCGTACGCGGAGTAGACGACGCATTCACGTTATCGCAGACATCAGTATGGCTGATTTCAAGGCAGTTGTCGGAGATGAACTCGACAAAAAGGCGGATTGGCTAAAAGAATTGAGTGCGGAAATATGGAAGTTCGCTGAGCTAGGATACGAGGAGTTTAAATCTCATTCTACATTGGTACAGGCTTTGGAAAAAGAAGGTTTTGTTGTGGAAAAGGAAGTGGCAGGATTGAAGACAGCATTTCGGGCCACGTTTGGATCTGGACATCCTAACGTTGTGTTTGTGTGCGAATATGATGCTCTTCCTGAGATAGGACACGCGTGTGGTCACAATCTGATAGCCAAAGCAGGACTTGGAGCTGGATTGGGGCTGAAAAAGGCGATAGGTACAGGCTCTCTAGCTGGAACTGTAACTGTTCTTGGAACCCCAGCCGAAGAAGGGGGTGGCGGCAAGGTGCGGATGATCGATGCTGGATGCTTTAAGGATGTGGATGTAGCTATGATGGTGCACCCCACTGGTGATAGTGTTTTGGCACCATTCGTCCTTTCCATTTGCCAGTACACCATTACATTCCATGGTAAAGAGTCCCATGCTGCCATGTGTCCCTGGGAAGGGGTCAATGCTTTGGATGCTGCTGTGATGGCATATAGTTCCATATCAGCTCTGAGACAACAGCTTAAACCAGACTGGAGAGTGCATGGGATCATTGTTAACGGAGGTGCCAAACCAAACATCATTCCTGGGAAAACAGTTATGGAATATTACTTACGAGCTCCTAATGACGACGAATTATCAACTCTTCGTGACAAAGTCCTGGCATGTTTCAAATCAGCAGCAGATGCTACAGGTTGTACTGTGGATATTGAGGAGAGTGGAGTGGCGTACAGCAACATGACCACTAATCCTGACATGGCTTCTGTATTCGCTTCATACTGCAACTCTCTTGGATTCCCAATGGTGGATTCTAAAGAAGCCACCGCTCCAATGGGCTCAACAGACATGGGTAATGTGTCTCACGTTGTACCGTCCATCCATCCTTGCTATGCTATTGGTACTGCAGTCAACCACACAAGAGAGTTTACTACTGTTACCAACACACCTCCAGCCTATGAAGCTACCTTGATAATGGCAAAGGCAATGGCTCTCACAGGTGTGGACATCCTCAGTAATAAGGATTTGCTCCCAAAGATTCAAGAGAGTTTTAAGAAGCAACACGGAAAATAGGTGGACTAAGTCCAATTTTGTACTTAGTTTGCAGTAAGTTTATTCCCTTGGCATCTTGTTACCTAACAGTTATACCTCGGTGTGTTTCCATATAACTTGTTTTTTTTGTTATTTTATATGGATATTTATAATATTCTTTTCAGTCATTTTGTATTCTAAATATAGTTATATTCTCACTGATAATTAAAATATTATCATAATGGCATAATTGTTAATTTAAATTCGTAGTCTTGTAAACACTTCTATGCCATTTAGGATATTTGAATATTTCAAGGCCTGTACACTTCTGAGCCTTTTCTTCTAGACAATGGTAATTTAAAGTAAATTATGTCAAAGTATGACTCAAGTTAGCTGCCGGTCCAGCTTTCCATTGATGCAATGATAAAGCATTGTTTCTATAAACAGTTCATAGCACTGTTCTAAGTTCACTTCTGTGAATGAACTTTGTGAATCTGCTCATTGCGTTTTGAGTTCAAATGGAAATCTGCATGCACGTGAATTACATAATTATGCGGACAATGTTTCTGAATCTGGTATACAATAAAATTATTGCCCGCATTGTCACGTGCAAGTAATATCGGGACAGAGTCCATCCGTCACCGGACGAGGCTACATCTACAGCTATGGCTGACTTCAAGGCAGTTGTCGGAGATGAGCTCGACAAAAAGGCGGATTGGCTAAAAGAATTGAGTGCGGAAATATGGAGGTTCGCTGAGCTAGGATACGAGGAGTTTAAATCCCATTCTACCTTGGTACAGGCGTTGGAAAAAGAAGGGTTCGTCGTGGAAAAGGAAGTGGCAGGATTGAAGACAGCATTTCGGGCCACATTTGGATCTGGACGTCCTAACGTGGCGTTTATATGCGAATATGATGCTCTTCCTGAAATAGGACACGCGTGTGGTCACAACCTGATAGCCAAAGCAGGACTTGGAGCTGGATTGGGGCTGAAAAAGGCGATAGGTACAGGCTCTCTAGCTGGAACTGTAACTGTTCTTGGAACCCCAGCCGAAGAAGGGGGTGGCGGCAAGGTGCGGATGATCGATGCTGGATGCTTTAAGGATGTGGATGTAGCTATGATGGTGCATCCCGCTGGTATCACCCTTTTGGCACCATTCGTCCTTTCCGTTTGCCAGTACACCATTACATTCCATGGTAAAGAGTCCCATGCTGCCATGTGTCCCTGGGAAGGTGTCAATGCTTTGGATGCTGCTGTGATGGCATATAGTTCCATATCAGCTCTGAGACAACAGCTTAAACCAGACTGGAGAGTGCATGGCATCATTGTTAACGGAGGTGCCAAACCAAACATCATTCCTGGGAAAACAGTTATGGAGTATTACTTACGAGCTCCTAATGAAGACGAATTAGCAACTCTTCGTGACAAAATCCTGGCATGTTTCAAATCAGCAGCAGATGCTACAGGTTGTACTGTGGATATTGAGGAGAGTGGAGTGGCGTACAGCAACATGACCACTAATCCTGACATGGCTTCTGTATTCGCTTCATACTGTAATTCTCTTGGATTCCCAATGGTGGATTCTACGGATTCACATGGTCCGACAGGCTCAACAGACATGGGTAATGTGTCTCATGTTGTACCGTCCATCCATCCTGGCTATGCTATTGGTACTGCAGTCAACCATACAAGAGAGTTTACTACTGTTACCAACACAGGTTCAGCCTACGAAGCTACCTTGATAATGGCAAAGGCAATGGCTCTCACAGGTGTGGACATCCTCACTAAAAAGGATTTACTCCCAAAAATTCAGGAGAGTTTCAGGAAGCAACATGGAAAATAACGAGAACTGAGTGTGCCTCTTGCTTAGTTTTCACCCTTGCCATCTTATTACTCAGAAACGTATTGTCTATTTTATGCACATTTTTTTTTATATTTGTATACTTATAAGCATGGTTGCAGTAGTACTGTCGTTATCTTCACATAGTTTAAGCATACTTTTGTATCAATTTGGATTGTTTCCACTTTCACAAGGTACTCCCAGCAAAGCCGTCATAACCATTGATGATTTGAGTAACACACATGACTGTCACTATATGGAAGGTCTATATGAAAGGTCACTATATGAAAGAAAGAAATGATCTCCGCACATACTCGATGCTGATTTATTAGTATGATTGACACTGTTCATGAGGTACTTCCAGCAAGGCCGTCACAACCATTATGTGCATCATGATGGTTTGGATCACATACGACTGTGTGGAAGGGTTGGAAATGATTACCATACATACTTGATGCTGATCTATTAGTATGACTGCCACTGAACATCTCATGTGCTATTTTATATGTACACCTTCCTGTGGATAGATGCAGAGGTCCGTTACCGTTTTTCAACCTCATGTGCACATACAGTATACTGCAATCAACAATGACAGTAAGTACATCTGATAGTATTCCTTTGGTTTTCCCTTGATGGTTATGGCCCTTGTCACCAAAGATCCATACTACATTATCAAATATTATACAAAATATATACGTTCATTTTAGCACGCAGAAAAACGAGAAGAACCTGGCACCGAAAGACCATAGTTACTAGGTATTCGTAGAAAATGGCAGATTATAAAGCAGTCGTTGACCAAGAACTCGATAGAAAAGCAGAATGGCTTAAAGGATTGAGTACGGAAATATGGAATTTCGCTGAGCTAGGTTACGAAGAGTTTAAATCTCATTCTACATTGGTACAGGCATTGGAAAAGGAAGGATTCACAGTGGAAAAAGAAGTCGCAGGATTGAAGACGGCATTTCGAGCCACTTTTGGATCTGGACGTCCTAACGTTGCGTTTGTGTGCGAATACGATGCTCTTCCTGAAATTGGACACGCGTGTGGTCACAATCTGATAGCCAAAGCAGGACTTGGAGCTGGTTTGGGGCTGAAGAGAGTGCTAGAAGATTGCAAAGATTCCCTTTCAGGCACAGTAACCATATTTGGTACCCCAGCCGAAGAAAGTGGTGGTGGAAAGGTCAAAATGATCGAAGGTGGATGCTTTAGTGATGCTGATGTGGCTATGATGGTACATCCAACCGGCTTTACAGCATTGGAGCCATTAGTTCTCTCTACCAAACGCTTTGAAATCACTTTTATTGGTAAAGAGTCCCATGCTGCCATGTGTCCCTGGGAAGGTGTTAATGCTTTGGATGCTGCTGTGATGGCATATAGTTCTATATCAGTTTTAAGGCAACAGCTTAAACCAGACTGGAGAGTGCATGGGATCATTGTTAACGGAGGTGCCAAACCAAACATCATTCCTGGTAAAACAGTTATGTTGTATCAAATGAGAGCCAAAAATGATGATGAATTAGCTATATTGACAGAGAAAGTGTTAGCCTGCTTTAAATCTGCTGCCTTGGCCACTGGTTGTACCCTAAAAATCGAAAATTATGGTGTCCCGTACAGCAATATGACCACAAATCCTGAAATGGCTACCACCTTTGCATCGTACTGTAACTCTCTTGGATTCCCAATGAAGGATTCCCCGGAAGCCACCGCTCCAATGGGCTCAACAGACATGGGTAATGTGTCTCACATTGTACCGTCCATCCATCCTTGCTATGCTATTGGTACTGCAGTCAACCACACAAGAGAGTTTACTACTGTTACCAACACACCTCCAGCCTACGAAGCTACCTTGATAATGGCAAAGGCAATGGCTCTCACAGGTGTGGACATCCTCACTAATAAGGATTTACTCCCAAAAATTCAAGAGAGTTTTAAGAAGCAGCATGGAAAATGACCAATTCAAAATGAATTTGTTACACCTAGTTTTCAATTAATGTTAATAGCATAATTAATATAATCAATGAGTACTTTGTTGTTTGAATTCAGATAGTATTTCTTCTAGAAGTCTTTCATCTTGGAATATTCTTAGAGCAGTCAATCCCATAGCTACTCCTATCTTCTGGGTTATTGCATGTGCTTGTGGTGTATTCGAAGCAACAGTAAACTCTGCTGTGTGGTTTTTTGCTGTGCAGATTCTATACTTTGGGTGAATGGACGGCACAATTTGAGATACATTCCCCATATCAGTGGATCCACACAGTGCACCGGTAGTTCTAGTAGGAAATTCGAGGCCTTGGGTATTAGCCTCCTCAACAAAGACACTTGCCAGTCGATCATTAGTGAGGAGGCTTTCATACATTGGACATGGTTCAGTGATATCAACGCTGCAACCTGTGGCCGCAGCAGATGACTTGAAGCAAGCATCCATCTTTTGCCTGATTTCTCCCACTTGCTTCTTGTGTGGGGCTCGAATGTAGTAGCAGAGCTGGGTACGACCAGGTACAATCTCAGGTGTTGTACCTCCCTCGGTAATGATCCCATGTACCCTACACTCTGGCTTTATCTGCTGTCTAAGTAGTGAGACAGAGTTATAGGCAAGTACAGCTGCATCAAGAGCATTCTTCCCTTCCCATTGCACATAGGAAACATTGCCTTCTTCTCCGTGGTATGTGACCAGTACATGCTGAACGGCAAGGTATGTGTACAGGAACGCATCATTGTATGGTGACGGATGGGCCATGATGGCTACATCTATTCCCTCGAACAATCCCTCTTGGATCATTACTGCTTTTCCGCATCCCCCTTCTTCTGCAGGGGTCCCAAATACTGTGACTGTTCCTTGAATGGCGCCACTATATGCTTCTAGAACGTCTTTGATGGCCAAACCTGCGATTATTCCTGCCTCTGCAATCAAGTTGTGTCCACAGCCATGACCAATACTAGGTAGAGCATCATATTCACAAATTACGGCAATATTCGGCCGACCTGCTCCATAGGAGGCCACGAATGCCGTTGACAATCGCCCACTGAATCGCTGTACATGGAATTTGTGTTCCTCGAAGCAACTTGCAAGTAATTTTACCGACTCGTATTCTTGATAAGAAAGCTCAGGGTTATTCCACAGTTTTTCACTGATGTTTTGAGCAAGTAAATATTTAGATTTAGCTGCATCGAGCAGTATCTGCCTAGCCTTGTTGACAGTCGCCATTTTGTGAGATATCAAAGTGAAGCGCCCATCCCGTAGTAGACTACAGGGGGCGTTTGTGAGTCAGCCTCCCCACGTGATGCGCATACGGCATGTGATGTCTTCCCATATCCAATTTGTGTACAGAAGTCAGTTCCGAGAATCACACGAAGCGAATCTCGCAACACACCGGACGAAACTTCGACTGTACCAGAGAAAACCGGGAAGAACTGAAGGAACACGATGGAAAGTGAATTCGAAGAGTACGAGAGTCAACCCAATGGATGGGTCCACTTATACCACGTAAGTCCCGCGGTCTATATCGGTTGCCTATACTGTGTCGAATGAAAAGCCTAACGCAGATAGACAGAACCTTCTTTTAAGGCTTTTCTAGGCTCCTGGTGTATTTAAACGTAAGTCAAATTTCCTTGCCTATTCTATTTGTAATTTAGTAGTTGTCCAATGTCAATCTCATACTCATTCCTACAATCCAAGGAAAGTTGACTTTACTTGTTGCTGTCTATATACCCCGTCGCCACTCCTGCTTATCCCGAAGAATGAATGTAGGATGTAACTGTGTGATTGTGTAGCATTGTAGTACAGATTGAATAGGGACCTTTATCCTCTCTACGTATATCTGCTGGCATTGGTCCAAGTTGTCTTTTCTTGTAAGGAAAAATCCTTGTTGGTGTAAATAAGCTTTTTAAAGATGATCGGCATTACTGTCTTTTCTCTTTTCACCATGTGTGTGCATCAATTGTTTACATCAACGTTTTTGCATGTTTATGCGTACCAAGTCTGGCACTCCAAGTTGTAGTTATTAATGGGATTATCACACTAATTCAATCAGTACCTTGCCACACGAAATGACTGTGGTCCTTTCAAATTTATGCGTCTAAAATGTGTGAGAATTTTCAATGCTGTGATACCTCTGTAGTTGGACACCTCTATAATCTGACGTTCTCTCTAATCCTCCCATCTTATGAGGTGCAATCATCATATTTGAGTATGGAGTATTCATCCTGTATTCCCAGCTAACTTTGTTAGAATTTTGTCTTGGCTTGTTTCCTGTAGTGTGCTGTAGAATAGTGCATGAACTGTGCATACATGCGTAGAGTGAGGTACACATGCTATGATGACACCATGTACCTACCTATGTACCTACCTATGTACCTACCTACCTATGTACCTTCCTACCTATGTAACTACCTATGTACCTACCTATGTACCTACCTACCTATGTACCTTCCTACCTATGTACCTACCTATGTACCTACCTACCTATGTACCTTCCTACCTATGTAACTACCTATGTACCTACCTACCTATGTACCTATGTACCTACCTATGTACCTACCTACCTATGTACCTATGTACCTACCTATGTAACTACCTACCTACGTACAGCGGAACCTTAGTAATTTCACACCCCAATATTGTGAAATCCTTCCTGATTGGAATTATGTTCTGATGGACAGTTGTCATGCTAGACAGTACCAAAGTTCTCCCTGTCAAGTTGAAGTGTATGTAACACTTCACTGTAATTTGCTGTACCTCATGTATTTCTTACTCGACTTCAGATTCTCGAGGTTCTACTACAACTTGTGTTGTATTGTTTGTATTTTCCTACGTATGTCACGGAGCAGCAAGCTCGGTTGACCATGATTTACACATTTATCTGGAAAAGATACATACATACATACCTGGAAAAGTGTGTGTGTGTGTGTGTGTGTGTGTGTGTGTGTGTGTGTGTGTGTGTGTGTGTGTGTGCGTGTGTATGTGTGTGTGTGCGTGTGTGTGTGTGTGCGTGTGTGTGTGTGTGTGTGTGTGTATGTGTATGTGTGTGTGTGTGCGTGTGAGTACATGCGTGTATATGTGTATTCATGTGCACTAATCAATTTTTTTACGAACTTTTTTGTATGCAATCGCCCCTTTATTTAAGTTCAGTCATGTGCAGTGTATGTGGGTGTGTCTCCATAACTCTTGTTCACACGCAACTACTATGGAAAATTATGTAATAAGTACCTAGTTTATCACATACTCCTGGATACCAACTACAGCTTGTGCCATCCCTGGTCAGTGCACAATATACGTACAAGCAAGCACTTATAAAAAGTACATACGTACGTACCTACTCTGATGGCAAATACTGATTGTTGTGTTGCCGGTAAGGGTACATACTAAGCAAGTTCTACTGTGACCCTCACGTACGTACGTACACTAAGCTGAACCTCATAGTCAGCATTGTATGTGCGTGAACCTGTGTATGTGCCTACGTATGTAGATAGGTACGTACGTACGTACCGTGTATCCGGAAATATTGGCGATCATTAAATTTGGCGATTTGCACAAGATCAGGCTGTAATTTAATATTGGCGGAAATTTAATTTGGTTGCACAGCAAGGACAAAGCATAGTAAGTAGATTTATGAAAATTTGGTGATAATTTTGGCGATTTCAATCCTGACAGCCAAACCGCCAAATTAAAAATGTTGCCAATATTTCTGGATATACGGTAAATATGTACGTATGTATGTACTGTATGTACTGTAAAGAAGCTTCAGGCATATTTTCATTCACTCATATTTCAGGGAAGTTTAATGCATAGTTGTGTAATGTACATTGGAGGGTTTGTGTGTGTGTGTGTGTGTGTATGTGTGCTACTGTGAAGACATTGAATATTTTCTTTCTCAGCAATTGAGAGCGAAGAGTAAGAGTGAAATGGGATCGATCACTGTAGCTCGCTTACCCATCAACCAAGGCAGAAATCGATACAGGGATGTGTTAGCTTGTGAGTTAGCTTGTGGTTGGCTGTGTTGTCAGCATGAGTTACCTAGCTTGTGGTTGGTAGTGTGTCAATTCTGTTCATTGAAATGCAATAAAAATCTCTTCATCTCCATTTTCACTGTACCAGATGCAGCGTTTGGTGTTCATTGTCAGAGATCATGTGCAGTTGTACCTGATAACCCTGTGTAGCACACAATGACGTCTGTTTATTTGAGTTTGACGTTATTGGTTTGTCGGAGACCCCTCAGTGTGGTCTACAACACTTGTTTCTCATAATGTAGAGTTCTTCCTACATATATTACCATGATGCCTGAAGGCCTTCTTACTGTTCCCTGTACTTATACATATGTATGTCGATGTACATCCATAACATTATGTATGTATGTATATACATACGTACGTACGTATGTACATACCTATCTGAAACTGAAGCCTTCTCCAATGACTTGAAAACTGCCACTTGTATGTGTGTGGTTGTATGCTCGCATATGCACTACTAAAATGCAGTCATGTGAGCTTGTACATGTCAAAGTACGTATTTCTAGGGAGTATGTGGTATTACTCATAAGGTAGTCCTGCTTGGGAGTTGCCGTGTTATTGCTGTGTTGGATTACTGAGGGTTTTAGTGTACCAATCAAGATTAGGTTCTTTTGTACATGATGCGTGTTGAGTTTCTCACCAACCAAGCTGCTCCACGCTTGTAGCCTCCTTGGAACACTCACACCTTTTCCTATGCATACGTACATACAGTACATACAGTACATACAGTACATACAGTACATACAGTACATTCAGTGCATACAGTACATACAGTTTTTTTTTTTTTTTTATACAGTACATACAGTACATACAGTACATACAGTACATACAGTACATACAGTACATACATATGTACTTGTAGTCTTTTTGTCATTTGTTGGGTCAGAACCAAAGGGCGTGGTTCCTGTTGCATTACAGTGCCTGTGTTCTCACTCGTGTGAAGCCCTTGTATACGTACCTGTGTGTGTGTGTGTGTGTGTACATGCGTACATACATTGCTATATACCTGTACAGTGAAACCTCTGTAATCCAGCGTTCTGTCTGATCTGACCATAGATACTCTAACCTACGTATCTATGATCTGACCATATGTCTAGGTACTGTGACCATATTGAAGTGTGCTAAAGGACACTATGTAATCCGATCCTAATCTGACCTTTTTTCAAACCCCCAGTCGAGTGGCAGATAGAGAGGTTTCAATGTATTGTGAAATGCATGAATGGTAGATACATGCATGCGCGTGTGTGTGTTGGTGTGCTGAATGGTAGGTGGTTACTTGAGAAGTGTCTTGGTTTCCTGTCTCCAACATTGCTAGCATACGTACGTGCATACTTTACATATGCATTGTACAATACCAGCATGTGTATGTATGTATGTATGTACGTATGTTCGTACATACATATGTATTGTCTATTTCGCCACGAAACTTAGCAGTGTTGAATATGACTTCTCCCATTATGTCCATTGTTGTCTGCATTTACAGTCTCATTGTGTGTGAGAGCACACAGTAGATTGCCATCATTGAAGGACAAATTGTTGTATTGAGCCACTTTGCCGGCTTCCCCAGTGATGATTGAAGACAATAACCTGCTTGCATTGGCTGTGGTGGCGTTGTGTACAGCCCATAATCCCCTAGAAGCCACACTGGTTGTCAGTTAATGTTTTATCAATTTCGCAGATGATAAAACATTTGCAATTATTCAGACTGTAAACATCTACGTAATCATGTATGAGTGAATATACACGCATAGGAACGAAGCACCTTGTAATTAGATTCTTCTTTTCAGTGATGTTCGGTGTTTGGATTGTTAAAGAATGCATACAGTAATTTTACATGTACATATGTACGTACGTATGTACACTCTGCTGGGTTTTCTCTGTTCAGTGGATGAAACACGAGTGCTCCTGAATGATCCTGACAACGATTACATCAATGCCAACTATGTGAAAGTGGGTATTTTTATGTTTCTGTTCACTGCTTTGTGCGTCATTCAGTAGTTATCATGGTATGCATGTACATACGTACATACATACGTATGTATTGTGGTTTTTGTATCTACGGTATTTTTCACAAAATACTGGATGACGAGCAGCGGTCAAACTGTGTATGTACGGTGACTGACCGGTCTTTGACCACTGTAGGTACGGAGTATGTACCTCCAGATTTCAACACAGCCCATTTTTTCTCTAGCTGACACTTTTGCAATTGGCTTGTGGCTTTTGCCTTTGCCTCTTGAAACGAAATTCGCTACTTTACGTTCCTAAAATACGCCATTCTTGCTCAGAGAACTGATTCCAACGAACTGATGTCATTGTATAAATAATGACGTAATGATTATTGGCCTATCGTCTGTATGGCATACGTCTGGCGATTTTACATCTGTTGATTGACCGCCCGTTTGACTGCTCTTCGTCCTCCAGTTTTTTTTATGAAAAGTACCATATGTGCTTTCATATTATGTATATACATACGTATGTGTGAAGCAATATTTGTACCTTTTTTGATCTATGTACGTGTGTGTGTGTGTGTGTGTGTGTGTGTGTACATATGTACATGTGTATATACATATCTTGTAGACGCGGTCCGTTTCTAGTACATGTACGTACGTACATGCATGCATATGTACATACATACGTACATATGCATATACAGTCGAATATGTAAAACTGGTCCACTACAGGGGGTTATCCAGTTATGGCACTTCCAGCTTTTGTACGTACGTATATGTACGTATTTTGTACGTACGTATATTCTGATCTGTTCTGCACATCTTTTCGCTTGTCCCATTCTCATATTTTCATTCATACACATGTACAGGTAGAAGATGTGGAAAAGAGTTATATTTTATCTCAGGTTAGGATGTGTACAAGCACATACATACGTACTCAACACACACATGCACGCATGCACCCACACACACACGCGCACTCATGCACACACACACACACACACACACACACACACACACACACACACACACACACACACACACACACACACACACACACACACACACACACACACACACACAGGTATGTACATACATACCTCATACTGTACTGTACATATGTACATGTACATATGTATGATCATCCTGTGTACATACGTATATACAGTAGCAGTTTCACAATAGACGTTTGGCCAATTTTGTGTTCATTTCTCAGGGTCCTCTACGATCAACATGCCCTCACTTCTGGCAAATGGTTTGGGAGCAAAACTGCAAGGGAATTGTCATGCTCAACAGGATTATTGAGAAAGGAATGGTGTGTAAATCTGCACCTCTTGGTCCTGTGGATGTCTGTGTCTCATGTCTATATACTTGTACTGAGTGTGTCTTTGTGCCTGTGCTTCTGTTTGTTTGTTGTTGTTTTTGTTGTTGTTTTTGTTGTTTTTGTTGTTGTTGTTTGTTTGTGTGTGTGTGTGTGTTTATACATATTCTTACTATTGTTTGTTGTACCTTTTGTATGTGTACGTCTACTGTGTGTGGGGATTTTGTAGCCATACATTCATTTCCGGTTCTGTTTCCAATACATGTATCTTTTGTGACTGTTCTTTGTTGTGTGCTCCTGTTTTCCATGCCTCTATTGTACAGAGCAAGATTTGATTTAGTACCTCTTTTCTTCGACTTTTATGACTTTTAGCTGAAGTGCGAGCCGTACTGGCCGGCCACTGAATCTCGAAGCCCAATGGAATATGGCGATTTTGTAATATCTTTGCTGTCACATGAAGAGAAGTTTGCATTCACAATCTGTCAGCTGGAACTCAAGAATACCAACGTGAGTTTGTAATGGGTGTGTTTGTGTGTGTGTGCATGCGTGCGTGTGCGTGTGTGTGTGTGTGTGTGTGTGTGTGTGTGTGTGTATGTGTGTGTGTGTGTGTGTGTGTGTGTGTACGCTTGTATATATTTGTATGTGTGTGTCTGTGTTTGTTTGCATGTGTTACTGTGTATGCATATACATACGTACATAAATGTCTTCTGCCATTTCGTCTGTTTTTGATTTTGTGTACTTCCTGTTCACTTGTATTTCCTGTTTGTATCTACTTCCTGTTAATTTTCACCCCTTGAGTGGGCAACTAGCATATGTAATGTATGTACGACTTTCTATACATTTAGAGTGGTGAAACACGGAACATCACCCACTTCCAATACACTGACTGGCCTGACTTTGGGATCCCAGAAACACCCGATGTCTTCCTGACCTTTCTTCAAGAAGTGAGAGACAGTGGTGTTCTTTCTCCTGAGGAGGGACCTTGCGTTGTGCACTGCAGGTAAGAGTGGGGAGTTTGTTTTCACTGTCTACATTTGGCAACATGGCCGTCCTTGAAAGGGTCAATGTAACAGAGTGGATGTGATGAGTTAGTGGGTGTATTCTAGTGTGTGTGTAGGTGTATTCCGGTCACTTTTCATGTTGAAGTTCACAGCTGTGCTAGGCAGTAGAGCCTGGTTTGTAGCAGCAGTGTTGGGGGTAACTAAATACCGAAGTAATATATTACATAATATTATTACTTTTTCAAGAATTAAGTAATATAACTAAATACGTACCTTGTAACTAGTAATATATTACAAATAGCTCTGTGGTGAAAATAAAATATTACCTCATGCTAAACCTAAGTAGGTTTGTAGCTATAATAAAGGTTATAAGTAAAAGCAGAGCTTCTGTCGTCAAGGACAACACAGAGTGGCTAGTTAGATGTCACATTACTAGTGTTCTAGGCTGCACTACATATGCAGTATACCAGCAGAGATTGTCTTGGTTGTGAAATTCATTACATTTGTTTTTGGGAGTGCCTTAGTCTGGCTCAAACATTCAATCATGACCATGTTGATGTTCACCTTTAGGAGGGTTAAAATTCTCACAGGGACACAACTTGGATGTAGTTTGCGGGAGCAAATGTAATCTGTAATATTATTACAAGTTACATTTATTATTGAGTAATATGTAACTGTAATGCAATACAAGTTTTCGTAGTAATGCGTAATATGTAACGAGATTACTTTTTTAAAGTAACGACCCCAACACTGGTAGCAGTACGTAGTGTGTGCTCTTTTCCTGTACTGCACACTGTGTGTTCACTTGCTGAGGAGAGAGAGCTATGTACTGTATATGCAGTATGTGCTGTAATTTCATGTGGTGAAACTTTTGCGGATCTTGGATTTTAGTGATTTTTGCATTTTTATGTTGGTGGATACTCATGTTTTGCCATTACACAAGAGCCTGATCCAAATTTTTGCGGCTTGTTAACTTTTGCGGAGGACTTCCAATCCATGAAAACTGCAGAAATTGAACCACATGCAGTGTGTTGTGTATGTATGCGTGTGGTAGTATGGAGACTGCTTGAAAGGGAGATGAGAATTGTAAAGAAATAATTGTCTGTGTGAATACGGGGGTGGATGCTGTAGAAATCGTATTGTTTGGGGTGATTTGCAAATGTATGTACATACGTACATTCAAAGTGATATCCTGATGTATCACAATTGGAGCTAACAGCACAAGTACTTTGATGATTTTGTGCGAATTTTCCGGGACAATGAATATTCAAGTGGACTGTGATTGCCTTCATGTGTATCTTGTCTTCTGTTCATTGCAGTGCTGGAATAGGGAGATCTGGAACATTCAGTCTGGTGGATGTCATCCTGGCCAGAGTGAGTCACTGTTATCTTGTGCCATCTGGCGGCAGTCTTCAAACAGTGCTGGTTTCATTTCTTTACACCCCTTATCTCCCTACAGGTGGAAAAGACAAGAGAGACAGATTCCATCGACATCCAGTCCACTCTGTTTGACATGAGGAAACAGCGTTACGGCCTCATTCAGTCCCCAGACCAGCTTAAATTCTCATACATGGCCATCATAGAGGGCTCCTCCAGTATTCTCAGTCAGGAGAACGGCAACATTGTTTCTGCCAAACCACAAGAATCAAAAGAGAGTGAAGATGAAGAACTTCCTCCTCCTCTGCACGGGAAACTCAATCATGCTCAGCCTAGTTTGGATGAAGGAGATCAGTCAGCAGCCAAGAGAGTACGATTTGGTCAACTTCAGGATGGTGAGGACGAAGACGATGAAGATTCTGTGAGTGATAAAGTATCGTCCACTAACAGTGTTGAGAGTGATCCTGAGGAGGATCTGTCCCCGCCCCCCATACCTCCACGCCCACCCTCACTTGACAGTGACTTGAACCAACTGGAAAGAAAGGGTCTTTCGTCCGCAGAAAGCAGTGGAAAACCTTTCAATATTTATGGTGATTTTGATAATGATGCTCAAAGTGGGGCTGTAAATCAGGAAACAAATTTGCCCCAACAAGTTTGCTACAAGGAACCAACAGATGTAAAGGATGTTTTTTTAGGGCGAAGTTCACCAGTACATAATAGGTGTGTGTGTTATGTGCATGCATAAAAATCAAGTATGTATGTACATACATGGATGTTATGCTGTTCCTTCATTGTGTGCAGAGACAATGATTTGAGAAGAAGAGAACGCAAGGAGCAAATGAGTGAGAGGGTCCAGTCAATGAGGGAGCGTGGTCTCTTACACGAAGAAAGAAAGGCAATGGGGAACTGGTCGCCGGCCTGGATCCTAGCTACTTTTGCTGCAGTGGTCTTCTTTTTTGGATATAGTGGATATAGGTGGTACTATTCCAGATAGGAGTTTTACTCGCATTTTTCTGAAAACTACAGTCTGTATACACACTGTGAATTATACGGCATGATATGGGTATGTATATGTATAAACCATGCTCACTTTACTTACTCAGTATTTAAATAAACCACTTCAATCAGTGATAAAAGTGCCAGTGCATGGTTGAGACTCAACAGAGAATGAGAGCTCTCCTGAAATATTTGTTTAATGTGAATACCAGTGATGGAACTCGTGTGTGTGTGTGTGTGAACACGACCTGCAGTATGTGTGCATGCATGTGCATACGTATTTCTTTAGAGAATATCTTATAGCATGTAAGCATAATTTTTTTATTTTGATATTTGAAATCTGGTTTGAGAATCTAGCTTAGCTTACATGGTACTGTCTGCAGTATGTACGTGTGTGACCAGTTGCTTCCACCATAGACTCTACACCTGCATTAGTACTAGTCTGGCTACGTCGGACTAGCATGCATGGTATACACACTGTATAGAGAGCTAGCAACGTTAGCCTGTATATATGAGCTGTAAAGCTGCATGGATATTTGGCTAGCTACAACTTACAAACACAGCCGGTAGAGTGGTTATACCTGTGCATGTGTATATAATTGAAGGCATTATTTTTGCGTTTTCTAGGGCGTTCCTAGGTGCATACATGGGCTAGGTTGCCAGGCTTGTCGAAAATGGACGACTTGGCTGCTCTGGTAAAGGATTTAGAAGGGTCACCGCGGGGCGACGGATGGACCAGGCTATTTTTCGTGAGTATCCTGTACTAGTTTTCTGAACCACATTATATTATCGATATTGGGTCACACGTGCGTGTGTCTTTATGGGATAACGGTATATTGCGAGATTTACGTATGTGTACATGTGGCCCTCAGTCTAGAGTGTGTATACACGTATGTGTGCGAGTGTATCTCTGTGTGTGCATTGGGTGCTTGTGTGTGTGTGTGTGTGTGTGTGTGTGTGTGTGTGTGTGTGTGTGTGTGTGTGTGTGTGTGTGTGTGTGTGTGTGTGTGCGCGTGTGAGTGTGTGTGTGTGTATATATATATATATGTGTGTGTGTGTGTGTGTGTGTGTGTGTGTGTGTGTGTGTGTGTGTGTGGCTGGTTGCCAGCAGGTGGTGCTTTTAAAGGGATAAAAGCTGTGACGCTCAGCAGCTTACAGGTAAAATCATACCTGTCACCCTCAACCACTGGAAACATTAAATACTACTTGGGTATTTTATTATCAGACTCTTAGCGGGGTGCTGGTCATTGGCTGGTGCCCTAGATGTTATTAGCCTGGATCTAACCATCTATGATCTAACCAAGTTTAGGGTTGGGAATCATTGCTGCTGTGAGTTAGGTGGATATGTCATCACTCTTCAGATGTCTGGTGGCTCACCCCCAGTTGGGCCCCTTTGGGGCCCAACAAGGGGGCTACAGTAGCCTGTACTGCAGGCTGTGACATTACAAGTTACAAGTTACAAGTGTGTGTGTGTGTGTGTGTGTGTGTGTGTGTGTGTGTGTGTATGTGTGTGTGTGTGTGTGTGTGTGTGTGTGTGTGTGTGTGTGTGTGTGTGTGTGTGTGTGTGTGCTGTCTTTCTGCTGTAGTAGTTTTACTGCAAACAGCACTATCTTGTGTGTATAAGTGAGTGTCAGGACAACTGAAATCGAACTACTGTATATTTTTCACAGGACATCGATGCAAGAGAAGGAGAGGAACCACCCACGACAATAGGTCAACTACCTAAAAATCTACACAAGAACAGATACATCAATGTATTTCCAAGTGAGGTTGGAATCAGCATGTAGGCATGCTGTTTAGCCCTTTGATATTGCAGTATTTGTGCTCTTGTTCTGGCAGTGGATGAAACTCGTGTTATCCTGAATAACCCGGAGAACGACTACATCAATGCCAATCACATCAAAGTACGCATTTGAGTTTGTTTGTCTGTTTACCGAAAAGTATTCAGTACAGATGCACACAATGACTGCAGTGCGTTTTAGATCAATGCTTTTCACTATCAATCCCAATTCATGTTCCAATAAATCCACACACGTGCCCTTTCCACTACGTAGGTTGATGGTATTGAGCAGAGGTACATCTTAACACAAGTGAGTTTGTGATGGTCCAGTTGGACCCACAGTGTCAGCTACTTCTTACCTGCACTGGACTGTTGGCTGCTCACGATACACACTGCACCCCCTCCATCCAGGGCCCTGTCAAATATTCCTGTGCAGACTTTTGGCAAATGGTGTGGGAACAGCGCGCACCAGGAATAGTGATGCTGAATCAGCTTCATGAGCTGGTATGCATGCTAATGCGTACGTATGTTGGACGTTTTGTGTGCACACGTGTTACCGTGTATTACCGTACAGTGTGCATTTAGTGTGTGACTATTGCGTGCATATGTATTATGTATGTACATATGTATGTATAATAGTTGTATTACTACTGTGTGTATATACTGTGCCATTATTGTGTGCATACACGTATATAATATATTGTGTTTGCAGTATCAAGGTGAGATGTACTGGCCTGGTGATGATGTGGGGGCTAAGGTCAGACACGGGTCTTTCGATGTGACTCTCAAGAGTATAGGTAAAGAAAAGGTCTACACAAGGAGAGAATTTGAGCTCAGAAATGTAGAGGTGTGTTTTGTGTGTGTGTGTGTGTGTGTATGTGTGTGTGTGTGTGTGTGTGTGTGTGTGTGTGTGTGTGTGTGTGTGTGTGTGTGTGTACGCCCGCAGGTGCACGTGTATCTGTGTGTGGCTGTGTGGCTGTTTGAGTGTGTGTGTGTGTCGTGTGTGCATCTATACATGTGTGTGTGCGTGGGTGGGTGCATGCGTGTGTGTTGTGTGTA
>CAUJGJ010000258.1:2073600-2081100 GCA_963170055.1 Halisarca cf. caerulea | reverse complement strand
GTGTGTGTGTGTGTGTGTATGTGTGTGTGTGTGTGTTTGTGTGTGTGTGTGTGTGTGTGTATGTGTGTGTGTGTGTGTTTGTGTGTGTGTGTGTGTGTGTGTGTGTGTGTGTTTGTGTGTGTGTGTGTGTGTGTGTGTGTGTGTCTGTGTGTGTGTGTGTGTGTGTGTGTGTGTGTGTGTGTGTGTGTGTGTGTGTGTGTGTGTTTGTGTGGGCTGATGGTATGCCTGCATGTGTGTGTGGACATGTGAATACGTTATTGGTGGCACTAATGAAAGTAATACTTTTGTCCATAATTAAACCTACAGATTGTTGATCAGACTTGGAAGGACAAGTACATACATGCCTTTGTGCCACTGGGTGGACCGTGGAAAGGAGCAGCTACTGTTGTGCACCTTGTTGCCTCTGGGGACAACCAGGGAATCATCACTGTCGGCAACATAAACGTGCGCTTTGAGGAGCGAACTCTGGCCGCATCTCATTTCCTCCTCCCGCCTCCGTCTCCAGACACATGGTCACAAGACGAATACTTCATCATTACCAAACAAGGAAACTATTCTGCTTACAACTACAAAGATTTCTATTCAAGTCTAAATTTTTCTGTCGGATATGACATGTACCAGACGGTGTCAAAGATTCTGACCGACCTGCCTCCACCTCGCGTCCCCACGTATTGTCTCTATGGGTACGGTGTATCCACCCCGTACCAGTTCATATACACGGATGGATATCCAAATTTCTTTGATAGTGTAAAGTTCAGTGATGGCGATAGTACAGTTCATATTAAAAGCTTGAGGGCCTGCCAGAAGTGGAAATCACAACAAACACAGCCCCTGTACTTCAAGGAGTATGAGGGATACGTTCACATAACTTTTCAGAATAACATTCCAGTCTTGAACAAGATTCGGGACATTGTATTTGGAAAGGTATAGCTGAGTGTGCAACTTCCCTACACCAGTACATATCCCATATATTTGTGTGTGTTATCATTTTTCTTGCAAAAATGATTGCATTATATGAAATAATATTGTATTTATATTATAAGCAGTATATTTATAACATACATACATTATATGCCATCATGAATATGCAGTTCCTGTTTACCGCCGTTATAATAGTTTTATAGACTAATAGTACTATTGTATTGTAATATTATGTACATATATGTATATGTACATGCATGGCATTGTGATTATAAGACAATACTCGAGGGTTGTATATTGAAACTAAGCACAGTGGGCCCTTGCTCATCCGACCACATCACTAGCTTCCTAGTAATGCAACGGATTAACCAGACGTCCGATAAATCAAGGCAGATTGGGCATGTGCACAGCTTAGTGATGCCGATTTACAGCACGTGTTGGATAAATGTAAGGTTTCGGATAAACCATGTGTGACTATAATATCTGTATATAGCTAGTCTCGCGTAGCCAGACCCAATCTCGTGCAATATCGCCTTGCCTGCAAATGGCGGCGAGAGTGGATCTGCATGGCTATGCAAGACTATTATATAGCTATATTATAATATATAGTGTGTGTAACACAGGTAGCCTTAATACAGTATAATAGTATATATAATATTACATAACTATATTACATATAACAATATAATAAATATTATACATAATTGTACCACAACATGAATAATAATAATATTAGACAAAATTACAATAATAATAGAAAATCCATATTATGTACATGCCCATATGTGCATACACAATAGTTGTATTCAAGCTTCAAAATAATAATACAAATTTTTCTATACAAAAGCAAATACGACATGCAACCATGCATACCTTCATCCAAACCAAAATCAAAATGCAAGTGATTCAACAAACAAGAAATTAGAAATTAAAGGAATTAAGTAATTCAACTTTACAAGCGTACCACGCAATGCTATAATGTTATGATAATATTATATACAATTTCCTAGAAAATTGACACTCTGGATTCAAGTGGCTCAAGCACGTGAAGATAGCCACTGTTGTCAATGGCAAGAGAGGTATACAATCCGCCATCTGGTGATGTAGATACACCCAGGACACTCCCATCCAACGACAATACATGAAATGTATCATTGTTTTGCGATACAAAGAGTCTTCCATCACGACTCGCTATCAGGCATATAGCTGATTCTATAGATTCACTGAAGTCCATAATGTCGCTCCCAATTGTGGTCTGATGATTTCCTTTTTCATCCAGGACGTCTATTCCCCTACCGTGAGATGAGTAGAGATTTCCATTGGGTCCTACACACATTTGAAAGTGAAGATCAAGGTCTAAGCTATTGTCACTGTCATAACCATTTGCTTCACAATCCCAACTGTGAAACAAAGAGACTTCGTTCGATTTCTTTGCTACTTTGCATATAGACAGTACAGGAGAGTGATCTCCGTAGGCAACACTGAAGAACATGTCTCCACGACCATTGCAAGCAATGCCCGTGGTTGTAGACAGTTTGACTACACCATCTTTTAGCACCTCTCCAACATTCGGGGCAGGAAGACTCTTGCCATTGACATTAAACCGATAGACACCGATCACGTCAGGACTGACTGATTGGATCCTGTACCCCTCCTCATCAGAATCGGAATCGGAATCACTGACATTTGCATATCCCGCAAAAAGTGAGCCTGTGGTGTAGTCAAAGCACAGCTGCATTGCAAACGACACATCATATCTTGCCCTTTCGATGACATTTATACATTTGAGCCTATTGTACTGGCTGTCAAAGATGTAGATTTTCTCTTGGTTTGTGTCTTCATCTGTCACGGACACAGCAATAATCCCAGCAGTTGAAATGGCAAGTTGTGAAGGCTTTCCGCTTACATTCAACTGGACGGTGCGTACAGGCTCCTCAAGATTTTTGGGGTCAAACTCTTCTCTCATCTATGCAACAACAGTTCCAAAACGAATGTAAAATAACGCCGGGTACTGCACAGAAATATCAAGTACACCAAGGCACGTATGTATGCGTTGATACAAAACAGTGATAAGGTAAAGGGGCGTAATTTAGAACACTACGGTAATTTGGAACAGGGCCTGTAACTTTCGTTGTGTTCAAGCTTCCTAGCCATTCTTGCCACTGTCAAACTCCCCCCTTCATGGAGACAATACAGACGAGAAATAATGGATGTAGCTTGTGGTTAACTCTGCTTTTGGCCTGACTGTTCCAAATTACCTGCCGTTCATATTACCCCACTTCACCTTACTAAACACAGATTGTGTTAGTCTGGCGTAGCTCAGACCCAAACCCGCTCGGTTTGGATCTGAGCTACGCCAGACTAAGATTGTGTCAGATTAGGTAACGTAATAGCACACAACAAAAAAACGTACCGGCCTTAGGCAACTAGCTTGTGTGCCACTTTTCATATCACTGCTCATTTTCGCTGCCATTTTGTTTGCAGTCACGTAACGACGTCACCGGTGTTCCCCACAGAGCTAGGTAGAGTCCCTATAGTCTGGCTTGAAAGATAGTATATACCTATACAGGCGCTCTCTGGTGGCTAGCTCTTGTTGGAGTTGAACAGATATATATACGGCTATGTCTATTATGGCATAGTAGTGTCTATAGGATGCACATATTGGAGCACTACAGTTGCGCATGCTCCATGGACGGCCGCGGGTGGCTCTTACGTGCACTGCATATTATTATACAATCATCGAAATCTCCGACAGACTCATAGCAGACACTCTGCAATAGCAACAGCCTAGCTACTTGGGACACATATCATGACTTGTCATTTCAAGATATTTTCTACCTCTATTATATAACCTCCCAAAGATGTCAACCTCCTTACAAAGGACAATAAAAGATCGAGGCTGTCCTATAAAGTGTACATGTACGTCTTTAGAAGTCAGATACTGCACTGTGTATATAAATTGATAGGTTTAATATTACGTACACTGCAGCTGGCCCCATTGCAGGTCCAGCTATGCACAGGTATTAGTCTCAAAACCAGACCCAACTTCTGACGTCATCCTGCCGCGCCGAGCAGGATGACATCATGCAACATCAGAAGTTGGATCCGGTTTCAAGACTATAGACCATGCATGCATGCAGAATACAGTGAACCCTGCGATTCAACATTCTTTTATAATCTGACCATATCTCATACAGTATGTGCAGTCATCACACTAAGTATGCTATGTATACGAGTCCACATATACTGTACACAGAATCTAACCATTGATTAATTGTTTAAAATTGATCGGACATTTTCCAACGCCATTGGGAGTTGGCTTAGAAAGGTCCCATTTAGTCTAGCTGCTAGCCCCGTACTTCTCCTGTGTGGGCGAGAAGGTTGGAGAAGTACGGGGCTAGCAGCTAGACTAGGTCCCATTTAGTCTAGCTGCTAGCCCAGTACTTCTCCTGTGTGGGTAAGGAGAATTAAGGTCGGAGAAATACGGGGCTAGCAGCTAGACTAGGTTTAAGTTCAGCTGCTAGCCCAGTACTTCTCCTGTGTGGGCGAGGAGAAGGTTGGAGAAGTACGGGCTAGCGGCTATAGACTAGGTCCCACTATACTACACTGCAACATATTCTGATATAATTAGTATAATGTACATTATACTATAGGAACACTGAGTCACAATGTAAATTGGACAATATATTGTATTAACCAGCAATTCAGTTTATATTACAAAAAATTGTGAAAATCTAAACAAGCAACCTGGAGAATTAGGATTAGTATGAACAAATGAGATACAAAATTGTAAAATAATTCAAATTAAATAAATGATCAATAACTCAGACTAAGTGACCTACTTCCAATATAATATTATAGGGTCATTCTAGTCACGGTGGTGATATCGTACAAATGAAGTACACAAGTACTACACACACACACACACACACACACATACACACACACACATTACACACAGCTGCCCAAACACAAGATTTAGTAATTTTCATAGTTGTCAATATATTTATGTAGCATCTGATTTGGTGTCCTTGTTATCTTCCCGTTTCTCTGCAACTGGCTTCTTCTTGACAGGTGGGGGGGCTCTCTTCTTTTGTGGTGACTCGTTAGGTGGCTATAGGGAAATAACAATCACCATCACCACAGCTACCGTGATTGTGCAATTAGCCTACAAGTTTACGTAATCTTGTGTTAAAAACACAAAATGTGAATATTGAAGCTGTACTTGCATGAAAACTGGTGAACAGCATGTACTGGTACATCTGCGTATATCTTACAGGATGTATGTATGTATAGACACATACTGGTTGAGATTCTTGTACGGCAGAAGGCTTTGGCTTTGGTTTGACAAGTGGAACGGGTTTCTTTGCAACTGTGGGCGACGGTTTGGGGGACACCTTGGGTGACTGGCTCCTCTACAGAGATATACAACATTGAGAGATAAAACACAGGCTCATAACTAGCCTTGCACCCAGCCACATTTCTCATTTGTTTAAACATGAGTGAAAGCATAAACACAAAACTCTGCTAGATGGGAGGGTACATATGTATGTATACGCACTTCATAACCCCATGTGAGCAAGTACAAACAGGATCGTAGAATGTACATATATGACATGCTGTGTTCCTAGAGCCCACACATGTACTGTACATATGTCTGATGTCATAAGCCTGTGGGGGGGGGGGGGACTGCTACAATTATTGACTTATAAAATAGATATATAAAACCTGTCCCGGTCGGGACTCAGGCTTGCGCTCTCAGCACTACGGCCTACTAACCTTGTTGCTAAGCTACGTATTAGTGAATAGTGACATGCATCAGTTGCCCCAAACAAGAACACAAACTGCAAAGCATGTACACGATTGGACACAACACCAATGTTTGGGGAGGCTTGCCTACAGCTAACACCCCTCCTGGTTGATATGACACAGCCAACCGTTCCTGAACTGGGTTGGCACAACCGTTCATGTATACATGCAGATACAGTAACCTTCTTGTCTACAGCTATTGGATCATCACAACTGTTACCAAACAAGCTTAGCTAACCTCAATATCACTCTTCCTTTTATCCTCCACCTTTACTTCCTTTGGTGGGGCCTTCCCAGAAACTTCAGGTACCTCTTTTTCAGCTTCCTTTTCTTTGGGTTGCTCCTTCATTCCCACTGCAGCTACAGGTGCTTCCTTCGACTCCTTTTTAGGAGGTTCTTTCTTAGGCTCTTCCTTAGGAGGTTGCTTCTTAGGCTCTACTTTAGGAAGTTCTTTCTTAGGCTCTACTTTAGGAAGTTGTTTCTTAGGCTCTACTTTAGGAAGTTCTTTCTTAGGCTCTACTTTAGGAGGTTCTTTCTTAGGCTCTTCTTTAGGAGGTTCTTTCTTAGGCTCTTCCTTAGGAGGGTCTTTCTTAGGTTCTTCCTTAGGAGGTTGCTTCTTAGGCTCTACTTTAGGAAGTTGTTTCTTAGGCTCTACTTTGGGAAGTTGTTTCTTAGGCTCTTCTTTAGGAGGCTGTTTCTTAGGCTCTTCCTTAGGAGGTTGTTTCTTAGGCTCTTCTTTAGGAGGTTCTTTCTTAGGCTCTTCCTTAGGAGGGTCTTTCTTAGGTTCTTCCTTAGGAGGTTGCTTCTTAGGCTCTACTTTAGGAGATTCTTTCTTAGGCTCTACTTTAGGAGGTTCTTTCTTAGGTTCTTCTTTAGGAGGCTGTTTCTTAGGCTCTTCTTTAGGAGGTTCTTTCTTAGGTTCTTCCTTAGGAGGTTCTTTCTTAGGCTCTTCTTTAGGAGGCTGTTTCTTAGGCTCTTCTTTTGGAGGTTCTTTCTTAGGCTCTTCCTTAGGAGGTTCTTTCTTAGGCTCTTCCTTTGATGGCTCTTCACTTGGTTTCTCTGTTGGTTCTGCTTTTGGTTCTTCTTTTGGTTCTTCTTTAGGCTCTTCCTTTGGTTCTTCTTTTGGCTCTTCTTTAGGCTCTTCCTTTGGTTCTTGCTTGGGCTCTTCTTTAGGCTCTTCCTTAGGTTCTGGGCTCTCTTCATCCGCTTCCACCTTGGAATTTTCTTCTTTAGGCTCTTCCTTTACCGGCTTGCTGCCATCTGTTCCTTCTGTTGGAGGCTCTTCTTTTGTAGATGTCTCATCCTTGCTAAGTTCCTCTTTTGTAACCTCCTCCTCTTTCGAGTCTTCTTTGACTTCAAGATCTTTCTTTTCTGCTTTTTTATCTTCTTCTTTAGGCAAAGATCCATTCTTCATCTCCTCTTTTGGAGCATCTGCTGTCTTCTTGACTTCTTCTGGCGATGGTTCCTTCTCCTTTAAGTCATTCTTGGTGTCCTGTGTCTCTCCGCTGGGCGATTCCATCTTGTCCGGCTTAGTTTCTGTCTCCTTACTTGCATCTGGTGTCTTGACTCGAGAGTCAGCTGTCTGCCTCCTCTTCATCTGAGCAATAACATCAGCACCCAGGTTTGCCCCAGTGGGAAGAAGGGGTACTTTGGGACCAGCTGGTTTTGGTTTTTCCTTAACTGGAGGTGGTGGCGTATTCGGTGGAGCAAGTTCCTCTGGTTCTATTGGGTTGAAGGGAATTTCTTTGCAGTTATGAATTCATACGTACA
>CAUJGJ010000258.1:2066100-2068600 GCA_963170055.1 Halisarca cf. caerulea | reverse complement strand
ACACACACACACGCAGACACAGACACACACACACACACACACACACACACACACACACACATAGACACACACACACACATACACACACGCAGACACAGACACACACACACAGACATACACAAACAAAGCTGGACATCATCCAGTGCATACATACCTCCTGCAGCACTTCCTCCAGATGACGTTCCTTGTGTCTGTCCTTAGAGATCTTGAGGGCATCCCTGAGAGGAGCTGGCATTGAGCGCATTGTGTGGTTGCTGTACAGCAAGTGATAGAAGGGTCACTCACAGACATACGTACGTATCCATGCACATGTACGTATGCACACACACACACACACACACACACACACACACACACACACACACACACACACACATACACACACACACACATACGTACGTACATACACACACACACACACACACACACACACACACACACACACACACACACACACACACACACATAGACACACGAACACACACACAGAGACGTGTACGCACACACACACACACACACACACACACACACACACACACACACACACACACACACACACACAGACACATACACATACTAGAACACATAATACTCACTATTTCAATGCTTCTGCTATACTTTTCAAACCTTCCAATGTAGTGCCATTGTCATCCCAAGTCACACTCCTACGTGTGTGTGTGGGGGCAGAGGTGGGGGCGAAGGGGGGAGGGGGTAATAAATAGGGTAGATTTTGTACACAAGATGTATTGCATGGAAAATGTGTACATACGTATGTATGCATGCAGATACACACACACACACTATATCAATGTAGTACATATACGTACATACATATATGCCCACAAAATACACACACAAACATGCACACACACATACACACACACACACACACACACACAAATACAAACACAAACACACACACACACACAAACACACACACATACACACACATACACATACACACATACACAAATACAAACACACAAACACACACACACACATACACACACACACACACACACACACACACACACACACACACATACACACACACACACACACACCCGCCCACACACATACACACACACACACGTGACTACCTGTGCTGTAAAGAACAAACCTGAGCTTAACATTGACCATAAGAGCTCTACTTAGAGCCCTTGCTCCTCTGTCTCCCATGTCGTTCCCACTGAAGAGGGAGGAATGGGAGAAATATGTACGTACAAGTACGTATAGTGTTGTACACTACACAACAACAAATACACACATGTATGCACATTTATATACACATACGCACATGTACATACATGTACCCACTTACGCATGCAAGCACACCCACAAACACACCCACACAGACACACACACACAAACAAACGCATGCAAGCACACCCACAAACACACCCACACAGACACACACACACAAACAAACACACACACACACACACAGACACACACTAACACACACAAACAAACACACACACACAAACACACACACACACACACACACACACAAACAAACACACACACACACACTAACCTACGTACAATGCAAATAAACACACAACTCATATACGTACGTACACTTCTGCTGTGCATACAAAATAACATGTACACATGAACTAACTTACAGAACGTACATACGTACCTGTATATACATACATACAGGCATGCTCATATGATCGTCAACACAAACAAACAAACAAACAACAACAACAACTCAGTGTGTACCTGACGTCCAACTCCACCAGTGAGCGGTTGCTCAGTAGAGCCTCCAGTAGAGGAACTGTGTTCTCCTTCAGCTTTGAGTCAGTTAACCGCAGAATCTCAAATGAACAGGTCTTACTACTCAGCACCTCGCACAGTGGTGTAAGACTCTCCATAGGATTTCTGCAAGCAAAAAGTTTGTAAAAACTAATAAGTACCAGTAGTATCTAACATCAGCACATAACATAAAAACAAGAATGGATTGTGCATGGATTAAACAATGTCATGAATTTTGATAATCAAAACCCGGATAAGCCAGGTATCGGACAAACGTAGTGTGGGATAATTCCAGCTCTGAAGAGAGCAAGTGTTACATAAACTGCAAAATGGCTACTTCCACTCACATACACAAAGTGTGTAAGGAAAAACTCTACTCACAGACCATCTTTCTACAGTGCCCCCCTGTCTACAGCAACCACCTGTCTACAGTGACCACCTGTCTACAGCAACCACCTGTCTACAGCAACCACCTGTCTACAGTGACCACCTGTCTACAGCAACCACCTGTCTACAGCGACCTCCTGCCTACAGCGACCACTGTAGGCTGGCAAAGGAACCACCAAAGCAATACTATTGCACCTCTACATAAGGACCCTGTCTACTGAGACCATGATTGCTTGGACCCCTGGATGGTCTGCAAACACAGGTCTCTTTACAGCATTCTGATTGGGCACTTATCACTTGTCCCTTTTCTTTTCTGGGTGCCACTTACAGTAGCCTCTGGCTAAAGGTTCCC
>CAUJGJ010000258.1:2053600-2061100 GCA_963170055.1 Halisarca cf. caerulea | reverse complement strand
CATATGAATAGTATACATACGTACATACGATTATGGTTCTAGTGAGTATATAAAAGGTGCACATACAACACACACACACACACACACACACACACACACACACACACACACACACACACACACACAACCACCCACCCACCCACCCACCCACCCACACACACACACACACACACACATATACACATGTACATACATACATACGTACTTACACACACACACACACTTACCCATGCAACATCTTCTCTAAATGGCACTCCATGCAGTTCACAGAGAAAGGCATACACAGTGACAAACCCGTCCACAGAGTGCACGTCAGGACTGGTCATGTTGTCCTTCAGTCTCAAGCTGTCCACATCGATCTTCTTCTGCCGGGAGGGAGGTTGCAGGGACAGTGGTATTAGCTCTCTACAGGCAGGATGGGAGAGGACGGTCAAATCAGTCAATGTGGAGTAGATTTGATAATATACGTACGTATGTAGAATATGTATTATATGTACACTGGGGATAGGTAGTGTGTACTCGCTGGTAGGGGGTGGGGATGGGTAGTGTGTACTCACTGGTAGGGGGTGGAGATGGGTAGAGTGTACTCACTGGTAGGGGGTGGGGATGGGTAGAGTGTACTCACTGGTAGGGGGTGGGGATGGGTAGTGTGTACTCGCTGGTAGGGGGTGGGGATGGGTAGTGTGTACTCACTGGTAGGGGGTGGGGATGGGTAGTGTGTACTCACTGGTAGGAAGGTGGGGATGGGTAGTGTGTACTCACTGGTAGGGGGTGGGGATGGGTAGTGTGTACTCACTGGTAGGGGGTGGAGATGGGTAGTGTGTACTCACTGGTAGGGGGTGGGGATGGGTAGTGTGTACTCACTGGTAGGGGGTGGGGATGGGTAGTGTGTACTCACTGGTGGGGGGTGGGGATGGGTAGTGTGTACTCACTGGTGGGGGGTGGGGATGGGTAGTGTGTACTCACTGGTAGGGGGTGAGAGGGAGGGTGTTTCTGAGTTGGCCAGCAATAGTAGACACAATGTCCAACAAGTCATTGTCATTCTTTGCCTTATACTCCCTTGGGAACTTCTCTCCAGCGATTTGGAATGATATCTGAAAATCACAAAACGATTAATAAAATTACAATCAATCAAGTGGTGAGCAGAATTAGTTGAAATCAATGTATTAGTATGACATCATCCATTAATACATACACATGACAAATAATTTCTACATATTATGTACATAATAATTATGGCATTGTATACATGTACATAATTATACTGTATGCTGGAAAACTTTCAAATAAAGAAACTTTCCACATTATAGCAAGTGTGTGTGTGTGTGTGTGTGTGTGTGTGTGTGTGTGTGTGTGTGTGTGTGTGTGTGTGTGTGTGTGTGTGTGTGTGTGTGTGTGTGTGTGCACACGTGTGTGTATGTGCATGTGTGTGTGTGTGTGTGTATGCGTGTGTGCGTGTATGTGTGTGTGTGTGTGTGTGTGTGTGTGTGCATGTGTGTGTGTGTGTGTGTGTGTGTGTGTTTGTGTGTGTGTGTGTGTGTGTGTGTGTGTGTGTGTGTGTGTGTGAATGTATGTATATAAGGTACGGGTATGTGGAGAGATATACGCAAAATTGCAATGTTCCCTATCTTACTATTGAGCAATTATTAGACCTAAATATTTGTGCACTAAAACATTTCCAAAGGATAAGCAAACTGAGTTTTGTACATTTTCACTTGGTAAAGGCCAATGATAACACAGATAAACTACACAAATTGCAGGGTCTTCCCCTCGATTGTTTTAATGCGCAAACTCACTGCTTTTTCACCAGCACTCTCAATTCTCTGGATCTTCAAGAAGTGAAAAGATGTTTCTACCTTCAGTACTCCCTTCACAGTGACCAGAACATGACATATTGCATTCGTCACAATCTACGAAAGTATCAATACACAAGAAACAGCAAGATGAATAGAAGGAGACTTGGTATTCACACACAGCAGTGGGGTATAAACACACACATATGGACAAAGTTTTAACCACATAGTGCACACATCAATGGTAGAAAGGCCTACACACATGCGCGCACATGCACACACATATACATGCATGCACTCACACACACACACACACACACACACACACACACACACACACACACACACACACACACACACAAACACACACACATACACATACAAACACACACACACACACACACATACAAACACACACACACACACACACACACATACACACACACACACACACACACACACACACACACACACACACGTGCGTGTGTGCGTGCATGTCTATATAATGTTCGTACCTTCTCAAAACACACAAGGTCTGCATTCACTTGAAGTATGTTTACAGTGGTTTAGATAATGCATACTGCAAGTGACAATAAGGAACTGAGGTTCAGTGAAACCTTTCTATTCTGACCTTCAAAGGGACTTGAAGAAAGTGTGGGATTAGGAGGTTGCTGGATTACGGAGAGTGACTAGAAGCATTCGTTATTTAGGCTACTGTATCTCATCAGATGGTCGGATTAGAGAGAATGTTGGATTACAGCGGTTTCACTGTACATTTAGGAGTACAAAACTACAGAGACACCTCTGTAATCCGACATTCTCTCTAATGAGGTACGTCACCATAGCAAAGTACGGTAAGAGGCACTCCATAATCCGACAGTATTCTCAGGTCCCATTGAGTGCCGGATTAGAGAGGTTCACTGTATTATGTACGATACGTGCAACACAAAGCAGTTCTAAATAAGGCCCTTATAAGGAATATTAATAAATCACTCACTATTACTCTGGGTTCCTGCTCTTTCTTTCCTTCCACAAACACTTCCTTTCGTAGACAAACTGTGTCTTTCCCTCTCACCAAAGCCCTTTCAGAGCCTGAACATAACAGAAACAATTGCAACTTTAACACATTTCACTTTCACAACAACACTAGCACTGAACTTCACAACTGACAAGACTTGCATAAGATGGTACACATGATGAAATCTGAGGGTACAGTAGAACTTGGATAGTAAGTACCCTCAAGGGAAGGCAAAATAGGTACTCACTATCAGAGGGACTGTACTTACTATCCCAGGTGCTTTCAGTGGTATTGCATGAGGTAGGGACAGAGCAATGAGTGCTTATTATCCATGCAGGAGTACTTACTATCCAGGAGTACTTACTAACCAGGAGTACTTACTATCCAGGAGTACTTACTATCAAGGAGTACTTACTAATCAGGAGTAATTACTAACCAGGAGTACTTACTATCCAGGAGTACTTACTAATCCGGAGTACTTACTATCCAGGAGTACTTACTATCAAGGAATACTTACTAACAGAGTTTGACTGTATGTATGTTCACCTACAAACATACGTACATAGCAAGGGCAGTAAAATCCCACTGGAAGAAGATTCTTCTACTTGTGGCTCATCAAACCACAGAGTGCTACTACCGGCCATTTTTCTGGTGTGGTTATTAAGTAGGAAAGGTCAACACAATAGGGCTATTATTCTAGGACTCCCTTTCATTTCCTCACCAGTGGAGATGTGTAACATACGTACACACATGCACATGTAGTGGGATTCAAATACTGCAAATGCACAGGCATTGAAAATCCTCACAAAATGCATTTCAGTACATTCTCACATGCTAGTCAATACTACACATTGTGGGAGAAAGATCAACCAAAACAGACAAAATTGCACACAAAACAAGAGTAGGTATGTATGTGTGCTAAAACAAGAGTATGTATGCATGTGTACTAAAGCAAGAGTACGTATGTATGTGTGCTAAAACAAGTGAGATATCAATGCAAGACGCACGTGTCATGACTTCATTTTTCCTTGGGGGGGGGGGGGGGGGGGGGGGGTGAGTGATAGCCCCCTCCCCTCCCCCTGAAAATGTGGGACATTATATACCCACCCACATAGACACACAGCTCTACCCCTTGGTTTGGTGGAGCACCTTTACTCCCTCCCTCCCTCCCGGGCAACTCTTAAAACGGAGACCTGTGTATACCTGTGTGCACTGTAATTCAACTATATACCATACACGCTTTAATTTCTGCATGGTTTAATATTCGCGGTATTTGCGGATTGGAAGCCATCCGCAAAAGTTTAGACCCGTGAAAATCAAAGCGCATACGGTACTACTCCTGCATCACAAGATCACACATGTACAGTGAATTCTCATTAATCTGCTGCAAATTGTTTTGAAAACATTTGCTGGATTAATGAGTTTCACAGATTATCCAAATCAATGTGCAGTCTTCTCAATCAATTCATGCACAAAAATTGATGGCAGATAAAAGGTTTTGGCGGACTAAGAAGTGGCAGTACTGTTTGTATGCACTGTATGTATGTACTGTATGTATGTACTGTATGTATGTACTGTATGTATGTACTACCGTATGCGAGTTAACTTTCGCGGGACTAAACTTTCGCGGTATTCGCGGTTCGGGAGCCATCCGCGAATAATTCCTTCCGCGAATATTAAAGCAAAGCGCACCCATTGAAGATCTTCTCCAATAAGAGGAGTCCACCGTGCCCCATAAACATGATATCCACGTACACAACTCTCCACTTCGAACATCTTGAAACTGCCGATCTAGGAACTGGCAAAGTTCGCACTTCATCTGTGAAAGTCGAGTATCCATGGTCACAGCCTGAACGACAATTAATACTTGCGGCGGTCTAGCTTCCCGTTCAAAGGTAGGCCTATTTCGTCCGTTGAGAGACTTCTTATCGGCGAATCATTACAACCAAACCTCAAGACAGGAACAGAATTGGACTTGGTTCGCTAATTTTGACGCTAACAGCAAAAAAATCCACTCAGCTTCATTATTTTTATTAGTATAGATATACTAGTGCATTCAAGTAATATAATATTAGTGACCCTAGCATTCGCGAAAATAAAAACCGCGAAAATTTGAAAATCCGCAATCTGCGAAAGTTTAGTCCCGCGAAAGTTAACTCGCATACGGTATGTATGTATGTACTGTATGTATGTACTGTATGTATGTACTGTGTGTATGTACTGTGTGTATGTACTGTATGTATGTACTGTGTATGTATGTACTGTATGTATGTAATGTGTATGTATGTACTGTATGTATGTACTGTATGTAAGTACTGTATGTATGCACTGTGTATGTATGTACTGTATGTATGCACTGTATGTATGTACTGTATGTATGTACTGTGTATGCATGTACTATGTATGTATGTACTGTATGTATGTACTGTGTATGTATGTATACTGTATGTATGTACATATGTACATCAATAAAGCAATAGTAAAGTATTGGTATTAGCAGGCAGTATCTCAAGAAAAGATGACAACATGTTCTGGATGACATGTGTAAATCAGTGTAAACGAGCAATGTGGTCTAGTAGTCATTCTGACAACCACACTCAATAAACACAGACACACTGGAGCAATGCTGCCCAATTATCACTTTACTTGGCTATCAATACAGCCAGCAAATACTCTATTGGGGAATTTTTGATGGGGGAGGGGCATACAGCCACCTCCAGCCTCCCAAACAGGCCCAACAGACTAACTAGACTAGGCTACCTTGGGTTGCCCTAGACTTTCATGATCATTAGATCTGTTAGGGAGTTAGGGAGGCAGGAGGTGGCTGTACGTCTGTTAGGGAGGCAGGAGTTGGCTGTAGATCTGTTAGGGAGACAGGAGGTGGTTGTATGTCTGTTAGGGAGGCAGGAGGTAGCTGTAGGTCTGTCTGTTAGGGAGGCAGGAGGTGGCTGTACGTCTGTTAGGGAGGCAGAAGGTGGCTGTATGTCTGTTAGGGAGGTACGAGGTGGCTGGATGTCACCTTTTCCTGGATAGAGGATTCCATTAAAAACTTTCCACCATAAAAACCTAGCCATCTCAACTCAACACAATTACTGCATACAGTGAAACCTGCTTCTGAGGACACTTGGCAATCTGGATGCCTGTATGTACAAATCGGACATTACGTTGTGCTCCCAAATTCTCATACACATACGTATGAATGACATATAGGGGGCAATCCTGGAAAACCAGGACACTTGGTGGTCCCCAAGGTGTCCACATTATATAGGTCCCACTGCAGTATCCCAAATCCCAGTCAGACAAGAGAGAAAATAGTGAAATTCTGAGTTGCCAAATACCACAGATTCCATTGCTCATAAGTGGGTCGATGCTGGTTTCACCTCAGACAATTTACACGTACAAATGTCTGTCTGTGTGCATGCAGCTCATACATACATTGCCACAAGAATGTCATTTGTAGAGAGGAAAAGATGACACATTGAAAAGTCTTCTTTATAAATCTCTCACCTAACACACACAATACATAACAAAAATGGACCATTGACTCAACCAAGATATAGAGCATACTGGAATATGAGTTGACTATGAAATCACATCATACTGGAGTATGTGCTAACCATGAGAGCATACTGGAGTATGTGCTAACCATGAGAGCATACTGGAGTATGTGCTAACCATGAGAGCATACTGGAGTATGTACTAACCATGAGAGCATACTGGAGTAAGTGCTAACCATGAGAGCATACTGGAGTGAGTGCTAACCATGAGAGCATACTGGAGTATGCACTACCTAAGAGCTTGGAGAATGGCTCATGCTAACCAATATTATAACACCTGATGTACACTTAGGACTATACAGTATACCGCTACCAGCACCACACAGGCAACTGCACCAGACATCCTTCCAATGCCATCCGTGGGATGGGGGAAGAAGATTGGGGGTATATCAATTATTGAAGTGTTCATATCAATATGCGAAAGCTACTTAGTATCGCTTGTGCCTAGGACACAGGATTAATAATGGTACAAAACATTGTACATCGCTTGTAAAGGAGTTCATGATCTGATAAGCAAACGTCACTGTTGGCTGAGCTAACCAGCAAGACACCACATGATGGAAGATCAGACAGTAGGAAATAGCCTGTTCTGTGCCTATTACAACTACATCATAGTGTGCCTATAGATTGCGAATGTCCTGTAAATGAATCGAATAGTCACGATTACTAACAAGATTAATTCATCAATTGCAGGCATTCATTGAGTCGATCGCGCGATTGTGGCGCGAACATCACAGCGATGCCAATTGGAGCGAACATCTGGCAATGCAGGACTGGAACAACTACTCTAGCAATAGAGATTCACTTAATGTCACTTGAACTCTGAGAGGATTAAGAACCTTTGTGGAGAAAGACACTAACCGGTCAATTTTAATTCGTTCCCGAATATGTCCACACTCGCGCTTTCTCCAGCCATGTTTACACCGTCGGAAGAGACTCACTGAGCCGAGAGATCCTTCAGCGTTCTTCCCCCACTTCCACAATAATTATTAGCAGATATAATGGTCTAACCGAAAATCTTCTTCCTTCGTAGTTTGAGTGGGCGGAGCCAATCCCCTACCTACTGCCTAATATGGCATAATATGTCTCGGCTCGCGCCGGATTGCCGTACGCGCTTTGGACGAAGCGAAGA
>CAUJGJ010000258.1:2046100-2048600 GCA_963170055.1 Halisarca cf. caerulea | reverse complement strand
GTACACACACACACACACACACACACACACACACACACACACACACACACACACACACACACATGCACACACACACACACACATGCACACACACACACACATGCAAATACAACAGTACATACTTCAATGCTCCAGGTAATGTAGGACAGTTCAGAACTTCTTTGGCATACGAGAGTGCCATTACGTTGTCCCCCAAACTGAGAGCCACGTAAGCAGAACACACGAGCACAGACAATCGAAGGGAGAGTATTTCTCTTCCCGAGATGGATGGGCCGGGAAGTGCACACACACTGTAGAACCAAGAGCAATACCCAGAGGGTGATGGGGAAGTGGTAGGTGAGGGTGATGGGGAGGGTGGTAGGTGAGGGTGATGGGTAGGGTGGTAGGTGAGGGTGATGGGTAGGGTGGTAGGTGAAGGTGATGGGTAGGGTGGTAGGTGAGGGTGATGGGGAGGGTGGTAGGTGAGGGTGATGGGGAGGGTGGTAGGTGAGGGTGATGGGTAGGGTGGTAGGTGAAGGTGATGGGTAGGGTGGTAGGTGAGGGTGATGGGGAGGGTGGTAGGTGAGGGTGATGGGGAAGTGGTAGGTGAGGGTGATGGGTAGGGTGGTAGGTGAAGGTGATGGGTAGGGTGGTAGGTGAGGGTGATGGGTAGGGTGGTAGGTGAGGGTGATGGGGAAGTGGTAGGTGAGGGTGATGGGTAGGGTGGTAGGTGAAGGTGATGGGTAGGGTGGTAGGTGAGGGTGATGGGTAGGGTGGTAGGTGAGGGTGATGGGGAAGTGGTAGGTGAGGGTGATGGGTAGGGTGGTAGGTGAAGGTGATGGGTAGGGTGGTAGGTGAGGGTGATGGGTAGGGTGGTAGGTGAGGGTGATGGGTAGGGTGGTAGGTGAGGGTGATGGGGAAGTGGTAGGTGAGGGTGATGGGGAAGTGGTAGGTGAGGGTGATGGGGAAGTGGTAGGTGAGGGTGATGGGGAAGTGGTAGGTGAGGGTGATGGGGAAGTGGTAGGTGAGGGTGATGGGGAAGTGGTAGGTGAGGGTGATGGGTAGGGTGGTAGGTGAAGGTGATGGGTAGGGTGGTAGGTGAGGGTGATGGGTAGGGTGGTAGGTGAGGGTGATGGGTAGGGTGGTAGGTGAGGGTGATGGGGAAGTGGTAGGTGAGGGTGATGGGTAGGGTGGTAGGTGAGGGTGATGGGGAGGGTGGTAGGTGAGGGTGATGGGGAGGGTGGTAGGTGAGGGTGATGGGGAGGGTGGTAGGTGAGGGTGATGGGGAGGGTGGTAGGTGAGGGTGATGGGGAGGGTGGTAGGTGAGGGTGATGGGTAGGGTGGTAGGTGAGGGTGATGGGGAGGGTGGTAGGGGATGGTGACGGGCATGTACATACCTAAATGTAATTTGCCATGTGTCATGGTGTAGGGGTGCATTGACGTGTGTGCATGGACATTGAAGGAATAAAGTACCATTGATAAAACAGCTTACGAGATCTGCTCAGTCGAATTGCCATCTGATCCATTGTCATCACTGTTCCCCCCTCCTTGTGGCATCGTGTCGACTGAATTCAAAATGGTTGACATGGATGGCAGGAGGAAGAGGGCATTCTTCAGGCAGATGGTGGCAAATCCAAGAGATGGTGTTGGCATGGCAGCTGATTGTGTCACCGAACCATGGCTGGGGAAGTTGTACAGAGAGGAAGGGGTAAACACACTCCTCTATTCACAACTAGTATACGGTAGATACGTACACACATGTATTCCCGTATGAAAGCTTATAGTGTGAGGTTGAGGTGAGGGATGAGGGGTGAGAGCTGAGGGGTGAGGGTAAAGGGTGATGAGCGGGGAAAGGATCTTAATTAAGATGATCTACGAGGAGTGCTGGGGAAAGGTGATAGGGAGGGTGGTACGTAGGTGACAGTGATGGGTAGGGTGGTAGGTGAGGGTGTTGGGTAGGGTGGTAGGTGAGGGTGATGGGTAGGGTGGTAGGTGAGGGTGATGGGTAGGGTGGTAGGTGAGGGCGATGGGTAGGGTGGTAGGTGAGGGTGATGGGTAGGGTAGGTGAGGATAAAGGAGAGGGACAGTAGAGTTGACAAACCTTCCAGGAGGCATGGTCTGTGTTGGAACTAGGATGATCTTCTGGTACGTTCCGTGACCAACAACCACTTGAACTGTCTGGCTCTTCCAGTGCTGTTGTTTTACTCTCTCCTTTTCATTCTGTACAGGAGAAATATACATAGGTGGGTGGGTACGTAGGTGGTTATGTGGGTGGGTAGATAGGTAGGTACATGGGTGGTTATATGGGTGGGTACGTAGGTGGTTTTGTGGGTGGGTAGATAGGTAGGTACATGGGTGGTTATATGGGTGGGTACGTAGGTGGTTTTGTGGGTGGGTAGATAGGTGGTTTTGTGGGTGGGTAGGTAGGTGGTTTTGTGGGTGGGTAGGTAGGTGGGTATATGGGTGGTTATATAGGTGGGTAGGTGGGCGGGTAAGAGGGTGAGTAGGTAGACGGGTAGGT
>CAUJGJ010000258.1:2023600-2038600 GCA_963170055.1 Halisarca cf. caerulea | reverse complement strand
CTCCCTTTCCATGTCAAACTCGTCATAACCTCGATGGAAGCAGCAATGACATGTGTTCTTTGGATGACACCAGTGGAGTTCCCGATAATAGTGAAGATGAGTGACCCAGCTGGAGCGATCCTGAACATGGTCAAATGGGGCTTGCTGACTGTCAGCTGTGGAAAATCAAACAAGAGGGAATTTTTGTCGAGAGATGGGAAAGTCCCATGAAATCCCCATGAACTCCTTACTGTTCACACAACATAACATAAACATGACTGCAACCATACTTGATGTGATAAAGGCCTGAGTGGCTAGGTAAGCTCATGACACTAAGTTTATCGGTAACGCTAGCCAGGACAATCAAAATAAAACAGACTTTTCAGCAACCTACGACTGCCTTCATCAGTGAAAACACCTGTAGTACCACACAACCATGCTTAATAACTGTACAAAAATACAAATGATTGGGCACTAATGCTATTGAATTTGACCACATATTCTAAATGGTTGTGTGGTGAACCAACACTGAACTTTGTGCTTGTTAACACAGTGTCTGTGTGTTTGTGCACGATTGGTTACCATAGTTCCTGTATGGCATGCCTAAGTAGTTCCGTGTCTTTAATTTTATCATTTCCTTTAATGTCATCTGGGTATCACGCACATGCTGCACACCCACGCGCCATGTGACTAGCATGTATACTCACATGCACACCACACAGCACGCACAATGACCTTTTATTCCTTTGTTTACTCAATGCTTGTACTGTTATTTTAGTTGTGCAGTTGAATCTATATACAGTAGAACCTTGCATATCCGGCCCCCGTAGTTACGGGCACCTCACTCAACCGGGCAGTGTTTCATGCATGTACTTCTATTATCAGTGCTAATGTGGACTACATTATGGGTCTATAGCTGTACCATGTGGTGAATGTACATGTGTAAAATTAGTTTAAAGTGTGGAATGTCTCAAAGTCTACACAGGTACTAGAGGATTCATACTTACGGGCACTTTCACAATTACGGGCACCCCTTGGTCCCAAACTGCCCAGATATGAGAGGTTGCACTGTATATGACAAATTCAGGTGAACATCCTTGAATGCCCATCATATTTGGTGACTCTGACAGTTTACCTGTCAGCCGTTGTACTGACTGCCCCACCATGGCCGACCAAATCGAGGATCAACCTGTCCACGGAGAGCCTCCTGCCCAACCACCCACGGCACCAACACCCTCCGTATCCACGGTAGCCATCAAGATCTCTCCCTTCTGGCCCACAGACCCACTCGTCTGGTCGTCTCTCACAATTGTACAGTGAACCCCTCTCTAAACCAAACCCTCTGCAATCTGGAACACTCCTTAAACCGAATGTTTTTTTTTCAAGTCCTGCTCTCTATACCTGCTGCACATATAGAACCTCTCTAATCCGGAAACCTCTCTAAACTGAACATCTTCTTTCGTCCCAAGGGTGTTCGGTTTAGAGAGGTTTTGCTGTACTTCCAAATCAATTGACTATACTATGCTGCAATGTAGCCCAACCAATATCCACAGTATCAAGGCAGACATTCCTACAATAGTACCAGATCTCCATAAAAACGAGAAACAAGTGAATTACTCAGAATAAGTGCAACAGAATCTCAAGAGGCCAGGAGCTCTAATAAACTGACGTCTGTTTGGAAAAGAATGTCTACATTGAGATGTACACATTTCCTCCCTCTTCCTCACAAATTATATTCCTACAATATAATCTAAAAATAAACACACAAACACACACACACACACACACACACACACAACACAATTAACACTGTACAATTCAGAACAGTGGACTAACCATCTTCTCCCTTCTTGATGTTCACTTTAGCCTTAACACTAGGCAGCGGATGCACAGCTCCCTACAGAGCAGACAATACACATGTACATAGCACCTCTGTACACAATACTGCCCTTATATGTATACTGCTGAGAAACTCAATACATTCAGTATAACATGAATGCATTGAGTAATAGTAGTTTACAGGGCATCAGACACGTCCAGGTTAGAAAGGGTTTCGGAAGACAGAGGGTTCAGTTTGGAGAGGTCCCATTGTCACGCAATAAGAAGGTACCATATGGAGGGGATTTTACGGGGTAAATTGTCGTGGATGCTAAAAATTTGCATTTATAGTATTCATAGTAAAAAATCATGCTCATGCCAGAAGGAAAATTAAAACTTGCAGTAATATTACCTTTCATGAATAAACACCATACTTAATGTCGTAGTTTTCTTCCAAAACATGAAAATCATGAACTTTTTATCCCTCAAATAATTCACCCTAATATACAGGATATGCAAGACCGTGAATGGCCCCCTGCCGTAAACTGTCCCCACGACCATGTTATCGACACTAAACCCTAACCCAACCCTAGCCCTAACCCCCCAACAGTATTGAGTTTGCATTCAATAAGCACCCACACTGGACAACTTTTAGGGAAGAGAAGATTTGGTGTGACAGACAGACACGGTCTGCAGGTACACGGGCAGCAGCGGTACACAGTGATGACAATGATGGTGCTCAATGGAGCGCACACTTACAGGGTAGTTGGCTGCTGTTGTGTATTCGGGAGGTGCTAAGTTGTCGTGTGTTGAAATGGAGCTTTCTACTGCACCGATGCTCTGTTCAACGGCTGGTGCTATGCAGACATCCAGGGAAGTAACATGGGCCTCTATAGCTTCTACCACTGAGTCGTATGTCCTCTCATTCTGGATGGGAGTGACATAACACACATACACACACATGTGTGTGTGTGTGTGTGTGTGTGTGTGTGTGTATGCGTGTGTGTCACACTGTGTGTTTGTGTGATGTGTCTGCATTGTATGTGTATGTTGTGTGTGTGTACAGTCTGAATAATATAATTTTTATGCATATAATACATGTACACAAAATACAGTACAATACACATAACACACACAAAATTAAAATAACATTTTATAAGGAGGGAAACGAAAACACACTTTTCCTTCTATGTAGTAGAGAAATGAGTTTCTGGTCCTTTTTTGCAGAATTGAGTCTTGTTTCAATGTGTATGGGGAACGCCTTTTCTTAGAATCAGTCTTGACCCTATAAAGGAAAGGAAACAGAAACTGAACACAATAGACACAGCTTACGCAAATATCAATACAGATGTGTATATACATGTACAGATATATGTATGAGTACAGGTGCAGGTATGGGTACAGGTGCAGATATGAGTACAGGTGCAGGTATGAGTACAGGTGCAGGTATGAGTGCAGGTGCAGGTATGAGTACAGGTACAGGTATGAGTACAGGTACAGGTATGAGTACAGGCCGGTGAAAGTGCCTAATCCGACCACCACTTTCTCGGACATTCGCTATACTAAACTATGCTCAGGGTCACTTGGTAATCCAGCAATGTCCGTAGTCTAACACAATTTTGCAACCCACAGTGTGTGTATGGCTAGGCAGCTTGGCTGTAGGAAAAGTTAGTCTCGCTAGCCAGGCCCATTCTCACTTTCCCATTTTCGGGGACAGAGATCACTGGGAAGGCGAGCATGGGTCTGGCTAGCAAGACTAGTTCCAAGTTACCCCTCTTTACCCTACAAGTGCACAAAGGACACAAAGTCAGACAACAGCACCCTATACCAGCACAACGTAACCGGTCAGAGGTCATGTCAGGCATGTGGGTAGATGTATGAATGGATGCATCCAAGCAATAAAGACGATAGTGCAACATATTACTACCTCGTGTACAGGAGGAATTGGTCGTCAAAAGCTCCGTTCGTGACCAAAAACGCATTGCCCTCTCTCTGTTTCAGGACTACTTCTATCTGGTCGTAAGAGACGTCCGGGAAGAACCATCTGCAGGGAATGCCAATCATGTATACGTAAAATACTACATTTTTATTCCAACACGAAACTACATTAACCAGAGAGACAACTATGATTAAAACAGGAATAATCAAACATACTCCACCAGCTGCTAGACGAGTACTAAGTACTGGCTAATGTAGAATACAAGACATCGCTGTCGACGACATCCCAAGAACAATACGGACAAGAGTTCCTACTTTCTCCCATACAAACCTACTCTTTAGATTTTAGCAAGGAGATTTGTTCCTCTCTTTCAGTAACACTGGTTCTAATAGGGCGCTCTGGACGAGTGTTCCCGGCCATATTTCAGTGAGAGAGAGAGAGCCACTCACAAACTGAAAGAACTTACCAGGCCTAGGCTCACTCTAGCTAAACCAGATCGGATAAACGCGGATTTCGCGATAGATTGACAGTTGAAATTGAAATTAGTATGACATGACTATATATACACACACATGCATGTAGTGTCAATGTAGATGGAAAATAATACAGATACAATGCAGGTATATACAGTCACACCTGAGTTATCCGACACAGTTTGTAGCCAAAATACTTGTCGGATAACAGAGGTTGCTGGGTAAGTAAGGAAGATTTGTGTATATAGAGATAGTCATGATCAGTGTTACTGAATTGATGGTCGGATACATCAGGTTTCTGGATAACTCAAGTCCAGATAACCCAGGCGTGCCTGTAAATTCAATCAAAAAGCCTTCACTGTAACCCGGGCTAGTGGCCACTCCAGGGTACCTATCTACCTACCTGCCTAGGTGATGGCATATAGTCGAGTATCTATGGTGATAGCAATTAGCTAATAATGCATATTATTTTTATATTATTGTATATAATTATCACAGAAATGGCGGCAAGGAGTTGACGTGTTTCCAAGTTAAACTACAAAGTATTGCCGGGAGTTTTCCCATTATTATAAGTAAATTGACTATAGTTTTGCTCTACTGCGTGGCTTGAGACTAACTCTCAGGCATGAAAATTGTATGCAGGTGATTAATCATGCTGCCAATAATAATATCAATTGCAAACAGTTGCACACAATGTCATATTTCCACAAAATTTGCATAATACAGCGAGACCTGCTATTCAGGACACTTGAAAATCCGGACACCTGTATAAACTGGACATTAATTATATAGGTTGTGGTCCCAAATTCTTCCACACATATCAATGACATATTTGGGGCAACCCTGGCAAATTAGGACATACACCTCTACATGTATATAATCAGGCTGCAGGCTGGACACTTTTGGTGGTTGACTCGGATACAGTCACGCCTGGGTTATCCGGACTGGAGTTATCTAGAAACCTGCATGATTTATCCGACCATCAATTCAGCAACACTGACTATCTCCATGTACACAAATCTGCCTCACTTATCCAGCAACCTCTGTTATCCGACAAATATTTTGGCTTCAAACTGTGTCGGATAACTCAGGTGTGACTGTACATACCAATAATAAGGGTCCAGTGCAAAAAGCTGCTAAGTCCGTTTTTCATCCATTCCTGTTTTTATCAAAGTTTGTATTAAATACACTATGTAATTTGTTAGTAAACAACACTGTTTTAGCTAATGAAGCTTGTTTTCATACATACTACCCAAACTTAAGGTAAAACCTAACAAAGTTTATGTGTATCTGACATATTGGGAAAAATAGGAATGGTTGAAAAATGGAGCTAGCAGCTTTTTGCACTGGTCCGCTTTATACAGGTTCCACAGCTATACAGTACATAGTACCATGCACACTGCTTGCATATGCATATGGTCCACACTATTTGTCTTGTATCCAATAAACCATACTACAAAAAAACTATTCCACCATGCTTGGTGCATACATAATTTTAGTTCATTGGTGTAATGAAATGAAACAAATCAATATTATACACAAGACATCACTGCAATGTATAATATGAATATCAATGTAAAACTGGATCAGGTCAAATCATCAAACTATGTACAAACATATAAACACAATATACTAAAATTTTCAACCAATTAATTGTCCAATATTGAAAGTAGTAAAATTTAATCATCATCTTCTTGTGCTGCACAAAGAATACAAAGACAAACTCCCAAACAGGGCATCCAACATGCACAAAAAACTAGCGCAACACAATAAAACAGTAGCAAGCATATTCCACGACATGGGCCCACTCCACGGATGTCATACCACTCTCTAGAATAGCTACCGGCGCTATAGAATCTCTGTTTATAACCTCTGTGGCAACAACAGTGCCAAGTGTTTCTTGGATGGCAGCAGTGAAGATCTTGGTGGTAATGAAGATGAGTGGACCAGCGATGCAGTGATCGGGTATCTGACGCTGCGTTATATGTATAATCCTGATAGCCGAGAATATCACGTGGTGCAATTTCATCATCAGCTGCAAAAAGATGAGTACAAAGTACACATATTACCTAGAAGCAGCATCACTCGTTTTACCTAATGCATGGGTGGGAGGAGGCAGTGGGAAACATTGACTCAAGCATGCTTGGCATATTTCTGAGTCACAGAGGTAAATGTATAACGTCCCGAGGGCTTAGAACATTTGTGCAGCATGAGGTCCTTCAGTGCTGAGTGTTGGATTAAGCGGTTCCACTGCTTATAGTGCTATATACTGTGTATAAATACACCTTTTTAGTATGCGCACAACTGCACAAACATTCAGACTGAATCCATTCACAAATCACGGCACACTCCCTCACCATCCTCTCCTTTCTTAATATCAACCTTTGATTTGATTTCTGGGAGCTGCTGAGTCACACCCTATGCACATGAAGAACAACTTAATGTGGTACAATATACACTGAAACCACTGCACCATGTAATCCAACACTTCAATAATCTGACATTCTCTCTAATCTGACCACCTCACGAGGTACAGCCACCATATTAGAGTATGCAAAGAGGCACTCCGTAATGTGACAACTGCCTAATTTGACACTTCTTCAAGCCCCATTGAGTGTCAGATTAGAGAGGGTTGACTGTACATAAAGGCCTAGTATAAAGTGAGACCTCACTTATCCACACCTCAAGCAGATATCCAGTTCCCTCACCTTCCGCAGCAGTTTTTTGAGAGCAAATATGTAGTAATTCTACTGTCTACTGTTACGGTACTATTGCTCCCTCATTTATCAAGTTTCCTCATTTTATCTGTAATTTCATCCGGAACAGATGTCTGCGGAGAAGTGAGGTCTGACTGTACATACATAAACAAACACATCAAAATTACTGGAAAAGTTGCAGATGCTGCATAGTCTGGTGGGAGATCCACATCATTGCTGGTTTGCGACTGTATGCTCTCCTGTCTCTGTGTGACATGAGATCGCACGACTGGATTGGGATGAAACTCAGACAAAGACGTGAAAGTTTCTATAGCTTCAACTGGACTGGTAAATTCCTCTTCCTATAGTAAATACACATGCAGATGAACACAGGTGTGTAATACTTGGAACAACATTGCTTGCTGTATCACAATGGCAACGGCTGCAGCATACCTGGTCTTTGAAGTAGTAAATAGCTCCATTTTCTTGCTTCTTCATGCAGAGTGTAACTTTTACAACAGCGAGACCAGGATCACTGGAGTGGTTTCCAACACTACAGCAACATTGGATTATTGATTACAATGATTATTATAATTAAATACATATAATTACATTAAAAATAATTATAATGATTGCTGCAGTCAAGAAATGTTGGCTGCTGCATTATTCAGCCAGTGAAGAAGTAAACTACATCGAAATAGTGTATTTTCACAGACAAAAGTATACTTACTTCATGTACAAGACAAATTCTCCATCAAACGCTCCATTGGTTACTAAAAATGTGTTATCCTTACTCTGTTTGAGAATGAGCTCTATCTGGTCACGGGAAACATCCTGGAAAAACCACCTGCACACGTCCATTGACAAGTATTGAAGATCTTGGCATTGAAATGCTTATAAATTACCTAGTACTGATTTAATGTAAACTCACTCTCTCTTGTTCAAGTCTTCCAACTGTAATTTGATTTCTTCTTCACCATTCGACGCCATTGTGCCTTAGTCTGACGTAGCCGGCTCCCAACTACTCATCTCGAAAATGGCGGATAATGGTGATTATACGATTGTATGATTATAGTTTGAATGAATACAGTATTTGCCATTTGAAGTTGATGCAGTGTGAAATGTATATATATATATATATATATATATAATACATTCCGTACTCAATCCTGGACCGATTAACTGCAGAATTCTAAAAAGAATTCCGCGTGGATCGCGTGCTCCTTGTGCGCAGAAGCTGGCTACAATTTTGGACGACATTGTGAAGGATAACAGCGAATCAGCATGGGATCGACTCTTCCTATTCAGCAGACGTTGCTTGGCCCAACCAAATCGGGGAGGTCACAGGAGAAGCTTGGCTACACAAGTCAACCAGTCTATTGAGCACGAGATGGACAACTTGTCTGCCCGTAATAGCTGCTCCAGAGGGGGTCCTCTATCCCTAGCTAAGAGGGTCTCAGCTAAGTTAGAGGATGGAGACTTCCGGGGAGCAGTACGACTAGTTAGCTCAACAGAAGCAGTATGCAAGCCCACTATGGAGTCATTGAGGCTCCTACAGGAGAAGCACCCTCCCTCCCATCCCAACCCAGCATTCCCAATACCTGATACACAGTCACCTCCACCAAGTATGTCCTCCACAGATGTCATCAATGCTGTGTTTTCCTTTCCTACAGGCTCTGCAGGCGGGCCAGATGGCTTACGACCTCAGCACTTAAAAGATTTGGTATCCTTTTCTTTAAGTGAAGGATCTGATGCCCTTCTTGTCTCCTTAACTGAGTTTGTGAACCTTATAATTCTTGGAAAGGTCCCAGAGTATGCATGTCCCTTCTTCTTTGGAGCAACCCTTACCGGCCTGCACAAGAAGAGTGGTGGCGTCAGGCCCATTGCAGTTGGGTGTGTGTTGCGTCGCCTGGCTGCAAAATGCCTATGCTCTTCTGTCTTTGACGAAATGGGCCACCTATTGTTCCCTCATCAACTCGGTTTTGGAACTGCCTTGGGTGTTGAGGCCGCTGTCCATGCTGGTAGGTCGTATCTGTCCAATCTGCAAGATGGCCATTTAATGGTCAAGCTTGATTTCAGGAATGCCTTCAACAGCATTAGACGGGATCAGATGCTTCACTCGGTTCTCTCAAAGGCACCAAAACTTCTCCCCCTTGCCCACTGCTCATACCGCCATCCCTCTCTCCTTTTCTATGGAGAATTCACCATCGCATCTGCTGAGGGTGTGCAACAGGGTGACCCTTTAGGTCCAATCCTCATGTTTGGCCATTCATGACATCATCACCAGCCTCCAGTCAGAGTTCAACATCTTCTACCTGGACGATGGCACCCTTGGTGGTCCAGTGGAGGTTGTGAAGGCAGACATTATCAAGTTGGAGAAAGCTGCAAGTGAGATTAACCTCTTCCTTAACCATGACAAATCTGAAATCATCAGTATTGATGAACCATCAAAGGCAAGCATCCTCTCACTCTCACCCAACTTTACTGTGGTAGACCCTGCAAAGGTAACCCTTCTGGGTTCCCCCATTGGTGGTGAAGAATCCCTTCATGTCGTCTGGGAGTTTAAGATTGAGCAGCTTGAGACTCTGGGTAGTCGTCTAAAGCTTTTACAAGCACATGATGCACTCTGCCTCATCCAGAATGCACTGGCCATCCCTAAAGTAATGCATATCCTCAGAACAGCCCCTAGTTTCAGGTCACCAGCTCTGGACTCCTTTGATTGTATTCTCCGATCACTGCTGGAATCCATCTGTAATATCCACCTGTCTGAACAGAACTGGATCCAAGCGTCTCTGCCCATCAATCTTGGGGGGTTGGGCATAAGGAGTGTTACCATGCTGGCGCCCTCTGCTTTTCTAGCCTCCGCTGCAGGTACCTCCTCAATTACCCTTGCTTTGATCCCCCCCACCTGTTCAACTGAACCCTGTCCACTCAAGGCAGAGGCTATCAGACTCTGGAAAGCCAGCTCAGGTTCCTCGGACACTCCAACTGGAGCAGCAACGGGCACCCAGAAAGCCTGGGACCGTCCAGTTGCTGGGGCTTTTGCTTCCAACCTGCTGTCCAATGCAACCGACTCCATTGGCAAAGCTCGTTTGCTAGCATCGCAACAAAAGGAGTCAGGTGCGTGGCTCAGTGCCCCGCCCATTTCAGCCCTTGGACTCCGAATGGACAACAACACCATTCGGGTAGCAGTTGCTAGATCATGGGCTGCGTCTAGGATCAGCCCTTTGCCATCCACATGATTGTGCCCTCTGTGGAGCCAGGGTAAACGAGACGGGAATCCATGCTTTGAGCTGTCGCAAGAGTCGGGGAAGACTGCCCAGACATGCTTGTCTGAATGACATAGTGAAACGTGCCCTGACTTTGGCCAACATCCCCAGTACTTTGGAGCCCCAAGGCCTCTGTAGAGGAGATGGCAGACGCCCTGATGGTATATCCATCATTCCTTGGGCTCAAGGGCGATGCTTGGTGTGGGATGCTACGTGTCACGACACGTTTGCCCCAACTAACATTTCCATTTCCTGCACAGGTGCAGGCTGCGTTGCTGACCGAGCTGCCTTAAAGAAGCGATCACTTTACTCCGATCTCTGCCAATCGCACATGTTTGTCCCAATTGCGGTGGAATCAGCTGGATGCTTTGGGAAAGATGCACTAGATTTCTTTCTTGATCTCAGTAGACGTATCAAATCTATCTCTAAGGACCCTCAATCATACCTCAAACTTTGCCAGAAGATCAGTGTTTGTATCCAGCGTTTTAATTCTGTTTCCATTTTAGGCTGTAGTTCTGTTTGACTGTTGTACGTGATTATGTGTGTATATTAGTCATTTCTTTTCCTTTTTTTGTTCTTGTGGCTTATTATACTTTCCTTTCTTTCTTTTTTGTTCCTGTTCTCTCTGTGTAGATCATGTGTGACATTGTTAATTAAAAAAAAAAAAAAAAAAAAAAAAAAAAAATATATATATATATATATATATATATATATATATACATATATATATATGATGATGATGATGATGCTGCAACTGCTTCAAGTATGATTACTTGGACTGATTACGTACAATGCATGGGCATTCTTGTGCTTTGGAGGAGCCCATATGACACAACCATATATTACATTCATGATCATCTAGAACTTAAAATTGCTTGAATACACTCAACTTCTCAAATCCATCAATTAATGTATACTCAAGAACATCATATTAGGAAATTCCATAATATATCAATGGAGAGTTAGGTGTGTGTGTGTGTGTGTGTGTGTGTGTGTGTGTGCGTGTGTGTGTGTATTGTGTGTGTGTGTGTGTGTGTGTGTGTGTGTGTGTGTGTGTGTGTATTGTGTGTGTGTGTGTGTGCGTGCATGCGTGCGTGTGTGTGTGTGTGTGTGTGTGCATGCATGCATGCATACGACAACATAACATCTTATAGTCTCAGCTGGCATAGCTGACCCAATTAATGAATCTTGCCTGATCTTTCTGGAAATGTACAGACAACACGAATACTGTGTCAGCTACACCAGACTATAATAGATTTATACCGAAACAATCAATTAAAAATTAATTATAATTAATAATGATCGTTATTAAATTTAGTAGAAAAATAATACAATTATTTTATCAAGGTAATACAACAACTGTTGTACTGTGCAGAAAATAAGAATTATAATTTATACAAAAGGATAAGGACTTGAATAGAAAATTAATATACAAAGTGAAAAATGTTGAAATGGAGTTCGTATTAATGTGATATCTGAATTAATCGTCATCACAACAGCAGCAACAAGTACAACAATCATCACCACAAAAAGCCACCCAACAGCCATCTTCAAAGCATTCATCTAATTCATCTGCGCTTAGTTGGGATATAAACCAAGAATACGCCACAAACAAACAAGCACATGGACAACAGAAGACAAAGACCAAAACCCAAAACAAGAATACTAAAATACATCGACATGGGCCAGTGCCTCTAAAGTCAAACCAAGAAGAATATTGATCTTTGCCATGACAACAGTAATTCCAGGTTTTCTCGCAACAGTCCCCACTTCCTCTTCTCTCTGGGACAGGTGGTTGCGCTGTGGGCGTTCGGTTTCTGTTTCTAAAGGCTCCTCTCCTTGGGGTCCGAGTACCACCCTCCTCCATTGTAGGCTCAGGAGCCTCAAATTGATCAGCTACATGGTATAATAATGAAGCAGACACACACATAAAGTAAGAGCTTTCTACAGCCAGTGGGAATATACACACTTACATTGTAGAACTTGCAGTACTGTATACACAGATCAGTCATATAAAAACACATACATTACAGTGGTAACTGGTTTGAGAGACCACTGCTAAAGATACTGCCTCTTCTAAAATATCACAAAATGGGCGCCAATGTTCAGTTGCTGTAATAGAATATAGCCTAGCTCTAGACAGAGACCACCTGCCAACCGTGCCCAGAGACCAGGATATTTGCTGGTTTAAAATAGAATGATTTACCCGTTGTCTGGGACCACATCAGGCTACAAGGTAGTTTTTGGGCTGATGGATGTTCCTGTCATAAAATTATCAATGACCGATTGATGATCGATCCATGCATTGATCAATGAAATGTCTCGCAATGATCAGAATTGTTTTTTGGTCATTCTTCTGAGGCAATAGTAAGACATGAAAAACATAAACATCTGTATGTATGTAATATCAATATCTAAGCACTAAATAACCTCTTATCAGGTAAGCAAATGGAAATGTACACACATGGCTACTTATGAACAGCAAATATACTAAGGTTGGACGCCTCATCAGTGTACATACATTTGTATACCTGTTAATCTTACCATCTTCTCCTCTTAATGTATCAACTTTTGTTGTCACGATTGGTAGAGACTGGACCATGCTCTACAGCAAATGGCGGAAGAAGGAGTTGGAGTTAGGTATGATTACACATGTGACATATATGCAGGCATGTATGCATGCATGTGTACATTGTCTAAGTCACAAAAATGTATAGTATAATACTCCAAAATGAGTAGTGTTATTACGTGTGTGTGTGTGTGTGTGTGTGTGTGTGTGTGTGCACGCACATGTGTGTACATGTGTGTGTGTATGTGTGTGTGTGTGTGTTGTGTGTACTAGACCATACAGGATATGTAGCCGCAGCGGTGTAGGCCGGTGGCTTGTCCATATCACAGCTTGCCTGCGACCGCATGCTTTCCTGTCTGTGTGAATGGACAGCCGGAACAAGGTTGAATTCAGACGAGGAAGCAAACCTTTCTACCGCTTCAACCACAGATGAATGAGCATCACTCTAATGGAATAAAAGTACAGACAGCATAACATGAATGCACACACAGTATATTACACAGCTCACAATATACTGGGCTACAAAAATGCATAGTGATAAGAACAGCGGATATTCTCTGCTGGAAAAAAATCAGGTCTACTCAAAAGGAGAAAATACTGTACCAGTCAAATTTCACTTATCCACACACATCAGTTCTGGATAAAGTTGCGGATAAAGAGAGGGAACATAATAAACGAGGGAGCAGTAGTATAGTGTACAGTAGGATAAAAACTGCAGATTTATTTCAATAAAAACTAGTGTGAAAGGTGAGGGAAATGGATATCTGAGATGTGGATAAGTGAGGGTTCACTATACGTACATATTACCAGGACAAGGAGACAAAACTAATGTACAGCACAGATATACACATGAAATGTGTAGTGTGCAATTTCAGCTTGCACATCCAACAGCAACATGTAACGCATTCGTTAACACATTGACATTACGTTTCCTTCTGCTATGTATTTGAAAGCACCATCCTGAAAAATTTGATCAATTTTCACCAGCTGCAACTCGTCCGTCAACGACTGTATACTACATTAAGCAGAAAAGAAGAAAAAAATGTTGAAGTATGTAAAACACATACATACTGAGCATCATAAATAAAACAGACTTTTTCAAATAATTCATAGCTTGAATTCCAATGGATTGGTACAAATGCTGCACAGACTTTAGGTGCCTCACCTCATGTATATGACATACTGAGTATCAAACGCTCCATTGGTCACGACAAATGCGTTCTCCTCTCTCTGTTTGAGAATCAGCTCAATTTGATCGTAAGAGATGTCCAGGAAGAACCACCTAAAGAGATCAATGACAATCGACGGGGAAACAGTCTGAAGTACAAAATGGAACAGAGCAAACTCCATCTGCAATAACTGTTTGATGAACCAGTTCAAAACAGTAGGACATCACACCACAATCGACCCAACACCGAGTATCTATGATCACACCATATGGACATGGACACAGGCTAGTTATTTCCTATCTGCATGAAGTAGGATGCCACAAACAGGCACTAGCTTCCTAAAGATAGTTATATACAATGTGGAGTCTTTTAATACGAGTTTGTCGTTCTGACAGGACCATAAATAAAAGAAAACGGGACAACCATAAGGTTTGCTAGTCAGATTACTAAGGTAAACAATTAATAATTCACATGCATTATATTAGGTCAAGGGAAATTAATCACAGCTCGTCGTAAACATGCAGGCTGTTCTTACGCTTTTGCTGTCAGCAAACTAAGCTGTTTTTCTCGTTCTATCAGCTCTTCGGACGAAACTCCGACCGAACCAGCTGGGACAATCTCTTCCGGTACATCAGCCATGTTGCTTGTGCTTCTTACAGTAAAAGATGGGCGCTAAATAAAAGCACCAGCAAAATTGCATTCCCTTTCAGCGCCAAAATGGCCACGTGGAAATCTTTCTTCAAATTCCAGAAAGATGCACAGTCTAGGATAATAGAGGGCAGAATTGTGTCACTTTCAAGTATATTTATCGCATATGTTTTCTTCTTTCGTCTGGCAAGGAGTAATTTGGTAACAGCATGGGCTGTGTGCTCTTACGTAGTAGGTGAGTTTAGTACATCTCGTTCGAGTACCCCAAATGACGCCAAAGTTTTATAGCCAAACTCCCTGATACTTCAGTTCTCTTAATCGTTCGTGTACGTCAGTGTCTGTACTCACGGCAGAAGGGGAGTATACGAATTGCAGCTGCCTGTTTAACTCCACAGCACAATTTTGATTCAGCTCCGTATTTCTCCTGCAATCTATTAATA
>CAUJGJ010000258.1:2011100-2021100 GCA_963170055.1 Halisarca cf. caerulea | reverse complement strand
TTACATGTGTAAAATTACTAAATGATTTGTTATTTGTACCGGGTGAGCTCATAGTCAGTGTATGCATATTTCATAACACTTGTCTGCAGTTCTCTGCAGAATAGAAAAGTAGAGGAGTGTGAAGTCAACTCAGATCATTAGATTCTGTGGCTGGCCCTTACTTAACTTGTAAATCTTGAGTCTCTTCAATTGTGAAATGACAATGGGGGGGGAGGGGGGGGGGTGCACTACTGGGCTGTGCTACTGGGCTGTGCTACTGGGCTGTGTTACTGGGCTGTGCTACTGGGCTGTGCTACTGGGCTTTGTTACTGGGCTGTGCTACTGGGCTGTGCTACTGGGCTGTGCTACTGGGCTGTGTTACTGGGCTGTGCTACTGGGCAGTGCTACTTGGCTGTGCTACTGGGCAGTGCTACTGGGCTGTGCTACTGGGTTGTGCTACTGGGCTGTGCTACGGGGCTGTGCTACTGGGCAGTGCTACTTGACTGTGCTACTGGGCTGTGCTACTGGGCTGTGCTACTTGACTGTGCTACTGGTTGTGCTACTGGGCTGTGCTACGGGGCTGTGCTACTTGGCTGTGCTATTTGGCTGTGCTACTGGGCTGTGCTACTGGGCTGTGCTACTGGGCTGTGCTACGGGGCTGTGCTACTGGGCTGTGCTACTAGGCTGTGCTACTGGGCTGTGCTACTGGGCTGTGCTACTGGGCTGTGCTACTAGACATGTAGGGAGAACCCTGTCAATGCCTGGTTGTGAACTGGGGGATACTGTATCTGCTGTGCACTTGTCCAGAATACGTTCAAGACATACGTACACTATGCACTTAGTACTGTTTGACGGTGTGCAGTTGGTACTGGAGAGATTGTCAATTTCGATGTACTAACAGTTTTGTGGAGGCATTTTGGACATTCTACTTCATGTTGCTAGTCTTCCCATAGCAGTTTGGTATATGTACGTACGTAACACTGGTGTAGTATTTGTGTTTGCTATTGTGTTATGTGCTTAAAATACATAATAGTATGTACATACCTAGACTCTTAATTCTCTCCCTCACTTTCTCTCCACAGCTCCTCTCTTTGTTAACATTGTTTGCGCCTCATTCCTGTTCATTGCTCTAACCGCCTGGTTATTGAATGCCTTTGAAGGTAGCTTCACGCTTGGCGAAGCGTGTACAATTGGTCAGGGAATTTCCCTGTCTTGCTATGATGTCATACTTCAACTTCTTGATCACGTTAGTGCTGTGTGGAATTTTGTCCTATTGTTTATGTACATACGTACATACATACGTATGTCTGTATGAATTGTATCATGTTGTTATAGTGACCTATCCCCCACTTTGCAGTATGGAATTGTGGATTTGCCGCCACGTCTTGATGTTCCGAAAACAGAAATTGTCTCAGTTTTGCAGGTAAATGTGTAGACGTATGCACAGGAAATCTTACATCATAGGATTCCAATTTGTACAAAACCACATTTGATATACCGTGCATACGTATATCGATGTACTAGGTTTGATGGTGTTTGTGGACAGTGGTGAAGTTGTGTATGATTTTGATGTATGTAGATGATCATCTTAGCTGTTGTCCTGTGCTCCGTGGTATGCTATCCGCTGTACAGCAAAGTCGAGGAAAACAGGTAAGGCTATGTGTTGTCCGGGTGTGTAACACTGGCGTGTCTGTATGGTACTGTGTTCGTATGTACGTAACCCCCCCCCCCCCTCCACCCCCCCAAACACTATGCCCCGTTTTGCATCTGGTCAGATAGCTGGCTGGTTTGCATTCCTCAAGTATCCGTGCATGTAACTAAGATTCTAGTCTGGCAAGATAAACTATCCCTGCAAGTGTCCATAGTGTTTTTAGGGAGCCTGTGAGCATTTGTAGAGACTACGTACTTGTACTTCTATGTAACTTGCCAGAGTAGTAAGGTGCATACACTCATTTGTGTGGTATACTGTACGTTTGCAATGGTAGCATTGTCTTGCGTCTTCTAGGGGTGACTCGGTAAACCATCGATTTTGGTCCTCTACCATTTATCTCACTATTGTTGGAGTGGCCGTGTTTGTATGCCTCCCTGGTTTGGAGGTATTGATGAAAAGGAAGTTCTTTTCGTGGTTCTTTCCATATGTTTTCAATAGTTCAAAGGTGAGTTTCCCACCATCTTATATGTGCATATATGTCTGCATGCATGTATATATGTATTAGTTGTATCCAGGTGATTAAGGAAAAGTGTGATTGTATAGCTGCACATCCCACTTGGGAGGGATACAACTACAGTGGAACCTGTCTATTGCGGTCACCATTGGGGCAAAATTTTTTGGCTGTTATAGACAGGTGGCTGCTTTAATGAGGTAGGATACCATACATTACTGCTGATTCGGAGAAGAATTAGTGGCTGGTATAGACAGGTGGCTGCATTACACAGTGACCACAATAGACAGGTTCCACTGTAACTTGTGTCATGGGATGGTACTAATGAATTTGTCCCATACATTGGCCTGTGATCTTGCACAATGGTGAGAGGTCAAGGGAAATAAAGTAAATTGTTTGTCTTAATGAAGTTTGCTGTAGAGCTGAACCCTGATTGCAAGTGTGCTGTATAGTAAATCAAACGTGTGCTGTAGAGCTTTTATAGCCCACTTCTTTCCTTTGATCTACCTGCTCACCATGTATGTATGTATGTACGTATGTAATATAGTATGTATGGACTGTATGTACCACATAATCCTATCCCTCTTCTCTCACCATCACATTGTACAGGTACCACTGTTGCTGTATTGGACACTAATTTCTGGATTTTCCGTTATTCTTGTGGTTGCACAATCTTCATCTTCAACGTGGATGTCAGCTTTTAAGGCCAGCAAGTACGTATGTACTAATGTACATACGTATACGTGTAGCACGTTAATGATGTGGAATGAGAATCTTGTTTGTTAAACATCCATGTACACACACACACACACATACACACACACACACACACACACACACACACACACACACACACACACACACACACACAAAGGCGCGCACACACACACACATACACACAAATGCGCACACATGCATGCATACAATGGTAGGTGTGTGTATATTAAATGTTGTAGTACAATATGTACTTTTAACAGGTTCATTCTTGTATCTCTGGCAGTCCTTCATCTCCATGGTTTCGGAAGTGGTTCCACCTTCTGGCTATGTTGGTTTATGTTCCAGGAGTAGCCATTGATCCGGCTCTAACCAGTTTAGCCTCAGCAGTTGCATTGGCTGCGTTTTTGCTTCTTGAGGTAAGTGGTGATCTAAACCACACCAGAATCCATTCATCCATACATTGTATTCATTTGTAACTGTGACCTACTGACCTAGCTCTTTAAGTAAAGCACAATACTTCTACTGCACTCCTGTGTAGGGTCTCATGTCGTACAGCATTTACGTACATGTACACCCCTACAAAGATTTCATGTGTGTGTGCATCTATTCTATACTTCAGTTTGTTCGTTATCTGAGGCTGTGGCCCTTTGGTGAGGCTCTCCATGTTCATCTCAGTCGGTTTGCTGACAGCAAAGACCAAGGACCACTTGTTCTCACTCACATATACTTGCTCATTGGATTCTCACTTCCTCTCTGGTTGTATCCCCTGAACAGCTATGGGAAAGGTTTGTAAATATGTATGTATGTATGTATGTATGTATGTATGTATGTATGTATGTACGTATGTATGTAAGTACATGTATGTATGTATGTATGTATGTATGTATGTATGTATGTGCAACTACTGTCAAGCTACATAGTTTAGGAGTACCATCCCCAAAAAATACTATCAGTACTGTTTTCAATACTGTACATGAGGTAGACAGAGAGAGAGTAAGGAGTACTTACTATCAGTGTTGTTTTCAGTACTGTACATTAGGTAGGGGAGAGCAAGGAGTGTACTTACTATCAGTGTTGTTTTCAGTTCTGTACATGAGGTAGGGGAGAGCAAGGAGTACTTACTATCAGTGCTGTTTTCAGTTCTGTACATGAGGTAGGGAGAGAGCAAGGAGTACTTACTATCAGTGTTGTTTTCAGTTCTGTACATGAGGTAGGGAGAGCACAAGGGGGACTTAATATGTATGTACTATCCCAGGCACTCACTAAACAAGTTTGACTGTATTCATAGATGCAGTACATTTTAATGTTGTATAGTCAACACATATTCAGTGTTGTGTAACCATGGTTCTGACTGCCCTTGCATTACAGGTTGGCCGAAAATCAGTTTGTATTCTGGAGTACTTGCATTGGGTGTTGGAGACTCACTGGCATCCCTAGTGGGAAAATCCCTGGGAAAGTGGAGGATTCCTGGTTGGTTCTGTGTATTTGGTTAAGTTTGCTCAGAATAGACAAACACAAACACACACACACACACACACACACATACACAACACACACACACACACATACACACACACACATACACACACACACACACACACACACACACACACACACACACACACACACACACACACACACACACACACACACACACACACACACACACAACTCGCTGGCAACTGTTGCTATGTTTGGTTGCTTTCAACTAAGTTGCCTCACATGTGTTGTAGGCTTGAGACACACATTTTTCCAATTTTGAAATTGGTGTCAGCATTCCTGACAGAATGGTGAAGTAGCGCTACAATGTTATGGTTAGAGAATACGTGTGTGCAATGTTTCACGTCACAGGTACAAAGAAAACCGTGGAAGGTGCTGCTGCCTCCATAGTTGGTAAACTGATTGCTGTGGTCATCCTCTCATACATCGGTGAGTGTGCGCACATGTGTGCATACAGTGAAATTCAAACAGCCGCCTATGTACAAGGACCACCTGACTGTAGAGACTGTGCCCTGCAAGCTGGCCCTGTACCACCTCATTGATGCTAGCATACCTTTTATGAGGACCACCTATTTTCAAAGGTCACAGCTGTTTGGCCCTCGAGTGGCCTTAGTAGGCAGGTTTCACTGTATGTATCCAAATGTGAGACTACAGGAACTCAATCACAGCTGCTTAATCCTTTAGTGGCCTTTGTAGACAGGGGTCACTGTGTGCATCCATATTCGAGACTACTGCTTACAGGAACCTAACCCCGCAATGTCCAATGTTCTCTTTCATCACAGCACATATTATGTGTACCTGTCTATGAGTGTATGCATGTATGTATGTACAGTACATGATGTCTGTATTTCCTTCTGTCCCTCCCAGACCCTGCAGTTTCCTTGTATTACTACTCGCCGTACGACTACGTGTGTCTGGTTGGATCTGTGGTGATGACGTCACTACTGGAGGCCTTCACCTGCCAAATCGACAATCTCGTTCTTCCGATATATTTTTTCAGTCTCATTTTAGTATCCTACACATAATTCTGTCAGCAATCATAGGAATTATTTGATTGAACACTAGGGGGGAATTTAATTGAACACTAGGGTGAATTTTATAGTAGTTGTCGTATACGTACACATTTTCAATTTGAGGTTTGAAAGCCACAGGTCACACAGTATCTGTGTACTGTGTGTGTGTATATGTGGTACATGTGTATTCCACAGCATCAGTTTGTCCTCGAGTTTTGGTTTTTGGACATTTTTAGAACCTGAGTTACATATCTGTGAATTGTCATAAACTGAAAAACTTCATATTTAAAATGCGTATATCTGGTGAAAGACTTGGAGAACTGGGTAGTGTTTTGTTTAAAGGAAGTCTTAGTTTTACTACATGTGTCACAACATTCCCCATATTCTGTGTGTTATGTACACATGACAGATTTGTGTATAGCAACACAAGAAGTAGGAAAACATGGTGTCCCTATTTGGCTGTGGTTCACAGGTAGAATGGACTACCTGTGCACCTGTATTGCACCAACATCCGCCCTGGCTTGGTAGTCTGTCTAGCCATTCTGTCTGTGTGCAAGGAAATGCCATTGAATCACGGCCATAGTGGGGATCGCAGCTAGATGTGCACGGATGATCATTGTTCTTAATACAAGTACAGCCGCAGATCTACTGTGGATATGGTGTTCCTAACGGGAACATTATCACAAGTGTAGTGTTCCTCAGATGTGCTACCAAATTTAATTTTCCCTACTGGTGACAGTCTTACCACAATTAGTCTAGCAACTCGACCCAACCTTCGTTAATTACACAACGGTTGGGTGGAGCTGCTGGACTATGCCACAATGTACTACATCTTCATCAGTAGATCCCCATCCATAGGCATAATGTATGAGCATGCCCATGGCCTATAAGCTAGAGTATAGCTGCACTGACCGACCATGCTACGGGCACTCCCTACATACCGCTCTACATGCTACGACTGTCCCAACCAATCAATAGTGCTGCTAGAACATCCCTCCTCTTCTTCGCCCCCTGGCACGCATATTTATATGGGACGGTCGCAGCCGGCCAGACTACCCCTACGTCACAGACACATGCACTTTATGGATTCGCCACATACATACATGCAGAGATTCACATGTGTATGGTTGCATCATGTATACATGTATGTGCCAGTGGCTGAAATGCTTCATACTTCACATACACGCGAGTTATGCGTGCAGATCCTTTTGAGTATGGTGTTTGCCATACATGCTGATATGGTTTATCGCATGTGTCAGGTAAATGGGGTTAGAAGCCAGTACACTCTTTGCTGCGTCAATGCAAGCCTACATGTCTTTGACCTTTCGGATGTACTTCACTGACAGAGGCATTTTTGATTTAACAGTATAATTATTCATGTTAGAAAATATAATTATTTGACATACATTTCCGACTGTGTGAAGAGTATTATGCTTGTTACAGTAATTTGTAAGACTTGCATGATTGTCCTGGTATTGTGTATTCTATAGTGTATTGTAATGCTGTCCGGAAATGTGCTTGCTGAATAGAGGGACTGTTCAGGATTATGTTTAGTTATAAGTTTAGTCATTGAAAGCATTTCCTGATTTCAACTTAACTCAATACCATTATTGTTGTTTATCGGTAATAAAAGTGTCTTGCAGTATAAGAAAATTATTTTTGCAAGTAGTTGAAGTACTCCTTTAACATCATGCATAAGTCTGGTTTTCTGCTGCTTGTTGCTATGGTAGCAGCCCTCACACAGCAAGCAACCACGAAGCAGGGCTTACGAAGGGATGATAGTGATTCGTGTCGTGGGTCATCTTGTCAACAAGCCTCCAGACCTGCCTTCTACTGCTATTGTGATCCCTCCTGCACAACGTATGGAGACTGCTGCCACGATGCCAATGTAACAATGAGACCACCTCTCAATCCTAAGTTTTCATGTGTAGTACCGGGAGGATTCGGATCCAATGAGTACTGGACCATCACTACTTGCTCCCGTTCATGGATTGCAGAACAGCTAGCTGATGGAGTGATTAATGTCAATGATGTTGTGTCTTCTTGTGAGGATCCTTCAGTTCGAGCTTCCTTTAGATTTCTTCCTCCAGTGATGGACAAGAAGACAGGAGCTGTTTATCAAAACCAGTTTTGTGCTCGTTGTAATGGCCTACAACTCTCAGATGTAGCAGAATGGAGGATACAACTAAACTGTAAAATTACTGAGAGGTTCTCTGCATATTCCCAAACAAATTTCACTTTCAGCGAGTTGATAAACTACTGCTTTGTTAAAGCCTATCTCCCTCCTAATCTGCCATTGTTGGCACATGCACGTGGGTGTAAGCCTCTACCTTTGAGATTGATTTCCTCTTGTCCTGACAGTACTCCCAATGATCTCAGGGAGAACTGTACATTGGGAGGTCTAAATCTGGTAGACATGGGGCTGTCTGTGTATGTAAATAGGTACTGTGCAGCTTGCTGGAGGGAAAACTCCACTGAATCTGTTAGCTGTTATCCTGCCCTCACATTTGAAATAAGTCCATTATTCGAGTTACTCCCTCGAAGCTTAAGGGTAACCAACTTCGCTATTCTTCTAGACATTTCCAATACAGGAACGAAAGCTACATCTTCGTCAGTGGCACGTAGTGTTAAGGAAGAGGTGTGTCCAAGTGGGAGTGTCTATGATGTGTTCAGAGGAGCTTGCCGTATGCTACCATCAGCCAATTGTACCAACTCCACAGCAATCACACTAGAAGGAGGAGCCTACTCTCTGAGAGGTACCGATAGTGTGTTCTGGATAAGCTACAACTTGAATGTGTCCATTGAGAGTGTAGACAACAATGGCCGGCCTCTTGTGTGCATCCCAAGTGTGGAGAGTTCAGCTTGTGTTCCGATCATTCTTGAGAGTAACGAATATGTGCAAGAGTTGAATAGTAGCCGAACCTTGGTGTGGGCATCAGACAATGGTGTGTACCGGATTGAAGGGTATGACATGGAGAGAAGGCCTCTGATTTGTACTGACCTTGCTCAGAATTTTACTGCAAATGGTACATCATTAAAGCTTGGCTATCCAATAGCGTTCGATATTCTGACCTACATCGGATTGTCCACAGACATTGTAAGCTGTTGCTTAATCCTTCTCACTTTTGCATTATTCAAAGAACTTCGTGTGTTTTTCAGTAAACTGATGGTGAATTTTGTCCTTTCTGTTGTTTTTGGAGATATCGTCTTTCTTTTAGGTGGTCCTTTAGTCCTGTTTGTCAACATCTCAGCACTATGTACTGCTGTTGCCATACTCCTTCACTATGTATTCCTGTGTCGTTTCAGTTGGATGACAGTGATGGGTTCCGAGCTGGTGAGGAGCTTCTACAATATAAAGAAGTTAAACAAAGGTGCTGCGGAGAATTGGAAGTTGTTGAGTTTGTACATGTTGGTTGGATGGTTGTCACCATTAGTGATTGTGATTCCTACAATCATTGTCAACTTCACTGTGGACAATTCAGTAAACTATGGTGGTGGTAATAGCTGTTGGATTAACCAAGCTACTGCTCTGATTGTGAGCTTTGTAGCACCAGTGGGTGTGTCCGTCATCTTGAACACCTTTTCCTTCATTGTTGTCATGGTGATACTTATACGCATTAGAAATCGACCAATGGTGGCCTCATCTGATCCCAATGAACGCAAGAAACAATCTGTGAAGGATTTCAGATTTGCAGTAACTTTACTTGTTTTGACAGGTCTCTCTTGGCTGTTTGGATTCTTGGCTCTCCTCTCCCGTGACCTCTCATGGGCATGGTATCTCTTCATCATCTTCAACACAACACAAGCATTGGCTGTTTTAGTGTCTCTCTTCTTCACAAAGAAAGTGTTTTATCTTTATTGCTCACTTCTTTGTTGCTCAAGAAAGGGACAGTCGAAGGACACCATCACCAGCAAGCAGCCAACAACTGATAGTCATGTGACTGTGATGGTCCAAGAGTAGCTGGATTTGCACTCATTATTGTGTGTACATGCGTACATACGTATCTGCACATATGCTAACACCATTTTTGTATGATTATATGCTCCAAGAATATTATTTTTCTTGTATGCTAGATGGTAGTGTACTGTGACATGTGGTTCAGTTCGCAAATCCTTAATTGTGTTTACCTCCATTTTGTTGTCAGGTTACGATGTAATTTTCAGTATAATAATATCATGCCTACTGTAAAAGTGTGTGTGCTAAAGATGGTGTCCTTCTACTGTGAATGTGCATGCGGGTCTCCAGACTGCTGATTGCTCATTGGCAACCAGTGCATGGGAGTGATGATGTTTAGTCTGGCATATAGTTGACCCTCTCCTTCGATTCATTGATCATGTTTGTCAGTAGTAGGAAGATTTAATATTTCCGTCAATATATACATATAGAGAGAGAGATAGATAGATAGATATGATGTCCTAAAAATGGAGGAAAGGATCGATAATGCATGCCTGACTAATAGTGAGAGGTGGTGCATGTGCACTAATTACTGTGATACTGAAAACAGTCCTTACTCTGTGAATCGCAAAAGATTATTATGATGATGATTATTTTGACTAAGGGAGAAGACGGCCTCGATCCTCCCCTAGTTCGGGTGGTGGATGCAAACCTTATATCAATTAAAGTGGTTG
>CAUJGJ010000258.1:1981100-2008600 GCA_963170055.1 Halisarca cf. caerulea | reverse complement strand
TAAACTGTGCATCTTATATAATTGAAACTGCTAAGGAGATAAGTGTTAGTTAATTTGTGTAGATTCTGAAGTTTCTGCAGGATGGTTGCTGAACGCCAACTTTTGTTAGCAGTAGTGCTCAATTGTCTCGCCTGTACGTTAGTATTAGGAAGTGTGTTCACGGAGCCCTGCCCAACTTCAACGTGCGGAAGAACGCGTACATCTGTTTCTTACTGCTTCTGTGATTCTTCGTGTATGGTTTACGGTGACTGCTGCCACGATGCTAATGTGACAACTAAGCCGCCTTTCGATCCCAATTTTTCTTGTATCCGTGCAGGACGCTCCAGACGTTATTGGACCATCACTACTTGCTCGCGCTCGTGGATAGTAGAACAGTTAGCGGATGGAGTGGCCAACGTCAACGATATTGTGTCGTCGTGTGAGGATCCTTCAGTGCGAGCTTCCTTTTCATTTCTTCCTCCAGTGACGGACAAGAGGACAGGATTCGTTTATCAAAGCCAGTTTTGTGCTCGTTGTAATGGCCTACAGCTCTCAGATGTTGTCGAATGGAGTATACATCTAAGTTGTAGTCTTGAAATTACACTAAATTCCCCGACTAATCTTTCATTCAGTGATATATCACAGTTCTGTTTTGTTAACGTGTATAGCCCTCCCACATCCTTAGCATTGCCACGTGAATGCCCCTTTCTTCCTTCTGATCTGATTTCATCTTGTCCAGAGAGTTCTTCTGTAGATGCCAAGGAGAATTGCACCCATGGTGGGCTTAATGTGGTGGAGTTTGGGCGGTCTACTTATGCGAATGGATACTGCGCAGCTTGTCACAATGTGTCATCTACTCTAAGAGGTGTTTGTGTACCTGGCTTAGCAGAAGGCATTAGGCCTCTTCCGCGTGGTAACTTCGCTGTTCTACTTGACATCTCTGGTACAGGAACAATGGCTAGATCTTCCTCAGTAACATATAATGTAGTGGAGGAGGTGTGTCCAAGTGGGAGTGTCTATGATGTCTTCAGAGGAGCTTGCCGTATGCTACCATCAGCCAATTGTACTAACTCCCCAGCAATCACACTAGAAGGAGGATCCTACTCTCTGAGAGGTACCGATAGTGTGTTGTGGATAAGCTACAACTTGAATGTGTCCATTGAGAGTGTAGACACCAATGGCCGGCCTCTTGTGTGTATCCCTAGTGTGGAAAGTTCAGCTTGTGTTCTGATCATTCTTGAGAGTAACGAATATGTGCAAGAGTCGAATAGTAGCCGAACCTTGGTGTGGGCATCAGACAATGGTGTGTACCGGATTGAAGGGTATGACATGGAGAGAAGGCCTCTGATTTGTACTGACCTTGCTCAGAATTTTACTGTGAATAGAACAGTGACAGAAAACACATTTGTTTATCCATTAGCCTTTGATATTCTAACATACATTGGATTGTCCATCGACTTTGTGAGCTGTTGTTTGATATTTCTCACATTTTTCTTATTTAAGGAGCTCCGAACATTCTTCAGTAAATTACTGATGAACTTCGTCCTTTCAATTATATTTGGAGACATCATCTTCCTCGTGGGCGGTCCATTGTTTGTATCTTTGAATGTTCCACGCCTATGCATTACTGTTGCCATACTCCTTCACTATGTATTCCTGTGTCGTTTCAGTTGGATGACGGTGATGGGATCTGAGTTGGTGAGGAGCTTCTACAATATAAAGAAGTTAAACAAAGGTGCTGTAGAGAATTGGAAGTTGTTGAGTTTGTACATGTTGGTTGGATGGTTGTCACCATTGGTGATTGTGATTCCTACAATCATTGTCAACTTCACTGTGGACAATTCAGTAAACTATGGTGTAGGCAATAGTTGTTGGATAAATGGAGCTATTGCACTAATTGTGACATTTGTAGTGCCGGTGGGTGTGTCCATTGTGTTGAATACAATTACATTCATTATTGTCATGGTGATGCTTATACGCATTAGAAATCGACCAATGGTGGCCTCTTCTGATCCCAGTGAGCGCAAGAAGCAATCTCTGAAGGATTTGCGTTTTGCAGTAACTTTACTGGTATTGACAGGTCTCTCGTGGCTGTTTGGATTCTTGGCTCTCCTCTCCCGTGACCTCTCATGGGCATGGTATCTCTTCATCATCTTCAACACAACACAAGCATTGGCTGTCTTAATGTCTCTCTTCTTCACTAAGAAAGTGTTTCGTCTGTATCATTCCCTCCTGTCTTGTTCAGGGAAACAAGAGTCAAAGGGTACCATCTCCAGCAAAAAGCACACAGCCGAAAGTAGTGTATCTTTAGTTAAAATTCAGCACAAAGAAACCTGAATGTTATAATGCAGACCTTTTTGTGACAGCAATAATATTTTATTGTGTTCATTATTAAAATTTTCTTTCTTTTGATTTTTAATGATTGTGGTCAAATATAGCACTCACGTCTTATATGGTTCTATTATAGTTAATACATAATATTTTATGTAACATTATATGTGTACACACTTCAAGCACTTCCAACTATACCATGGATTGACTCATTTCAGTTTATGTTGCAAATGAATGCAATATCATGAAAGTGTGTCAATTTGAAAAGGCTCAAAGCTTATTTTGCCTGCATGTGCATGCATGGTATTTCCTGCATGTATCTTTGCTATAATATAGTAATCCCATAGGCAACAGTGGTTGTGTATAATGTGTGCACGACATATGTATTACAGTAGATGTAGTATGTGTATGCTAGACTCCTCTGAATCTTGCAAGTACTATAGTACATCGATATGCACATACTCTACTGATACTACAATGTCACATGCAATATATTGAGCCCATGCATGTCAATGCAAAGCAATTAAATGTGTCGATATGTCTCCATGCAAAGGAAATGTGTCTACTAGTTATATACAGGTGAAATTTCCATCTTTTTGCAGCTACTGTTCTCAGCTTGTACTCGAGCCTTGGTGCATCACAGAATGTGTAAACGTAGCCACAGTAGTAGTTGGCAGCTTATGTGAAGTTAATTCTTAAAGATTATGGCTTTGGATGTCTCATGCATGTTTACGTTGAACTCATGCTGCTATCACTATATGAAAAGCTTGGATCCTAGTGATATTCGAAAGTTTCCAATCCTGGCACGGTTTATATTATCTATAATGAAACCATCTTTGCCTTGCTCCTTCATGCATGTAGGACCCATGCAGGACCCATGCAGGACCCATGTAGGACCCATGTAGGACCCATGCAGGACCCATGCAGGACCCATGTAGGACCCATGTAGGACCCATGTAGGACCCATGCAGGACCCATGTAGGACCCATGTAGGACCCATGTAGGACCCATGCAGGACCCATGTAGGACCCATGTAGGACCCATGTAGGACCCATGCAGGACCCATGTAGGACCCATGTAGGACCCATGTAGGACCCATGTAGGACCCATGCAGCACAAAACTAAATTCTGAAGAACTTATACATAGTTGGGTCACATGCCAGCATGTGACAGAGCAATGGTGATGATAGAAAATGTCACTACACAATGATGGGAAATCAGGGTTCAGGGTTCGGGGTATATATTAATTTTTACTTATCCTGGAGAAACTTTGGCCAGAGGCTACTATAAGTGGACCCCAGAATGTCACATGCATTTGGACATCAACAGATATTGATTAGATAAGGCATGCCCTTCAAAAAGATAGAAATGATGATGAGACAGCAGCAAGAAATCTATAAAAAGCGTTCCATGATCACCGAGTGATATCCGAGCTGTGCTCCATGTGGGCAGCCTCTATCAGCAGCACAATATTATTAATAGCTGTTATTGGCTATAATTAATGTATAATAATTTATAATTTGCTGTCACTGGACCAGGTGTGCAATGCTTCATTAATTGGACTATACTGTGTGACCTACTGCTGTATGGCATCCTGCACTATAATTATTCTTATTGATTGATTGATTGATTGATTGATTATACACCTGCATGAACAGCAGCTGGAATGACAAGAAAACTGTGTGACATCAAAAGTAGCATTAATTTTTAAATTATCATTATACATGGATGCAGGGGGCACTGCATGTTATACGTAAGTAATGTGGGTACTCCCATGTGTGACAGGATGCTCGTGCAGACGTGGCTGCATGGCTGATCTTGATTTAGGATGTGATACCATATCCACTCAGACCACATGTACAGCTGGTTGCAGCATAATACAAATCACATGATTGCATGTGTTGTATGTGTGAGATCAATGCTTAGACCACCCACTGTCAATTGCTACCAATGCAAGTATGCACCTGTTACCTCCTTCTTTTGTGCTAACATTACCTACATGAAGCATTCACTGCATGGGTACCGATCATGGCTCACTAGTGGACAATTTAATTGTTTATAAAAGACTTTGCTAAAAAGTTCTTAATTTTCAAACTATATTGCAGTGCATGTGCAGACACACTTTCAATCTGCAATTATGAGGAAGTTCGAGTCCACACATGTACCCACTTCCTTGTGAATGGTATACATATGTGGACTCATGTGCACAAATATACGTACCTCAGGCCGTAATTTTTTGATATATCTCTACTGTTGAACACTCGGTACTCAGTTTAAGTATGATTCTGAAGATGACCACTAAACATCTGCTTGTAGCTGTTCTACAGGCCCTTGCAGTGTTACCTTCATTGGGGAATGCATTTAATGAGTCCTGCTATGCTTCCTCATGTATGAGAGGAGTACCTTCTTACTGCTACTGTGATTCTTCTTGTATCGTGTACGGTGACTGCTGCCACGATGCCAATGTGACAACTAAGCCGCCGCTCGATCCCAAGTTTTCTTGTCTTGGTTTAGGGAAGATATTCACTCGTTTTTGGATGATCACTACTTGCTCCCGCTCGTGGATAGCAGAACAGCTAGCTGATGGAGTGATTAATGTCAACGATGTTGTGTCTTCATGTGAGGATCCTTCAGTGCGAGCTTCCTTTTCATTTCTTCCTCCAGTGACGGACAAGAGGACAGGAACTGTTTATCAAAATCATTTTTGTGCTCGTTGTAATGGCCTACAGCTCCCAGATGTTGCCAGGTGGAGTATACAACTAAATTGTAATAAATCATTAGTGCTGAATTCTCAGAGAAACCTTGCATTTAGCAATATAGAACAGTTCTGCGATTATGATGTCTACAAACCTCCAACATCATTTCCAATGCCCCGAAAATGCCCTATTCTTCCTGATGGCCTGATTTCATCTTGTCCAGGGAGTGCCCCTGTAGACCTCCAAGAGCAGTGTAGTTCAGGAGGTTTGAATGTAGTAGAGACTGAATTTGGATCATCAAACTATGTCAATGGATTCTGTGCAGCTTGTCACAATGTGAATTCCAGTTTAGAGGGTTATAATTGCCGGCTGCCATTGAATGGAGCTGATCTGGGGCCTGGTCCAAATAGTCTGGTTATACTCTTGGACATCTCTGATACAGGAACAGTGGCAGCAACTTCTGCAGAGGTGTCTTCAGCAACATTTAACGTAGTAGAAGAGGTGTGTCCAAATGGGAGTGTCTATGATGTCTTCAGGGGATCTTGCCGCATGCTGCCATCAGCCAATTGTACAAACTCCACAGCAATCACACTAGAAGGAGGATCCTACTCGCTGAAAGGTAATGACAGTGTGTTCTGGATAAGCTACAACTTGAATGTGTCTATTGAGAGTGTTAACACCAATGGCAGACCACTTGTGTGTATCCCAAGTGTGGAGAATGCCACGTGTGTTCCAATAATTCTAGAGAGTAATGAATACACTCAGCAAGACAACAATAGTAGGATGTTGGTGTTGGTGTCAGGTGGTGAAAGATATGTGATCGAAGGCTATGATCCAGAGGGTAGACCCCTCATTTGCTCTAACTTCACTCAAACCAGAAAAAGGGCAGCTTCACCCAATCACTTTCAGTATCCTCAAGCGTTTGGTATTCTAACGTACATTGGATTGACAATAGATTTTGTAAGTGGTTCTCTATTTGTTGTAACTTTCTTGTTGTTCAAAGAACTCCGAACATTCTTTAGCAAGTTGATGGTAAATTTTATGGTCTCCATTTTACTAGGAGACATCATCTTTCTACTAGGAGGCCCCTTGTTAGCCTATCTGAATGCCCCTCCCCTATGCATTGCTGTTGGTATACTCCTTCACTATGTATTCCTCTGTCGTTTCGGTTGGATGACAGTGATGGGATCAGAGTTGGTGAGGAGTTTTAACAATATGAGGAAGTTGAACAAAATTGCTGCAGAGAATTGGAAGTTATTGAGTTTGTACATGTTGGTTGGATGGTTGTCACCATTGGTGATTGTGATTCCTACAGTCATTGTCAACTTCACTGTGGACAATTCAGTAAACTATGGTGTTGGTAATAGCTGTTGGATAAATGGAGCTATTGCACTTATTGTGACATTTGCAGTGCCAGTGGGTGTGTCCATTGTGTACAATACTATTGCATTTATTGTTGTCATAATGTTGGTAGCATGCATTAGAAACCAACCCTTGGTAACCTCGTTTCATCCCAAGGAGTATCGGAAGCAATTGTGGAAGGACGTACGATTTGCATTGGCTGTGTTTACCTTGACAGGCCTCTCTTGGCTGTTTGGATTCTTGGCTCTCCTCTCCCGTATCCTCTCATGGGCATGGTATCTCTTCATCATCTTCAGCTCAACACAAGCATTGGCTGTTTCAGTTGCTTTCCTGTTCACAATGAAAGTTTTTCGTCTCTACCGTTCTCTCCTTTGCTGCATACCCAAGACCAAAGATGCCAAAGTCAACACTGCTAGTAAACCACACATGGGCAGCAGATTGTAATTACAATAACTTAACATTATACAGTGGGATCATTGATTTCTAATATAATTGTTTTATGTCCCTACATTTTTAGCTCGTATAACATTTATGTGCATGACATTGATAAAACAGTAGGTATACCTTAGACAAGGCGAATCAGATTTATGTATTTATATGCAGTTACCTCCATTGCCATGGCACCATGTAAGCTCTTCCCCCTTAAATTCCTCAATTTGGTAGACTACACATGTGTACATGTAATGCACGTGTTTTACTATGTCATTCTATGTCACTGATTTCCACGTGACTGTGTGTATATATAGCCTATAGCTATAGCACTGTACTGTGAACACATGTAGACTAATTGCTTTGCTCCATATATGATCTTGATTAATGGTTGAGTTGTCCACTCGAGTGTCTCGCATAAATTTTTGCTAGTTAAGTGCATGAGCTACTGTACAATTAAGAGCTCCAAATCGTGACACATGTTGGCTGGCAGAGCCATGCACATCAATCTTGTTTGGTCATTTTGAGACTGCATACATGATCCCATGCACCCTGAGGCTTGCTTGCCTTTTGATGTTATAGTCTCCGAAAATGGCAGATGTGTTGTATGAAAGTACCCTCAATATCAGTGCATGCATGCATTGGTGCAGTTACTGTATAAATATTGAAGATATCGTTATAGTGCACAAATACAAAGTTTGGCTCTTCATTGTCTACTACGTGAAGTTCGCTTATAACTCAACGTAATGCTGGCCGGGCTATACTTCAGTATTCAATATTCTGTCATATGATGCACATGTGATGTAACATTCAGGAAAAGATCTTTTGTATGCAATCATTGAGACCTTACTTATATCCGCACTTCAGATATTCAGCAAAAGCACACAGCCGAAGGTTATGTATCTGTAGAGTAGTTAAAATTCAATACAAATAGACCCAATGTGTTATTATGAAGATCTTTTTGTGACAATAACAGTAATTTTTATTGTGTTCACCATTCTTCTTTACATTGTTAATGATTGTGGTCATGATCCAGCAGTACTCACTTCTAATACGGTTTTATAAAATTGTTTGGTGCATGTGTACTCACACAACACTTTCAATCCGAACCAGATTGGCTCGCCTCATTTTTTGCTCCAAAAGTGATAGTTGAGTCACGTGCTAGCATGTACATATGTGACAGAGCAATTAATGGTGACAAGAGAAAACATTACCACTTGTCCATTCTGCATTTGTATATCTCCTTGATTAACAGCCTGAATTGAGATAACTACATGACACCTAAAATACCATCAATTTTTATCACTAGGCATGGAAATGTTCAGAGGACACTATCATAACTCATGTGGGCATGCCCACGTGACAGGATGCTCATGCAGGTGTGGCTGGCTGATCATGATTTGGGAAGTGATACCCCATACACCATGCAGACCACATGTACTGGTTGTGCATTTTATATTCAGTGTCTTAGACTGCCCACTTTTTTCCTCAAATTCATCAATATAATAATGTCACATGCATATAGTACACTTGACAATGTTACACTTCCTCCTTAGTGATGGCATTTCCGACATAAAGCATTCACTCAGTCTGGGGGGCGATCACGACTTTATACTGGACAATATGTTTAAGACCTTGCTAAACGAATTTTCTTTTCAACTATACAATGCAGACAATGACTGTAATTAAGGTATATAGAGTTGGAGTCCATGTGCATCCACTTCCTTGTGAATTGTACGTATATACACTGTTTACGTTAACACACGTAGCTCAGTCTGTAATTTTTAATAATGTTATCTTCTGTTGAACACTTGGTGCTCAGTATAAGTATATGATTCCGAAGATGACCACTGAACATCTGCTTGTAGCTGTTGTTCTTCAGGCCCTGGAAGTGTTACCTTCTTTGGGGAATGTACTTAATGAGTCCTGCTATGCTTCTTCATGTATGAGTGGAGAACCTTCTTACTGCTTCTGTGATTCTTCTTGTATCGTGTACGGTGACTGCTGCCACGATGCCAATGTGACAGCTAAGCCGCCTCTCGATCCCAAGTTTTCTTGTCTTGGTTTAGGGAAGATATTCACTCGTTTTTGGATGATCACTACTTGCTCCCGCTCGTGGATAGCAGAACAGCTAGCTGATGGAGTGATTAATGTCAACGATGTTGTGTCTTCATGTGAGGATCCTTCAGTGCGAGCTTCCTTTTCATTTCTTCCTCCAGTGACGGACAAGAGGACAGGAACTGTTTATCAAAATCATTTTTGTGCTCGTTGTAATGGCCTACAGCTCCCAGATGTTGCCAGGTGGAGTATACAACTAAATTGTAATAAATCATTAGTGCTGAATTCTCAGAGAAACCTTGCATTTAGCAATATAGAACAGTTCTGCGATTATGATGTCTACAAACCTCCAACATCATTTCCAATGCCCCGAAAATGCCCTATTCTTCCTGATGGCCTGATTTCATCTTGTCCAGAGAGTGCCCCTGTAGACCTCCAAGAGCAGTGTAGTTCAGGAGGTTTGAATGTAGTAGAGACTGAATTTGGATCATCAAACTATGTCAATGGATTCTGTGCAGCTTGTCACAATGTGAATTCCAGTTTAGAGGGTTATAATTGCCGGCCCTCATTGAATGGAGCTGATCTGGGGCCTGGTCCAAATAGTCTGGTTATACTCTTAGACATCTCTGATACAGGAACAGTGGCAGCAACGTCTGCAGAGGTGTCTTCAGCAACATTTAACGTAGTAGAAGAGGTGTGTCCAAGTGGGAGTGTCTATGATGTCTTCAGGGGATCTTGCCGCATGCTATCATCAGCCAATTGTACAAACTCCACAGTAATCACACTAGAAGGAGGATCCTACTCTCTGAGAGGTAATGATAGTATATTCTGGATAAGCTACAACTTGAATGTGTCCATTGAGAGTGTTAACATCAATGGCAGACCAATTGTGTGCATCCCAAGAGTTGAGAATGCTACTTGTGTTCCAATAATTCTAGAGAGTAATGAATACACTCAACAAGATAACAATAGTAGGATGTTGGTGTTGGTGTCAGGTAGTGAAAGATATGTGATCGAAGGCTATGATCCAGAGGGTAGGCCCCTCATTTGCTCTAACTACACTCAAACCAGAAACCAGACAACTACTAATCACTTTCAGTATCCTATAGCCTTTGGCATTCTAATATACATTTGTTTAATCGTAGATTTTGTGAGTGGTTTACTATTCCTTCTCACTTTCTTGCTATTCAAAGAACTCCGAACATTCTTTAGTAAGCTGATGGTGAACTTTATGGTCTCCATCATACTAGGAGACACCATATTTGTGATAGGTGGCCCTTCATTTGCCTTGTTAAATCTGCCTCCCTTATGTACAGCTGTTGGCATAATCCTTCACTATGTATTCCTGTGCCGCTTCGGTTGGATGACAGTAATGGGCTCGGAGTTGGTGAGGAGCTTCTACAATATAAAGAAGTTAAACAAAGGTGCTGCAGAGAATTGGAAGTTGCTGAGTTTGTACATGTTGGTTGGATGGTTGTCGCCATTGGTGATTGTGATTCCTACAATCATTGTCAACTTCACTGTGGATAATTCAGTAAACTATGGTGTTGGTAATATATGTTGGATAAATGGAGCTATTGCACTTATTGTGACATTTGCAGTGCCAGTGGGTGTGTCCATTGTGTATAATACTATTGCATTTATTGCTGTTATAATTGTTGTATCATACATTAAAAATCAACCCATGTTATCTTCAACATATCCCAAGGAGTATCGGAAGCAATTGTGGAAGGACGTACGATTTGCATTTGCTGTGTTTACCTTGACAGGTCTCTCTTGGATTTTTGGATTCTTGGCTCTACTCTACCATGACGGTCACCTCGAGCTCTCATGGGCTTGGTATCTCTTTACCATCTTCAGCTCAACTCAAGCATTGGCTGTTTCAGTTGCTTTCCTGTTCACCAAGAAAGTGTTTCGTCTCTACCGTTCTCACCTTTGCTGCAAGTCCAAGACCAAAGATTCCAAAGTCAACACTGCTAGTAAACCACACATGTGCAGCAGATAGTATATATTATGACTTAACTTTATATGGTGTGATCATTAATTTCTAATTATTGTTTTTATGTCACTATAAATGTGTCTGTATATATGTGACATTGATAAAACGTCAGATATAATTGAGATCATGCAGGCAGATCAGATGCATTCATATGCAGCTACCTCCATTGATATGACACCATGTATGCTTGGCCTCATTTGAAATTCCTCAATTCGATCAGTAGACTACATGAGTCAGCTGGCAGAGCTACATCAATCTTGCTCAGGCATTTCCAGACTGCATGCATGATGTCACCCTTGCTTGCCCGGTGATGTTGGTCTCCAAAAATGGCTGAGTGAGATGGGTCTGCAGCTGCCTACATTATAGACTACTGCATCTGCATATAATAACTGTAACACAATACATGCATATAAACCATAACAGTGAGACCTCCGTTATCCGCACCTCTGATCTATAGCCAGTTCCCTCACCTTCTGCAGTATAGTTTTTTATTGGAACAATCCTGCAATAGTATTAATCCTATACTGTACGCTATACTACTACTCCCTCTTTTATCCAGTTTCCTCACTTTATCTGCATTTTTTATCGAGAATGTATGCATGTGTACAAACTAGTGATTTGCATGATCAGAAGACTGACTATTTATATCAGAATCCGGGTGGGGAACTTCATATTAGGATTATATAAGAAAATATTGTTTTCACTAATAGGAACAGTAGTATTAAAAATGGCAAAGGTACGACAGAAGGTCAAGGGCGTAGCCAGAAGAAAAGTAAGGTGGTTTCTTAAAAGCCACGACCATGGGCATATATACATGCAGTGTACCAAAATCTTTCAAGGTAACATAGACACATTGTACTATAGCTATGCATGCATGTAGCCAGTACTTGCTATAGTATGTGTGTATGATGCAGCCACATGCATGCATGGGAACACCACTGGTATGGAAGTAAATAAATAAATGTGTAATTGTAATGTGAAAACTATAAGTCGTATATATTGATACATGTACATGCTTGTGTTAGACATACAAGGAGCTATATAGAACAACTGAGCTAAGCAATAAGCGTTAATGGTATTCACGGTTTCTGCTGACATAATATTATGCTCTGCAGAATCTTGTGTGCAGTTATATTGGCCATAGCAATTTCCTGTTTCTCATCATCCACCCTCAATTTTTCCCTGGCAAATATGAGCTCTCAAGAACACAATGTGATTACATAATACATCTTCCTCATTGGATACTGGATATATACTTATGCCTTAGAATGCACACGTCATTATTTATGTGTAATATTATTATACAGAACCATGTATAATGTGTCGTAATACACTCAGTGATAGTAAATGCTGACACAATACTATCAGTTCATGGATATATATCAAATCACACACACATACACACACACACACACACACACACACACACACACACACACACACACACACACACACACACACATACACACACACACACACACAGCACACACAGCACACACACACACACACACACACACATACACACACACGCGCGCGCGCACACACACACACCAGTGTATTAACTATATTTATCAAGTACAACATACAGTAGTTGAAGTTTAGATGGCAGTATACTTTATATAATGGGTTTCCTGGCAAACAGGAAACAATGGAGCTACGCTCCGGCCTGGAATTAAAGTCATCAAGTTCTGAAACCATCCCTTAACCATGTATCTATAAATATGTGCCGCACTTGTATGTACTCTGCTTGATCTGTTTTGAAATCCCTAGTCCACATGACTATTATGTCTGTGCGATACCCCAAAACATGTTATCACAAATAAATTTCTGTTGTGCCCAAACAACATTACAGGATACTCTCATGCATTTATGGATAATGACACTGTATTCACCAATGTTCCTGCACTGATGACTTGTTGTGGGTTACCATCACCCCATTGTTATTACAGTGTTGACTGGAGTCCTTCTTATTAACAACTAACTAAATTAGTGATAGATTATTGAAAACTGAAATTAATGTGCTATTGTACCAGCTTACTTATATAGGCATTGTTACTGGGGTGAGGCAAGGAGCAGGCAGTCTGTCTGTGTACAGTCAACCCAGGGGGCACATACCACTAGAAAGGCAACCTATGAACCAGTAGATACATATGCAGTGAACCACTCTAATCCAACACTCAATGAGACCTAAAATAATGTCACATAAGAAGGTTGTTGGATTATGGAGTGCCTCTTACCACACTTTATGTGGTGACTGTACCTCATGAGACAGTCAGATTAGAGAGAATGTCAGATTACAGCTCGAGGTGTCGAAATAGAGAGGTTTCACTGTATTATCAGAAGTAATGACCGTGTTTGTTAACTGGTTTCAGTTCCGTAAATGAGGTAGGGAGAAAATGAGGAGAAGGGACTATCCACAAATGTGCAATATTCTAGGTCCTTGCAAACCATTAAGCAAGTTGGACTGTCATAGTATGTTGTATCATACAAACAAAACCGCTACAATCCAGCAACTTACTAATCCAGCACTGTATTCATTCCCCAATGGGTGCTGGATTATACAGGTTCCGCTGTATACTATGGAGTACTACTGTACTACACACACAAATACAGACAGCCTGCACAAATTAATATCAAATACAGTGAAAGCTCTCTAATCCAATACTCAGTGGAACTTGAAAAATGGTCGAAGTACGTATAGGAGTTGTGGGATTACAGAGTGACCATCCAATTAACATATATACTTTATAGTCATGGCATATACAGTATGTCACTTTGTGCCCGTCCTCATAGGGAGAATGTCAGACTACAGAGCTGTTGGATAACCGAGGTTTCACTGTTGTTGTACATGCATGTGTTGTGAGCTGCAGTGTGTGCTATAGTATAATAATATATAGACATACACCACTAGTCTTGCATAATGTACATTTAATTATACAGTATTCATAATAATATATTATAGCTTTCACTGACTGATAATTCTACTGGAGGATAAAAAATTGCTGAGGAGCAACATTATTCAGCATAACACCACATAGTAACTGTTACATTTCTGAATCATTACAACTGAATTATAATTATCATAATATTATAATATTATTTATCAAGTACATACACCTGGCTTAAACTATTGAGCTTCAGCTGACACTTGTAAAACTTCCTTTGGATAGGATCGATCTGAGTCACAAGTGTAATTGCAATACTGGAATATAGCATACTATTTAGCCGTGTGCAGAGCACTTGGTTCTCAGTTTGCCATAGGGTTCCAGAGGATGAGTAGTGAATGTAAACTTCTATTCATAATTGCAATTGCAGCTGTAACAGTGTTTCCTTTGTTGGGGAATGTATTCAATGAGTCCTGCTATGCTTCATCGTGTGTAAATGGAGAGCCTTCTTACTGTTTCTGTGATTCTTCCTGTGATGTTTACGGTGACTGCTGCCACGATGCCAATGTGACAACTAAGCCACTTTTGAACTCCAAGTTTTCTTGTGTCAGTGTGGGACGTTATACCGAGCGTGTTTGGAGCATAGCTACATGCTCCCATTTGTGGATGACACAACAGGCAGCTGATGGAGTAGCCAATGCGAATGATATTATGTCTTCTTGTGAGGATCCTTCAGTTCGAGCTTCCTATAGATTCCTTCCTCCAGTGACGGACAAGAAGACAGGAGCTGTTTATCGAAATCGTTTTTGTGCTCAATGTAATGGCCTACAGCTCTCTGATGTTGCCATGTGGAGAATACAGTATATTTGTGAAAATCCATCCAAACTGAATACACGGAGAAACCTTACAATTAGTGATTTGGAACATTTCTGCTATTTTAATGTCTACAAACCTCCTATGTCATTTCCAAAGCCACGTGGATGCCCTGTTCATCCTCGTGGCCTCATTTCTACTTGTCCGGAGAGTGCCCCTGTAGACCTCCAAGAGCAGTGTATTTTAGGAGGTTTGAATGTAATAATAAGGGCCATATCAGATGAGAAGTCATTTTATGCCAACGAATACTGTGCCTCATGTCATAATGTGACAGGCTATTGTAATCCTCCAGAAGGTGGGGGTGGTGTAGATCCCCCAGATAACCTTGTTATGCTTCTAGACATCCATGATACAGGATTGGTGGCAACATCTTCCACAATGGCAGTAAACATAGTGGAGGAGATGTGTCCAAGTGGGAGTGTCTATGATGTGTTTAAAGGATCTTGCCGTATGCTGCCATCAGCCAATTGTACAGATTCCACAGCAATCACACTAGAGAGAGGATCCTACTCACTGATAGGTAACAACAGCTTGTTCTGGATAAGTTACAACTTGAATGTGTCCATTGAGAGTGTAGACGTCAATGGTCGGCCACTTGTGTGCAATCCAAGAGTACATGCAGGGAATGCTACTTGTGTCCCAATCATTCTGGATAGGAGCGATTTTGAACAGCAGGATAACAGTAGTGGAACTTTGTTATTGTTGCCCAGTAATGAAAGCTATGTGATTGAAGGCTACGATGCTGAAGGTAGACCTCTCATTTGTACGAACTTCTCTCAAACCAAAAACCGGACAACATCATCAAATCTCTACAATTATCCTTTAGCTTTTCGTATTTTGACATATATTGGTTTCTCTGTGGACTTTGTGAGTGGTTCTGTATTCCTTCTGACTTTTGTGTTTTTCAGAGAACTCAGGACATTCTTTAGTAAGCTGATGGCAAACTTTATGGTTTCCATTTTGCTAGGAGACATCGTCTTTCTACTAGGAGTCCCGTTATTCAGCTATTTACATGTCCATCTTTTATGTACTACTGTTGCCATACTCCTTCACTATGTATTCCTGTGTCGTTTCAGTTGGATGACAGTGATGGGATCTGAGTTGGTGAGGAGCTTCTACAATATGAAGAAGTTAAACAAAAGTGCTGTAGAAGATTGGAAGTTGCTGAGTTTGTACATGTTGGTTGGATGGTTGTTACCATTAGTGATTGTGATTCCTACAATCGTTGTCAACTTCACTGTGGACAATTCAGTAAACTACGGTGTTGGCAGTAGCTGTTGGATAAATGGAGTTATTGCACTTATTGTGATATTTGCAGTGCCAGTGGGTGTGTCCATTGTGTACAATACTATTGCGTTCATTGTTGTCATAGTTGTTATAGCATACATTAGACATCAACCCATGTTATCTTCAATGCATCGTAAAAAGGTTGTTTGGATGCAGTTATACAAGGACGTGCGATTTGTATTTGCTGCATTTACCTTGACAGGTCTCTCTTGGCTGTTTGGATTCTTGGCTCTCCTCTCCCGTGACCTCTCATGGGCATGGTATCTCTTCATTATCTTCAGCTCAACTCAAGCATTGGCTGTTTCCGTTGCTTTTCTGCTCACAATGAAAGTGTTCCATCTCTGCTATCACTTACTCTGCTGCATACATGCCCAAGAACAAAAATACCAAAAGCAACACTGCTAGTAAACTACACATGTGCCACAGATAGTAAATATAATGATTTAACATTTAATTGTTACAATCATCATACATTTCCAATATTTTATGTGGTTACATTTTGTTTCTATGTGTGGCATTGACTTCTGGTCAAGATTGTGTGACGCCAACCAGTACTTTACCATACAAACTGAACGCTATAATCCAGCAACCTATTAATCCAGCACTGTTATTCATTCCCAATGGGTGCTAGATTATACAGGTTCCATATTAATTTGTATATGGAGTACTACTGTACCCATGCATAACCTAATACTACTCACAAATACAAATAGCCTGCACATGTCATATACAGTGAAACCTCTCAAATCCGACACGCAATAGGACTTGAAACAAGCATCAGACTATAGGAGGTTGTTGGACTGCGGAGTGGCCATTAGAATACAATTGTGCATATAAATTACATACCCATGAATGCCTGCAGGCATGGGAAACTGCACTAAGTTTACAGAGAGCTTTCTTAGCTTACCATATCTGATTCAATATAAGGGAGACGCAGAGGGAGTTTATATCAATTAAAGACTAAAAGAAGGCAGGATTAAAGGAGGATCCACGAAAATGAAAACCGCGAAAATTGTGAAAATTGGCCATCCGCGAAAGTTTGCACGTGTACGGTAATTGTATGGAAATACCCTCATATCAGCGCATGCATGCATGCATGGGTGCAGTGTATAAACATACAAATGTTTAGTTATAGTGCATGAATACAAAGTTTAACTCTTTGTTGTGTACATTTAGTTTGCTTACAAATCAACATAATGTCGGGTACTCAGTAATTCGCCACAATGCAATTCTGTCACTAAACTGGATCTTTGCAATAATTCTACATGTATACACTATACTATACCATATATAGTAACTGTTCCCTCACTTGTCCACTTCCCTTGCTTCATAGATTTTTGCACTTTCATTAAGAGCAGATGCATACGTGCAAACAAATGAGGTTAGATACACTGAAATATCAGATGGGGAGTTTGCTATTATATTACTGCCACTGTAATGTATTATTAGTCAGAATGGGAGAAGTAGGAGAAAGTCATCCTGTTTCGAAACCATCCCTTGACCGTGTATCTATGCAAAGGACCACACTGATATGGACTCTGTTTGGCCCCCTCCCCGTGTACACATGACCATTGTGTCTATGAAATCCATACACGTGTACACATAAATGTATAGGTGTTAATTGGTGTGCAATTAACCTGATTCAGAACATCTGTTTTAGCCAGAAACAACATTTCTTTTGAATTGGTAATGTATTATCACAAATATTGACCTTCATGCAGTGGGCATGTATACTGATGAATATTGTATGGGTGCCCTTTAGACCCAAGATAAGCACATGACCACAGTTGTATAACATATTATATTATTATTATTATTATTATTATTATTATTATTATTATTATTATTATTATTAATATGCACCATACCCAAAGGGTACTAGGACACACAAGGTCCTATGTAGCCCAACACAGGAGTACAAAAAAGGTTAAAAAGAAAAAGTTCAATGTCAGATAATACAGCTGGCATATATATAATGCTAAGAGTAAAATCTAGCCGCCCATAGGGTTGAGACACGGCTTAGTAATTGGTAGTGGGAACATGCATTTGTGAGGATGGATATAGTTTTCTGCTCCTTGGTCTTATATTATATATTGCCAAATGGAATCCTTGTGAAGTAGATTTAGTGAATATTGAAAACAGCATGCTGTATGTGAATTTGGGCTGTCAGTGAGATAAGTATAAGTAGCAGGCTGTCTCTTTGTGTACAGTCAAACTATTATACACCAGATTCTAAGGACAACCTAACCCAGAAAGTACAGATTTATAATGACTATCTCTGTTGCTCTCAGTTCTGTACATGAGGTAGGGAGAAAATGAGGAGTAGTTACTATATGCATGAGTGTGCAATATTCCAGGTCCTTATAGTACAATTTAAATTCCTACTCCGCCATTTTGTTTCCGCATCATCCCTGTATATATGTAGTATTATATGTACTTCATAATTCAGTACTGCACACAAATACAGATACTGTATACAGACACTACTCACATAATGCATCTATAAATTTAACTACCATGCTTTTACTACTCCCTCCATTGATGTTCATATTACCAACATCTATAGCATTCACTGACTGCTATTTCTACGGGAGGATATCTATATGACAAATTGCTGAAGGAAAACGTTAGCTTATTCTATTATGCCACATAGTAACTGTTACAATGTAATATACATAGTATAATGAGCACATCATGGCTTCATCTATCGAGCTCAAGTCTATACACTAGACTTGTAAAACTTCCTTTTGAAGAGGATCCAATGTATCGAGTATATAATTGCAGTGCTGGGATCTACAATATAGCTGCATGTGAGTGGAACACCTGTTTTTCAGTTTAGTATCTGTTAGGGTTCCTGAAGATGAGTAGTGAATGTAAAGTTCTATTCGTAATAGCACTTGCAGCTGTCACTGTGGTTCCATCGTTGGGGAATGTATTTAAGGAGTCCTGCAATGCTTCATCATGTGTAAATGGAGCACCTTCTTACTGTTTCTGTGATCCTTCCTGTGATGTGTACGGTGACTGCTGCCATGATGCCAATGTGACAACTAAGCCACTCTTCAACTCCAAATTTTCTTGTGTCAGTGTGGGACATTATACCATGCGTGTTTGGAGCATAGCTACATGCTCCCATTTGTGGATGACAAAGCAGGCAGCTGATGGAGTAGCAAATGTGAACGATATTGTGTCTTCTTGTGAGGATCCTTCAGTGCGGGCTTCCTATAGATTTCTTCCTCCAGTGACGGACAAGAAGACAGAAGCTGTTTATCGAAATCATTTTTGTGCTCATTGCAATGGTCTACAGCTCTCTGATGTTGCCATGTGGAGAATACAATATGTTTGTGAAAATCCATCCAAAGTGAATACACAGAGAAACCTTACAACTAGTGATTTGGAAAATTTCTGCGATTTTAATGTCTACAAGCCTCCTATGTCATTTCCAAAGCCACGTGGATGCCCTGTTCTTCCTCGTGGCCTCATTTCTACTTGTCCAGAAAGTGTGTCTGTAGACCTCCAAGAGCAGTGTACTTTAGGAGGTTTGAATGTAAAGAAAAGGACCATATCAGATGAGAAGTCATTTTATGCCAATGAATATTGTGCTTCATGTCATAATGTGAAAGGCTATTGTAATCCTCCAGAAGGTGGGGGTGGCGTAGACCCCCCTGATAACCTTGCTATGCTTCTAGACATCCACGATACAGGAGTAGTGGCAACATCTTCCACAATGACAGTAAACATAGTGGAGGAGGTGTGTCTAAGTGGGAGTGTCTATGATGTGTTTAAAGGATCTTGCCGCACGCTACCATCGGCCAATTGTTCAGATTCCACGGCAATCACACTAGAGAGAGGATCCTACTCACTGATAGGTAACAACAATGTGTTCTGGATAAGCTACAACTTGAATGTGTCCATTGAAAGTGTAGACGCCAATGGCAGACCACTTGTGTGTATCCCAAGTATACATACGGATCTAGCTACCAAGGGTGCTACTTGTGTCCCAATCATTCTAGACAGAACCGATTTTGAACAGCAGGATAACAGTAGTGGAACTTTGTTATTGTTGCCCAGTAATGAAAGCTATGTGATTGAAGGCTACGATGCTGAAGGTAGACCTCTGATTTGTACAAACTTCTCTCAAACCAAAAACCGGACAACATCATCAAATCTCTACAAATATCCTTTAGCTTTTCGTATATTGACATATATTGGTTTCTCTGTTGACTTTGTGAGTGGTTCCGTGTTCCTTCTGACTTTTGTGTTGTTCAGAGAACTCAGGACGTTCTTTAGTAAGCTGATGGTAAACTTCATGGCTTCTATTTTGCTAGGAGACATCGTCTTTCTACTAGGAGTTCCGTTATTCAGCTATTTATATGCTCCTCCCCTATGCACTACTGTTGGCATAATCCTTCACTATGTATTCCTGTGTCGTTTCAGTTGGATGACAGTGATGGGATTTGAGTTGGTGAGGAGCTTCTACAAAATGAAGAAAATGAAAAAGAACACAGGGAATTGGAAGTTGCTGAGTTTGTACATATTGGTTGGATGGTTGTCACCATTGGTGATTGTGATTCCTACAGTCATTGTCAACTTCACTGTGGACAATTCAGTAAACTATGGTGGTGGTGGCAACAGATGTTGGATAAATGGAGCTGTTGCACTTATTTTGACATTTGTAGTGCCAGTGGGTGTGTCCATTGTGTATAATACTATTGCGTTCATTGTTGTTATAATTGTTATAGCGTACATTAGAAATCAACCCATGTTATCTTCAACACATCCCAAAGAGGTTGCTAGGACACAGTTATACAAGGATGTTCGATTTGCATTTGCTGTGTTTACCTTAACAGGTCTCTCTTGGCTGTTTGGATTCTTGGCTCTCCTCTCCCGTGACCTCTCATGGGCATGGTATTTCTTCATCATCTTGAGCTCAACTCAAGCATTGGCTGTTTCCATTGCTTTTCTGTTCACCAAGAAAGTGTTTCGTCTCTACTATTATTTACTCTGTTGTATGCGAAATGAAGCTAGCGATCACGAATGCTGTCAGTATAGCAACATGCTGCAGATCTAGAACGAATCATGATCTTCAGCATTGAGTACAGCTTATTCTTGTACTTCTGCATGGCATTGCATGTAATGCTAGTAATATATAAAATTAACTTATTTATATTGTAACAGTTGCGGCTATAAGTGTTAATTGCTGAGATAATATTGTACTCATGGGCGTGGTATCTCTTCATCATCTTAAGCTCAACTGTGTTGACTATTTCAGTTGCTTTTCTGTTCACGATTCCAATAAATTAATTTTTTTGTGGTTACATTTTGTATCTATACGTGCCATTGATAAAAGAGCGGATAATTGAGACCAGACGAATCAGATATGCATGCAGCTACCTCCATTAACAGTATGTTCTGCCCCATTTGAAATTCTTCACTTCATAGCATATATAGACTACACGTTTGGGCTGGCAGAGCCACATCAATCTTGCTTCAAGTTGGTAATTTTGAAGACTGCATGATGTCACCCTTGCTTGCCTGGTGATGTTAGTCTCCAAAAAATGGCCGAGCAAGATTGCCCAGCTATATATATTATATATACATATATATAATATTTATATATATATATATTATATATAATTATGTATGTGTATATATATATAATATATAATATATATATCTGCATATATAACTATATAACCATGTTTTTTGACATACATATACGTTAATAGTGAGACCTCACTTATCCGAACCCTTGATATCCAGTTCTCTCACCTTCTAGTTTTAATTGGAACAAATTTGTAATTATCCTCCTGTACACTATATGCACCAGTGCTGCCTCATTTATCCAGTTCATTTTGCTTCATCCACAATTGCACCCAAAACAAATATGTGCATGTGGATAACCGAGATCTGCCTGTACAATACCCTATAGCTGCTGTGGTGATGTGTATTGTATTCAGTGAGGGTGCATGAGGTATGCACCAGCCTGACCTGCCAAGCCTCTGTAATCCAACATTCTCTCCAATCCGACCATCTGATGAGTTTCAGTTATCATATCATACTGAGGTATGCTAAGAGACACTGCACTTACTCTGACAGCCTCCCAATCCGATGTTTTTCAAGCTGCTTTGAGTGTCATAATAAAAAAGGTTATGCTGCACATAAATATATAGCAGATATTGTGATAATACAGAACCAAATTTAGACTCATAGTAATTATGGTATCATGCACCAATAGAAACCGCCTATAGACACTATACTTAGTTAAAACATCACAGCTGATGTATTATTTGCGTGGAAGTACCCTCATATCAGCGCAAGCATACACGGGATGTAGTATATGAACATACGATATGTTATGTTATTGTGCATGAATACAAAGTTTAACTCTTTATTGTGTACGACATACATTGTATATACTGTTAGTTTGCTTACAAATCATCGTAATACCAAGCTACCTCAGTAATTTGCCACAATGCAATTCTGTCACTAAAGTGGATCCACCTGCTGTGTAACATCTGGGACAAGATCTTTGTAAACAGTGAGACCTTACTTATCTGCACCTCAGATAATGAGTTCCCTCATCTTCCGCAGTAGTTTTTATTGGAATAATTTGCAATAATACTGTACACTATACTATGATATATATATATATATATATATAATATGTATATATATATATAATATTATAGTAACTGCTCCCACACTTATCCACTTCCCTTGCTTTATCTGCACTTTCACTGAGAGCAGATGCATACGTGCAAACAAGTGAGGTTAGATACACTGAAATATCAGATGGGGAGTTTGCTATTATAGTACTGCCAGTGTAATGTATTATTATAATGGGAGAAGTAGGAGAAAGTCATCCTGTTTTGAAACCGTCCCTTGACCGACGGTGTATCTATGCAAAGGACCACACTTATATGTACTCTGTTTGGCCTCCTCCCCTTGTACACACACACACACACACACACACACACACACACACACACACACACACACACACACACACACATACACATTATACATACATGTGTACATATAAATGAATAGCTGTTATAATTGATGTGTAATTTCCCTCCGTTTTAGCCAAAATAACATTAGGATGCTCCCATTTCTTTTGAATTCAATTTGGTAATGCATTATCACGAATACCCACCATCATGCATGCAGTGTGCATGCATGTATCGCAGGTATGTTACGTCCGATTTCTAGACATAAAATAAAATGGCGGACGTCTTCAAGTCACTAATTCTTTGCTTCATCTTTGTTCAAATCATAGATCCTCAAATTAAGGGTCTATGTTCTAATGTAAGTAGACTTTCTGAAAATAGTCAAGATGGTATCTGCCATATATATACTTGGCTTCAAAAGCAACAAAAGCTAGTTTTAACCTCTGCAAGTCACGTGTAATGAGTTTTCGTTACACCATACACAAATATTTCAAATGGCAAAAAGGTGGTGGTTAGGATCACGGCTTTTGGACATGAAAGTAGGTTCAAAAGAAAGCACAGATTGAAAACTTATACTAAATCGAATCTTGGGTGATGATCCTCCATTCCACGGCTGTTATGCCCAGGGGTTTCTGCCCAAAACAAGGCTCCTAGCTATAAGACATTGGGCATAAACCAAACGAAGCAATGCACATTACCCCAAGATTCGATTCTGAGGGTTTGGTCCTTTAGTAACAACATATCAAAGTTTCAAAGCTAAAAGCCGAGATTTCTACCACCGCCTTCTTTGATAAAATTTTCTTGTCTAACTGCCTTTCCGGGCTGAGTAACGTGTTGTCACGTGTTCTACAAACATCTTTCTCGTATATTCATGTATCTCATGTATAACGTCCTGCTTGCAAATGATATAACCATGCAAAACAAACTACAGTCTAACCTCGTTAGTGAGTACACCTGGGGACCCTCCAAATTGCTACTCACTATCAGTAGTACTTGCTAACCATATAGATTAGTATTATGGGTTATAAGCTGGGGTATCATATCCTTGTACTTCCTAACCAGGTATTTCTCAGTGTTCTTACTAACGCGGTTCTACTTAGTCTGGCCAGCTAGACTAGGTTCTACTGTACATTTATAGGCGTATGACAAACCCACGCGTTTCCCACTGTAATGTAATTCATTGGGTGAAGCCAGATAATGTCCCGCTTCTGGCTGGATTGCATGGGGCATGACACACCTGCAATACTGATGAATATTGTAGGGGTGCCCTTAGACCCAAGATAAGCACGTGACCGCAGTTGTATAACATAGTGCCAAATGGAATCCTTGTAAAGTAGATTTAGTGAACATTGAAATTCAATTTATATGTTTGCAAACAGCATCAGCATGCTGTATGTGAATTTGGGCTTAGATAAGTGTAAGTAACACGGCGACGCTGTCTCTTTGTGTACAGTCAAACTTGGATACATAGTAAATATACACCAGATTCTAAGAAGGACAACCTGAACTGGCAAGTACAGATTTAATGACTATCTCTGTTGTGAATGTGGCAGTTCTATACATGAGGTATAGGGAAAAAAATGAGGAGTATAGTTACTATCCATGAGCGTGCATGCAATATTCCAGGTCCTTAGTAAAATTTAAATTCCTATTCCGCCATTATTTCCGCGTCATCCCTTTACATACTTCACAATTCAGTAGTCTACACACAAATACAGATTATATAATTATATAATTTACAATGTCATATAATATATTATCCATATATAGTAGTACTACTGTATAGTAGTACCTGTGTTTTGAAGCCGACCAGTGTGTGCTATAATAATAATATATAATTATTACTACACCATACACTTGCATAATGTATAATACTATTGTACCGTACGCGTATTTTATGGAGTATAAGTCATACTTCTGGATAAGTCGCATGCACCGTGGTTTTGAACAGTATTATCATTTCATCAGCCATAGTGAACTTAATTTATTCAGTGTATAGTCCCACCTCACTTTTCCCAGTAAAATTTAGGCATCAAAGCTGTGATTTATACCCCATAAAGTACAATATTATATGCATCTAAATTTAACTGACCAGGATATATAGTATGCTATGCTTATACTACTCCCTCCATTGATGTCCATATCACCAACTTGTAGCACACACTGACTGCTAATGCTACAGGAGGATGAATTATTGCTGAAGGAAAACAATATTCTATATATATGTAATGTCACATAGTAACCATTGCATCATTGCATTTCATTTTATTTTATAATGAGCACACCTGGCTTCAACTATTGAACTCCAGTCAATACACTAGACTTGTATAACTTCCTTTTGAAAAGGATCCAATGTATCGAGTGTATAATTGCAGTAATGGGATCTACAATATAGCTGTGTGTGGAGCACCTGTTTTTCAGTTTAGTATCTGTTAGGGTTGCAGAGGATGAGTAGTGAATGTGGAGTTCTATTTGTAATAACACTTGCAGCTGTCACTGTGGTTCCGTCGCTAGGGAATGTATTCAATGAGTCCTGCTATGCTTCATCGTGTGTAAATGGAACACCTTCTTACTGTTTCTGTGATTCTTCCTGTGATGTTTACGGTGACTGCTGCCACGATGCCAATGTGACAACTAAGCCACTTTTCAACTCCAAGTTTTCTTGTGTCAGTGTGGGACATTATACTGAGCGTGTTTGGAGCATAGCTACATGTTCCCGTTTGTGGATGACAAAACAGGCAGCTGATGGAGTAGCCAATGTGAACGATATTGTGTCTTCTTGTGAGGATCCTTCAGTTCGAGCTTCCTTTAAGTTCCTTCCTCCAGTGACAGACAAGAGGACAGGAATTGTTTATCAAAATCATTTTTGTGCTCGTTGTAATGGCCTACAGCTCTCTGAAGTTGCCAGATGGAGAATACGATATATTTGCAACAATTCATCTGAACTCAATACTCAAAGAAACCTTGCAATTAGTGATTTGGAACAGTTCTGTTATTTTAATATTTACAGACCCCCTACATCATTCCCAATACCACGCAGATGCCCTGTTCTTCCTCGTGGTCTCATTTCTACTTGTCCAGAGAGTGCCCCTGCTGATCTCCAAGAGAAGTGTACTTTAGGAGGCTTCAATGTAATATGGGTAGTATCACCGGAAGAGTCATTTTATGCCAACGAATACTGTGCCTCATGTCATAATGTGAAAGGCTATTGTAATCCTCCAGAAGGTGGGGGTGGTGTAGATCCTAGCCCAGATAACCTTGTTATGCTTCTAGACATCCACGATACAGGAGTAGTGGCAACATCTTCCACAATGACAGTAAACATAGTGGAGGAGGTGTGTCCAAGTGGGAGTGTCTATGATGTGTTTAAAGGATCTTGCCGCACGCTACCATCGGCCAATTGTTCAGATTCCACGGCAATCACACTAGAGAGAGGATCCTACTCACTGATAGGTAACAACAATGTGTTCTGGATAAGCTACAACTTGAATGTGTCCATTGAAAGTGTAGACGCCAATGGCAGACCACTTGTGTGTATCCCAAGTATACACACGGATCTAGCTACCAAGAGTGCTACTTGTGTCCCAATCATTCTAGACAGAACCGATTTTGAACAGCAGGATAACAGTAGTGGAACTTTGTTATTATTGCCCAGTAATGAAAGCTATGTGATTGAAGGCTACGATGCTGAAGGTAGACCTCTGATTTGTACAAACTTCTCTCAAACCAAAAACCGGACAACATCATCAAATCTCTACAAATATCCTTTAGCTTTTCGTATATTGACATATATTGGTTTCTCTGTTGACTTTGTGAGTGGTTCCATATTTCTTCTGACTTTTGTGTTTTTCAGAGAACTCAGGACGTTCTTTAGTAAGCTGATGGCAAACTTCATGGCTTCTATTTTGCTAGGAGACATCGTCTTTCTACTAGGAGTTCCATTATTCAGCTACTTAAATGCTCCTCCCCTATGCACTACTGTTGGCATAATCCTTCACTATGTATTCCTGTGTCGTTTCAGTTGGATGACAATGATGGGATTTGAGTTGGTGAGAAGCTTCTACAAAATGAAGAAAATGAAAAAGAACACAGGGAATTGGAAGTTATTGAGTTTGTACATGTTGGTTGGATGGTTGTCACCATTGGTGATTGTGATTCCTACAGTCACTGTCAATTTCACTGTGGACAATTCAGTAAACTATGGTGGTGGTGGCCATAGATGTTGGATAAATGGAGCTGTTGCACTTATTTTGACATTTGTAGTGCCAGTGGGTGTGTCCATTGTGTACAATACTATTGCATTCATTGCTGTTATAATTGTTATAGTGTACATTAGAAATCAACCCATGTTATCTTCAACACATCCCAAAGAGGTTGCTAGGACACAGTTATACAAGGACGTTAGATTTGCATTTGCTGTGTTTACCTTGACAGGTCTCTCTTGGCTGTTTGGATTCTTGGCTCTCCTCTCCCGTGACCTCTCATGGGCATGGTATCTCTTCATCATCTTCAGCTCAACTCAAGCGTTGGCTGTTTCAGTTGCTTTCCTGTTCACCAAGAAAGTGTTTCTTCTCTACTATTATTTACTCTGCTGTACATGAAATAAAGGAGCCCAATTTGCCATCAGTAAGCAACATGCAGCACACAAAGC